>QODF01000081.1:455620-532579 GCA_024372805.1 Oostethus manadensis | reverse complement strand
TCCTCATTCATCAACTCTTCAAAGTACTCTTTCCATCTTCCCATGACACTACTGGCACCTGTCAATACCCTTCCATCCTTATCCTTCATCACCCTAACCTGCTGCACGTCCTTCCCATCTCTGTCCCTCTGCCTTGCCAACCTGTGTAGATCTTTCTCTCCCTCCTTGCAGTCCAACCTAGCATACAAGTCATCATAAGCCCCTTGTTTACCTTCACCTTCACCTTACGCTGCATCTCTCTGTACTCCTGTCTACTCTCTTCAGTCCTCTCAGTGTCCCACTTCTTCTTAGCTAAGCTCTTACTCTGTATACACTCCTGCACCTCCTCATTCCACCACCAAGTCTCACCCCTTTCAACTAATTGGCCAATTACACAGCCGTAAGAGCTCGCCTGTCATGAAAGCTGGTTCTTGTTTGTTTTCTGAGAATCTACTGCACTATTGGTAGCAATAAAAATATACTAATAGGAGTGATTCATCTGGTTAGTCACATTGGACTGCTATTATTTTCAACACTACTGTATTTTATTGGGTAGTCTTCTCATCTTATGGCGGGGTCTTGAAAAACGGCCATATTTCAGACAGAAATGTGAAATATTTGAATCGTTTGCTAGTATTTTACTGACATCTTGTCTGCCAGACTTTGTCAGAGAAGAGCAAAGAGCTGGACAAGCTGCGTTCAGAATGGACCTGTCAAACCGGCTCGTTGACCAGCCGTCACTCAAACGAGCTGCAGGCCGAGAGGGAGAAGGTGGCGGAGGTAAGATTCCTCCCTCCTCCGAGAAGGCCTTGCAGTCGATTTGGAGAATGCGAGTGACGAGTCGCGCGGCCTCCCGCAGGTACAGAGCCGACTGCAGCAGGAGACGCAGAAGCTTCGCCACGAACTGGAGAGCGCTCACCAGGGGAGCAGCCAGCAGCTGCAGACCATCAGAGACCTCCAGACCAAGCTGGCGGGTGCGGAGGAGGTACATGAAGCATTGTCCACTCTTCTTTGTGATCACTGGAGCTTACTAACTTTGCAGAACATCACAGACGTCAGGTCACAAATGGTGACCGAGGTAGTCACAGACTCGGGTTGTGTGCAGGAGTGCCAGCGCGTCAAGCAGCAGGTTACGTCTCTGAGGCGGGACAATGGCTCTCTCG
Organism: Oostethus manadensis; assembly: GCA_024372805.1. Lineage (NCBI taxonomy): Eukaryota > Metazoa > Chordata > Actinopteri > Syngnathiformes > Syngnathidae > Oostethus > Oostethus manadensis. Next base: position 531,437 of record QODF01000081.1, on the reverse strand, counting down.
ACAAAGCCCTCCACGAGAAGGAGCGTCAGGCCAACCAGCTTCAGGTGAGGGTGGCTGTGCTGGAGCAGGAAGTCAAGGACAAGGATCAGCTGATGAGCCGCACCAGTGAGATGCTGGAGGCCACTCAGCAGCAGAAGGTGAGCGCTTGCAGACAGCACTAAACTGACAGGAAATAATCAATAAGAAGGAATAATAAACGCTACTGTGGTCTAGGACTCCATGAAGGAAAAGGCAGAAACAAAAGAACTTCAGGTCCGAAAACTTGAGGAAGAGGTGACGCTTTTGTCTAACCGTGTGAAAAAGGTTTGTGATGAATCTTTTTTTGAGAATGTGTGCAGCACTCGTGCATAAAGTGATCATGCTTTACAAATTCAAAAAGAGAATAAGAACAATAAGTGTTATCGCCGTATAACAAGGTAAACTTGATACGAATCATGTAGCTTATGCATACTTCTATACTTTTGTGTGCATACTGTATGTGCATTACCAAGTGTAGTACTATATCATCTTCAAGGTGGAAAGTGGAGCCCTTTGCAAAGATACCAAAGCACTACGACGTGATATCAAGGTACTACAAAATGATAACGCTACCTCCAGTTGTGCTGTTACTGGGGGTAAAAAAAACCCATGGAGGAAAATAAGAGTACTACTCACTGATATCAAGGTACTACAGGATGATATAAAAGCACTGGTACTCCTGGATGATAATGCTACCTTGCGCAAAACTTTTGAGGAAGGGAAAGAAGCAGAGAACCATTGAGCAAATGAAAAATACAGTTGACGAGATGGATCAGAATGAATGACGTGATGCTCAGGTGGGCTCCGAATTACACCCAGGTCAGATGACAGGGCAGTCCAGAACGGAGGAGAACCAGATGAAATGGTTGTTGCTTCAACAAAGCAACTCGTTTCCAATTTCCAACATCACCAAGAAAGCACAAGACTTGAGGAAGCAGGGAAAGATACAAAGCAGTGGCGCACCAACGGCAAAAAGGAGGAGCAGCAGTGCTGGTGGACAAAGATGTCACCTTTTGGGATAAATATTCGAGATGACATGACAAGGACAACAAGTGCAAATAAAAGTTAGCGCAGATGGAAGGATTCCGTTCAATAACCTATGACACCACCACCACATTGCAAGTGTACTTGGATTAGGAACGCATTCATCGACATTCGCAGCACCTCATGAAAGACGGGAGGACAGAAGACCTGGAAGCGGAAACCTTAGCTACAAAGGACAAACGATGGAAGGGAAAATGGCGCAGAGAAAGCGAAACAAGAACAGCTTTCATTGTATGGGAGGATCAAGTGAACAGTCAATTAGTGCATGTTGAATACAGGAAGTGAGCAAATGTATGATTTCAATAAGATTTGCTTTGTAAACGGTGATCATGTTCCATAACCGTAGTTGTGGAAACTGACATGGAGTTGTGCTCTTCTTCTCAGGGCAATGAGATCATCAGGAATTTTCAGGGTGATGTGCGAATCCTCCAGGACAAGAACAATGCCAAGAACATGGCACTGGTGGCCCAGGAGAAGGTCGTCCAGGAGACCTCGGCCAAACTTGAACGTGCTAAGAAGGACCTCCAAGAGGCTCAGCAGCAGCTCTCCAGCAAGGACCAGCAGGTGCTCGCATGTCTCTGCTTCCTGGCATTCCAGGGTAGCTCCAGCTTGGCCGCTGATGGAGTTGCTATCAAGCACAGTGTACTTATGCGGGTCTTCTGAAGGAAGTATTCCATTTGAGACTCCGGCTGTGTGTGTTGGCAGGTGGAAAAGCTGTCAGAGCAGCTGGAGGCCAGCCTGAAGAAGCTGAACGAGGCCAAAGACTTGTTACAAAGCAACGAGAACCGTGAGGATATTTCTCCATCTAGTCCTTTTATTAGCACCATGACCTCCTTCATTCGACTCTGCAGGTGCACCTGTTTAGTTGGGTAGATGTTTAGTGGTTTTATATGTTGTGTCCATGTGCTGTTTTGTCAGTCATCACTTGGCTGAACAAGCAGCTGAATGAGAAGGAGCTCTCCAAGAAGCCGCTCCTTCCACAAGCTTTGGAGAGCACGTCTGCCTTGTCCTCCGCTGGACTTCGGGTAAGAGCGCCGCCATCTCAGGTGTGTTTAGTTCCTCACTCTGAGCGGTCACCGTCTTTTCCCAGGCGCACTTTTATCCGCAGGCCGCCGAAGCGACGGCGTCCCCTGTGGTGGCTCCAGTTCCCGAGCCCACGTGAGTCGTGGCGTCTTCCTGCTCCCGCCTCAAGTTTACAACGACTGTCAATGAATAGCTTGTGCTTTTCCACACCAGCAGCGACTCTGCCGGCCTGGACCCCAAATACTTTGTGAGGCAAGACAGCATTCCCGTCTACAGCCTTCCTGCGAGTCTACTTCCCAGAGGTGGGGTCACGTTCATGCAAGTGAAGGTTTGAGGCGTCATTCCTGTGATTTCTTCCTTCTCAGAGATCCCACGTCCACGGAGCAAAGCGCCTGTGCCCTCAGCCTATTTTCCTGCCTAAAAGCATCTTTCTTGCACGATTATTTGTTATACTCCACGTTGAAAAGATGTGCATGTTTTTGAAGTATTTTGCACATATCTGCGCCAGAGTGCCAGCTTTTTTAAATGTTGTGATATTAGTGACAATAAAAATGCATTCTGTTCTATTCTATCTTGGATTGCGTCGATTTACACCTCACAGTGGCTTCTTGACTGATAGTGTGAAGACCGTTCCTGCCGAGGTCCAACAGAGCCAGTGAGGTCAGACCGACCACCCCTGGTTGGCCAGAACCTCATTGCTCTTGTACTGCAGGTGGAGTGTTGGAGGAACTGCAGAGATACCACAGAATCAAAGTCTCCAAAAGGGGGGGGGTCTGACCTGCAAGCGTGACGTGACTTCTCGCCGGTAAAGAATGTGCCGGCGTTCCAAACCGTGGAACATGTCAGTCATCACTATATCAACCCTGTTCTGGAAAGAGCCAGGATCCACAACTGATATGATGTTCTGGAAAAGTCAGATGGTCAGTTTGCAAACAAAAATGGCACCCAGCCTTGCAAAAATGTGCAATGATTTAAGGTGTGTGTGTTCACCTGCAGGTAGAGGTAGTGCAGTTGTCTGAGCAGAGCCAGGTCCTAATGGCGCATCTGACGGACCATCTGACCACCTGCAAGGAGAGCAATAGCGATGACTTTAGTCCTCTCTAGGCTGGTATAATCTGTTTTTTTGGCTAGCTCCGATTGGTCAATCTTTGGCTGCAGTGCAATGTGACCAAGCAGATATTTTTGTTGCTGGTAGGTGCAGCAGATTCTCACAAAACCAAGGCTTAAGGCTGTGCAATTGGCCAATTAGTTGAAAGGGGTGTTTAAAAATAGCAGTGTGGCATTCAATCAGTGATGAATGTAGTGAAAAAAGAGGTATTTAAGGATGAAAGCAGCACTTGAACTTCATTTCTCTTTGGAAGCCTGAGGAAAAGAAGAAAAAAAAGAATAACCAGAATGGCAAAGGCTCAGCCAATGGTCAGGATGGGTAAAGACAATCTGGAGTTACCTCAAAGTACTGTGACTGTTAGAAGACGTCTGTGTACAGTACGAATGGCCAGACCGATCTCGGGCTGCATATGACACTTGAGGTCCGTATACAGTGATGTGTTTGGTTGAATGTATATCAAGGACATGTCAAGTTATTATGAACAACTTTGCTTCTTCTTTTCATTGTAACACTTGGTGTTTGGCGTTTATTTGATTTCTGTTGGCAATGTGTTGCATATTGACAGCCCTTGATGCAGAAAGGTATTTTATTCAGTAATATTACTCAGTAGGTATATTGTACAAATGTAGTAATGTGACCCTGTTACCGTTATGTATTTGAATGCACCAGAAATTGGAGTTGTGGGCTAGAACATGTAAACCAGCACATTAAGTCGCGCAGAAAGCTTTCTAGATCTTCCAGACACTGCGTCTTTTCCAGCAGTGTTTCCTTCCTCCCGTCCAGACGGTCTGGTAATTTACTCGGACTTCATTTTGTCGGCTAGTCCAGCTTCATTTTGCTAAGGAAAGTTAGCTTTCCCTCACACCCGAACAAGCATTTCCTGGGAGATGTTGCCCATATAAGAAGTCCGGGTTTTGTGACGTAAGTGGACCCCGGTGTTGAAAAAAACTCCGAAAGGCTTTCAGGGCTCGCTTGCAAATGTGCAAACCTCATTACCTGACGTGTTGACATCATTTAACAGCAGAAGACAACATTTATAGGTCCGGAGAGGAAAAGCATAATAGACCCCTTTAGCAAAATACTGGTATCCACATCTCACCTTTTTCAGAGTACATTTCTTTCTGGCGTTCTCACATTATGAACTGCCCTGAATGAAAAGCAGACTTGCGAGCGCCTTGTGTGGTTACGGGTTCTATCAAGCGATCCAATTTTCTCACTCTGTTTTCCTCCTCTTGTTTGTTCCACTTCACAGTAATGAAGATGATGACAGCGCCGGTGAATGCCCACGAGGCCTGTGTAGATCAGCATCATCACAAGGCAAGTCCCAACCCATCCGACTCCTGTGGGGGCTTTCGCTGAGGTGACACCAGCATGCTGTACATGCCGCGTGAAGCGTGATCTGTCAGTGTTTTGGCAACTAACGTACGGGAAAGAAAGCGCTGCCATGAAGAGCTCCCAGGGTTCGGGACGCAAGCACCCGCGCTCAGATTATCTCAAACGCTGCAGCATCCTCCTATGCCTGAGCCCCCTTAAGAGGATCTGCTCAGCCTGGAAGGGATATAAATAAATAGGCAGCGTTGACAAGTCACTACTGTTGATCTGCCAATTGCTACGTGGGCTCCAACCAGGACGTCCCACAATTCCACGCTGTCTGACTGGAAAATTCCCAGTTGAAATGAATGGGCAAGTGCTCAAACTGAACTCCACGTTTGGAGGCAGATGCTCAATAGGAGATGGTAGAACACCCAGCTTGAATTGTGTGTGTGTGGGGAGGGGGGTCACTACTTAAGATGACCCAAAATGGACACAAGAGGGCCAGCCCCGGCCAAACTGGAGTCACTAAGCAGTATTAAACCATTTTTTTAATCTCCATCTACCTCACGGCAGCCTTGCACATCCGTTCACCCACACATTGACTTAGAATGCGCCCCCTTGTGCCAAATGGGGACCCCATGTTCTGCATGCAGGGAGGCCGTCTGGACGGATGTTTTAGGTGAAGTGACTACCATTCATTTGTTCGTAGCAATGGAGTAAATGACATATTGGCGCTGAGCTCAGTCTATGAGTAGAAAGAAGCGCTTCCAATATGTTCTTTATCCTCTTTGGTGTTCACAGTCTCCTCCCACCCCACCTCCCTTCTCCACACATGGTTGGCTGCTGGGGGAGTCACGCAGTGTGCATGATTATAAGTGGACTAATCAACAGCTAGACAAGGAAGGGTTTCTTGGGAGATAACAGTAATCTGTCACTCAGCACAAGGAGCCCAATGGAGTTATTGCCGATTGCACTTTGACCCCTCACTAGCGGGACCGCTCCTTGTCGTTGGTAAAATCCAGGTAAACGCGTGCGTTGTTGTAATGTTTTGAAATGCAAATGAAGTTTTGAAAGAAAGAAAAGCTACTTTTGTGGATGGCGTGTTAAATGCAAACACAAATTCTAATTTTAGGCCTAATCTTGGTAAGGAGGATTGGAGCGGAGCTAACAGAAACAAACCCGGCTGTCTCAAATTGCACACTTTATTTACACTTAGAACCTGTCTCCATGACTTCCATCACTTAGAACGTATCTCCATGACTTACCCACACTTAGAACGTATCTCCATGACTTACCCACACTTAGAACGTGTCTCCATGACTTACCCACACTTAGAACGTGTCTCCATGACTTCCATGACTTCCATAGGCATGCTGTGTACAACACAATCACCCACATCTTTTTACCTTTCCCTTTCAAGCAGATCTAAACGTTGTGGATCGTAATCATGTCTTTTGTTGGGTGGGAACACTGTACCTGGACCTTCTTGCTGCTGCCCACATTGAAGAGCTCCCGAATGACTGCCAGTGCCCTGCTTTTGTCTTATCCATTTGTCTTTTTACGTCTTTCGGCGGGAAGGCCAAGAGCACCCAAACAGAAGATTGGAACAAGAGAGGGTTATCAAGCAGGCTGGCTCCTCTGCCCCCAAACTCTTAGGCTGAGCTTACCATGCTCCTCCAACAGTGGCGGCTGCTGGTCGTTCAAGGAGACCTACATCATGAATGTGTTTATTTATCCACGTGTAAACCTACCCTCCATTCCTAGTGCTTTTTAACAAAGACAGTGAAGTCCTCGGATTAGGACAGGAAGAAGGTGCAGTGGTGCTGCAAGGAAGAATGAGAAGGAAGACATGTCAGCTACCTGTGATAGGTAGCTGGGTCTGAACAAAAGATGAAGATATTTGCTTCATGAAATGTACACCCTCATTAGCTGCAGCACCTACAGCCACCGGTGCAGTGGGACCTGGGTTCCTCCTGGTCCACGACAATGCCCGACCTCATGTGGCTAGAGTATGCAGGCAGCTCCTGGAGGATGAAGGAATCGATACCTGACCTCTGGGACATGATGTTTATGTCCATCTGCCAGGTTGCTCCTCAGTCTTACCAGGATCTTTCCGTGGTGTCATTAGGGGCATGCCCCGACGTTGTCAGGCATGCGTACAAGCACGGGGGCCACACAAACTACTTAGAACCATTTGGAGTTGCTACAATGACATTTTGGCAAAACGGACCCGTCTGCTGCCTCATTTGTTCCCTTTCTTTTTGGGGTGTCTTTGATTTCCCGCCTCTGCGGGGTGATCATTTTCATTTCCATCAAATGATGTTACTAATTCTTCTCAGGAAAATATTCCAGATCATTCCCCCCGTTTAGATCTGCTGTGTTGCTCTCATTCTTCTGAGCAGCGCATTTGTGTCACATCACGTCCTAGTCAGCATGTGACCCCCAACTACGCTGCGGTGCCCTCTGTTGTGTGACATGTCGTAACCGGCACACCTTTTCTCTCCAGGGTGATGGAGAGCCAGAATCAGCACCCCTTTTCCGGAACAGGACTGCTAAAGAGGTACGGAAAGACACGCCGCACCCAACTGGAGTCAACATCTGCTGTAGGGCTGGCTCACTCGGGTCACGCCAGACCCACACCTACAGAGTTCAACCAGAAGGACTGCAGAGCATGCGAGAACGTGAGGGGAGCTCTAGACAGCTGTAGCAGAAATTCATTAAGCTGTCTTAGATTAATGTATGCCCGTGACATCTGAGCAATATTATTTTTATTATTTCTGCATGTCAGGAAGCGCCGATAATTAGAACGGCCATTATGGCGTCACTCTGATCATAAATAATTAAAACTTGATTTAGTTTCAAGCTTTATTTCCAAGCCCAAGCAGTCACGTGTTGTCTTCAGCCATCTTCAGCATGCCTTTTCTGCAGTCCCTGAGCGGGTAGGAATTCAAGTCCTGAGTCCTGGACCGCCGAGTAGCCAATAAATACAACCCGAGAGTCCGATTATATTTCATTAGCAAGGAATGAATTCCATTTCCAAAATAGGCCACACTTTGGACACCGCATTGCATCATGAAGCAATTCCATCATTTGTTGTTCTTCTAGCAGCTCTCCGTGGCCTTTGGCCGGACCAAACATGAACAACTGCAACAACAACGACGGGTAAGATGGCGCCGCACTCTTTGTCTGTTCTTGTGCAGTACTGCGTTTCCGGTCATCAGGTCTCCTGAACTTTGCAAAACCAACCAAAACAGCCTCACTATGCACTTTGTCCTTCAGCAAACAAAACGACAAGAAGGACGAATCCAAAACGGAGAAGGACGACAAGAAGGACGACAAGAAGGACGACAAGAAGGACGACAAGAAGGACGACAAGAAGGAAGAACTGTAGGTTCCACATTCATTTTTCAGGCTTAAATAAAACAAAACATGTTTTGTCCCTAAAATGTAAACTTTCATTTCGAGTGAATTCTGTTTAACCGTTTTAATCAAATATTTCGAGAATACTTAAAAAAAATGAAGAGAGTTGTTAAAATGGTCACGGTTAAATCCTCAGGAAGGAGGTGTGGGTCATGGACCCGGCCACAGATACATACTACTTCTGGTTGTGCACCATCTCCATCCCAGTCTTCTATAATCTGATGTTCCTGGTGGCCAGGTCTGGAGTGACTTTTGCATTCAGTATTGAACGAGGTTTCTGTTTGATAACGTTTTGACTGTCCTGGCGCACCACAGGGCCTGCTTCAATGAGCTGCAGAACACCAACATCTTAATGTGGATGGTGTTGGACTACTCCTCTGATGCCCTCTACTTTGTGGACACTTTTGTGCGAGTCAGAACAGGTTTGGGACCTTGGTGACCTTGACGTCAGTTCTTCCATGAAGCCCGAAAGTCAACGATGGCTCTTGTTTTTCACAGGTTTCCTGGAGCAAGGCCTGCTTGTACGAGATGGAAAGGTTCTGAAGGAAAAGTACATGAAAACCCGGCAGTTCCGACTGGACATAATATCCATGATTCCCACTGATGTGGTCTTTTTCGCAATTGGAGTCAACAATCCAGAGTGGAGGTTCAATCGCCTGTTCAGGCTGGCTCGGCTTTTTGAGTTCTTCGACCGGACCGAGACTCGCACCAATTACCCAAATATCTTCCGGATTTCTAATCTCGTACTTTACATCATCATCATCATCCACTGGAATGCTTGCCTCTATTTTGCAATCTCCAAGGTTCTGGGATTTGGATCAGACACGTGGGTTTATCCGAAAATGGAAAATACAGACTTTAAATACCTCACCAGGCAGTACATATACTGCTTCTATTGGTCCACATTGACCTTGACCACCATCGGAGAAACACCACCCCCAGTCAACGACATCGAGTACTTCTTTGTTGTGGCCGACTTTCTCACTGGGGTTCTGATCTTTGCTACCATTGTGGGCAATGTGGGTGCCATGATATCCAACATGAACGCCGGCCGTGTGGAGTTCCAGGCCAAGATAGATTCCATCAAACAATACATGCATTTCCGCAAGGTCACCAAAGACCTGGAGGCCAGAGTGGTCAAGTGGTTCGACTACCTGTGGACGGAGGAGAAAACGTGCGACGAAAAGCAGGTGCTCAAGAACCTTCCAGATAAGCTCAAGGCGGAGATTGCCATCAACGTTCATCTGGAAACTCTGAGAAAAGTGCGCATTTTTCAAGACTGCGAGGCGGGTTTACTTGTTGAGTTGGTCCTCAAACTTCAACCCCAAGTTTTTAGTCCTGGTGACTACATCTGCAAGAAGGGGGACATCGGAAGGGAAATGTACATTATTAAGGAAGGGAAGCTGGCGGTTGTGGCGGATGATGGGGTCACCCAGTTTGTGGTCCTCAGTGATGGTGCCTACTTTGGAGAGATCAGCATTTTGGGTATCAAGGGGAGTAAGGCGGGAAATCGAAGAACGGCCAACATTCGAAGTGTGGGCTACTCCGACCTGTTTGCCTTATCCAAGGATGACCTGATGGAGGCGCTAACCGAGTACCCTGACGCAAAGACTGTTCTGGAAGACAAAGGGCGGGCCATTCTGATGAAAGACAATCTCATTGACGAGTCGCTTGTCGGAGCTACCGACGCCAAAGACTTGGAGGAAAAAGTCAACCAGGTGGAGGCCAGCCTGGACGTCATGGCGCTCAAACTCAAAAAGCTGACAGAACATTACGAGTCGTCCCAGCGCAAACTCAAACAACGACTCTCTAACTTGACAAATGAAGTTGGAACCCTGAGCGTCACCGACGAGTAGCGGGTGTGCGTGGGGGTTGTTCTACTTGGCGACGCTTCTTCGTGCAGACGCACTCTCTCCTGGTGGCAATCTTCTTTACCTCGTCGTATGTGTGCCCTCACGGTGGAGCTTGGTCTTTAGCATTGTGACACAACGAGAAACTATTCAGTGGCCATTGCAACTCCCCTGAAGTGCCCCAAAAAAGTGGTGAAGTATGTGCTGCTGTGCGTATGATTGACAGTGAAATGAGCGAATCAGAGATCTTGAGGTATAGAAGACCACCGGAGCATTTTCCGAGTTTTTCATTCTGTTTTTCTGAAGCGACTCGGAGACCAGCCAATCGCAGGGCAGACAAACAAACACTCACACTCTAATGGACAATTTAGAGCGGCCAATGAAGCTAACATGCATGTTTTGGGAATGTGGGAGGAAAGCGGAGTACCCGGAGAAAACCCACACACACACGGGAAGAACATGCACACTCCACACAGAGATGGCCAACGGAGATTCGAACCCTGAACCTCCTGACTGTGAGGCCAACGTGCTACCCCCTATTGTATGTAAATAACATATAACATATAAATAAATAAACACAGTTATGACGTTTGGCGCTTTTTAAGAATGTGTTCCACACTCTACAGTATTCAGGAATCTCGGATTCAGGAGGAGTGGTGTGGTTTTCGTCCTGGTCGTTGGACTGTGGACCAGCTCTATACTCTCGGCAGGGTCCTTGAGGGTGCGTGGGAGTTTGCCCACCCAGTCTACATGTGTTTTGTGGCCTAGGAAAAGGCATTAGCTCGTGTTCCTCGGGGAATACATTGGGGAGTACTCAGGGAATATGGGGTATTCCACCTAATCCAGGCGGTCCGTTCCCTGTATGACCGGTGTCAGAGTTTGGTTCGCATTGCCGGCAATAAGTTGGACCCGTTTACAGTGAGGTTTGGACTCCGCCATGACTGCGCTTTGTCACCGATTCTGTTCACTACTTTCATGGAGAGAATTTGTAGGTGCAGCCAGGGCGTCGAGGGGTTCCGGTTTGGTGGCCGCAGGATTCCATCTCTGGTTTTTGCAGATGATGTGGTCCTTCATTGACCTTTAACTCTTGCTAGATCGGTTCGCAGCTGAGATGAGAATCAGCTCCTCCAAGTCCGAGTCCATGGTTGTCACCTGGAAAAGGGTGGAGTGCCATCTCTGGGTCAAGGATGAAGTCCTGCCCCAAGTGGACTAGTTTAAATACCTCACGGTCTTGTTCGCGAGTGAGGGAAGGACAGAACGCAAGATGGACAGGCGGATCACCTATGGTCATGAGCTTTGGGTAGTGACCGAAAGGACAAGATGGCGGGTACAAGCGGCCGAAATGAGTTTCCTCTGCAGGGTGTCTGGGCTCTCCCTTAGAGATAGGGTGAGAAGCTCTGTCATCCGGGAGAGACTCGGAGTAGAACCGCTGCCCCTCCGCATTGAAAGAANTGGCGGGTACAAGCGGCCGAAATGAGTTTCCTCTGCAGGGTGGCTGGGCTCTCCCTTAGAGATAGGGTGAGAAGCTCTGTCATCCGGGAGGGACTCGCAGTAGAACCGCTGCTCCTCCGCATTGAAAGAAGTCAGATGAGGTGGCTCGGGCATCTGGTTAGGATGGCCCCAGGACACATTGGAGAGACTTTTTCTCAACTGGCCTGGGGACGAAGTCGCCAGGGAGAAGGAAGTCTGGGCTTCCCTGCTTAGGCTGCTGCCCCCGCAACCCGACCTCCGATAAGGGGAAGAAAATGGATGGATGGAATTATGAGATGTTAGGCCGGAAGAAAATGAGCTTCCCCTCCTTGAATGAGCTGACGCAGCCACTGATCGTTTCTGGTGCAGTCCAAACAGTCACGGAATCTGCAAGAGGTGTTTGAAGAACAAAAACGTCTTCAAATTGTTCGTCTCCCAGCGTCAGTAAACTGTACACAGCAGTATGTATTTCATCACTTTTTTGGACATTTTAGGGGAAGCTAAGTTTCCCTTGCAGGCTTTGAGCATTCGCCGCTGGTAAAAACCTTTATTGGGCTCAGGATTGGTGATTTTTGGGGGGGGTCTACCACTTTTTTGTTCCCTAATCCTTAGGATAAGAAATCTTACCATGTCCAAACTCTGGTTGGCCTTACTTACACAATCCGACAGAGTGAAAGATTTTTTGCCTTTGCCAGCAAGATATCGTGACATGTGAATACCTGAGAAAAATGCCACTGAAGGCTTTTAAAGGCTGTGGTCTAAGCCCATTTCACTTTGATGCTTGTTTGCAATAAATTGCTTGCACAACACGTGTTTTGTTGCACTCCCGTTTCTTCTGTTTGTTTTGGAAGATCCAACGGTCAGGAAAGTATTTACTGTAGACTAAGCACACTGTACTTGAGGTTCCGGAGGGTGAGAATTCCGAGGGTACTGGTGGCCCAAAGCCGTTAGTGGTTGCACACTTAAATGAAGATTGCAGTATTCATCTGCGTCGTCTTTTCATTTGAAGTGAGACTTGCAAGCACTTTAGTTAGTCCTTCCTTTTCCGCAATGATTGACGCTGCTTAGGCTCCATGGCCTAACACTTTTGACTATTGAGTGCTTCTCGGTGTGCAAGCACCTACGCACTCTAAAGACGGAGCGAAGCGAACTCGTGCAAAAGTGTTGAAGTTATTGTCAGAAATAGACTAGACAAAGTGCTTTACAGATTTCAGCCAATCAGCAAATTGTATTGTGTTCCAAACATCATCATCATCCCAAGTGTAATGATATATAAATACTGTTTTGTTTTTATTTAGTATCGTCAACACAGGAAGACATGGAAACAGAAAAAATGCTTCAGACAATCATGGCAACCTGTGGGTGCGTCCCCTCCCCCGAAAAGCAACATTCTGGAAAAAGTCTAAGTGCACTTACACAGCTCTGACATGATCTCAGGTCTAATCGGTAGCCTCTCCCAACAAAAGATTGAAAAGGAAGATTTGGAGCAAAGAGCAGAAAATGACACTTTGCAACTGGAAATGTGAGCTCTCTCTTTTCTTAAAGGGACTGTTTGCAACCGTTCCGCGGCTTTGAACGTGCTTCAAGAATTATGTCTAGAAGCCACACCCACTAGTCTGCAGTCAGCTAATGACAGCGATTGTTTAGCTACTAACATCATTGGAATCGCCAGTTTCATTTGGAACTGTGGAAAATATTGACACTTCTTTGAAACCGCTACTGGTGGGATGTGCTATCTGGTGTTTGAATATTTTGGATTGAAGGAAATGTAATCTTGAGCCGTTGCCCTTTAAGAGGGACAAAAAAAGGAAAAAAAGACTCACAATGCTCTTATGGACAACTTTATGTTCAATAATCCCGGATTATAGCAACTTGTTTTAATGCTTCCAGCAGATTATGAACCTTTTTTACCGCACTCTGATGTAAAAAAAAAAAGGTTGAAATAAATAATTAGAAAAACGATCCTCTCTTTACATAGAAAAGAAAGAAGGGAGGCAGCAGCGCAGCCACGTCGCGTGGATGCGGGTACTTTGATCGGGGAGATCTCTGTGCTTACACTGACTGATGATGTTGATGATGTAGGCACAGCGGAGGGACTACCGTTTACTTCCTCCTAGCGCCGCTTACGTCGTGTCGGATTAAAAAATAAGGGCGGAGCTAGATGGGCTGAGAAGGAGTCTATTTGCAGTGCGTTAGGAGCAGGTGGTGGTAAAAGTGGTGTAGGCCGGGCCTCAGAGCATGCCAAACCCTTTGGCATAGGTGATGGCTTTCAGCAGTCGCTCCTTCAGCTTCACCTTGCTGCTGTACTCGGGCAGCAGGAGCACATTGAAGCAAGTATGAGATGTGGGCAGCCTGTGGGGGAGGGGAGGGAGACACGGATGAATATCGTCAGCAGCTGATCGGACTCGTTGCTTAGAGTAGGATGGCTCACCGCTCGGTGTCAGGCCCATTCTTGGCAATAATCATCTTCAGTTTGCCAAGCCCGCCCACAGGCGCTCTGTCAGTGCCGGTGGTGAACTGCAAGAAGAGGCGCTTCTGCTCCTCGCTGAACGAATGTAACGTCTCCCAGAACTCTCTAAAAAGCCCCCAATAGTTCCAACAGGTCAGTCTGTGTCGAGGCACCCGCCTGTGTTGATTTTGCTTACTTGATGATTCGAGAATCCCTGTTGTATCCTCCGTCATACTCTGTAGTTTCCTCTAGCGCCAGGAAGTCAAGGTTCTGAACAAGAAACAAATCAAGTTCAAAGTTAAGTGGATGATTCTAGGACTTCTTTTTGGAATTTTGCCCATCATTCCGAATTTGCCCACACAAGAGCTGAACACAGAAGGGTGCTGCTCAGTAGATTCAAATTTATGATTCAAAAAGTGAAGCTTGGATATTATGCACATTCATTACGCAAGGGCTGGTATATTTCACATATCGATGGTTAGAACCGAAAACTAATGAAAATCCCAAATTCAGTATCTTGGAAATTACTTAATTTTATTTCAGGATGAAAGCAGCACTACTTGAACGTGCTGCTTTGAAAGCCTGAGGAAAATGGGTCCTTCAAGAAGAACAGCATACGTTGATTAAAAAGTTGATTGGTGCAAAACATTTTTGGCTGTTCAGCTAAAATGATCTCAATGTCTTATAAAGGAGAGCAAAACCAGAGACACGTGGCAGAAAACGGAAGACAACTATCAAAATGGATGGAAGAATAACCAGATTGGCAAAGGCTCAGCCAATGATCAGCTCCAGGATGATCAAAGACAGTCTGGAGTTGCCTGTAAGTACTGTGACAGTTAGAAGACGTCTGTGTGAAGCTAATTTCCAAGAATCACCTGTAAAGTCCCTCTGTTAAAAAAGGCATGTGCAGAAGTGCGCCCCTTTCAACTAATTGGCCAATCGCACAGCCTTAAGAGCGTGCATATCATGAATGCTGGCTCTTGTTTGCTTTCTGAGAATCTACTGCACCTACTGGTAACTTGTTTGCCATGTAGCAGAAAAAATATACTAACAAGAGTGATTCATCTGCTTAGCTAGTATTTTCAACACTCCCGTACAACACGTGTCCTTTTGCCTGCATTGCGGAGTCGATCCGTCTGCAGCACTCGTGTGTTATAAAAGCCCAGGTTGCTCCGATATCGAAGTGATAGCTGATGCTGTATCCATTAGCTTCAGAACAGGAGGTATGCGTTGTTACACATCAGTATCAGCTGATGTCGGAAATTGAGAGTTAAACAATCCTGGGATACGGACACCCCTAAAAAACCAGCTATGAATGCACGGAATGGGAATCACCCATTCCGCCTACAAAGTCTACAGCGCTCCAGTCACATATAATGTGACACGATAATAATAATGCGCCACGCATATTGACGACTCGCCAAACCACAGCGGCTAGCTACTAGCAGCTAGCGAGAAAAGAGAGCTGAGGCATGTATGTTACATGAGGATTGTGGATGATTCCAGAATAAACCTTGCAGTTGTCCTCCAAAGCAGAAGCGGATAGATGCACCATGAACAGATCCAGGTACCACGTGACCGTTTACGTAGGTAGCAGACTGGCAGCTTGTCTTTGCTACACTGTTGGGTTGTAACTGGGGAGCACTGGTCCGTATGTTTGTAATGGCGACCTGTGCTTCACTCCAATTAGAGCCATACGTTGCTTTGACTTCACTGACGTTGCTTTTCACTGAAGCGCCAAAGCTCCCAATCTGTTCCAGCACAACTGGAAGGAAAGCTCCAATGCGTCACTACTTGGAGGCTACTTGTTTACAATCTACTGCGTAAACAAGTTTGGCATGTTCCAAATCAACTCAACCATTACTATTATTTTGAAAATATATTACTATCTTTATAAAAGCAGAAATTAGAATACAGCTCATTGCTCTAATGGATAATCGAGCGTAATCTCACCCGGCTTCCGCAGATCAGCAGCTCAATTTCTTCCGGCCTAAAGAGGTACTTGAGCGGTGACTCGTTGGTGACCATGTGGAAGCCTCTCCTGAATGCTTTGAACTGCTTCTCCACACTTTTGTTCAGCATGTACTCTGCATACTGCGCCACAAACTCCTGCACACACGACAAATCCTTTTAACCAACAATTTCACTGAGCAGCCTGAGCTGCGCTAAAGGAGTTTCCTCAAAGTAGGATAATAAGTCGAATCTTCTTGTACCTGTTGTAACCTTCTAAAAATAACACCCATGTAGTCACCTTTAACTTGATCAATACAGTAGATTAGCGGCAATAAGACACACGTTAGCATTGGCAACGTTTCCGGAACGCCAACCTATCACTATGACGCTTGTCACGTGACTGAAATACTGGGCAGCCAGTCTGACATGCAAACATAAATTCATGGACATTGCTGCTCTCCTTCTGGCTTTCTTTACACCACATTGCGCAAACTTTACACACAGCCTACAGGATCTCTGCAGGGACGCCGTTTTTAGCGTAGCAAGCTACCAGGCTAATTAGTTAGCCTCCAGTTGACTTGTTCTGAAGGCTTTGAAACTAACAGCAGAAGAAGGACCAAGTAAGAGGTGAAAAAGTACCACTTCCACATAAAATGGGAAACACTATGTTATGTCGGGCTCTGCGTATGTTTTTAGCACTCTGTCACATGACCTTGCTTTGCATTTCCAACAGCCATGCAGCGAGGGATGTTTTGGTATTCTCTTGGAGATTCATCTAATATCCATCTCTTGCTTACCTTTCGGTTCTCATTTGTCACCGGAATTTTATCCCCGTTTTCCTTTAAATCATACATAAGCGGGTTCCCAAAGAGGTCCGTCTGAGAAATCTGGAACGTGATCATCATGTCCTCCTCCACACTGCCCTTATACTCAAGAAGTTCTTTTAGGCTCTGGTGCAGAATCTAACCAGCACAAAGAGGACAAATGCTGATCAAGGGTCATCCTATATATGATTTGCCCATAGATAAAACCTGGACTCTTACAGGGTTGGCATCAGCAAGGTCCCTGAAGGTTCCTTTCTTGCCCATCAGCTTCCTGTAGACCACCATTGGGAAGTGAACGTCAAGGATGCAGTTGTTGTAGATGGCGAGGCCGAGAACAATGCCAATCAGCGTGTACTGGCCCTCATTTTCAAACGACGAAGGGTTGAACCAGAAGAGTTTGGTGAGCTCATCATATGTAAACATTCCTGGCAGACAAAAACACTCAGAGCATTCAAATGCTACACATTTGCTGTTAGGTGCTTCAAAAAATTCCACACTAAAGGTTTGTGTACACACAGGGGTGTGTTTAGGCATTTGGGGGGCCAAGGCAACCCAGTCATTGGGCCCTCCGCATCCTTGCTCGGCGCTGACAAATTTATTTTTTAAAGAATCATTTCCAGTTATACCCCAAAATGTGCGTACAAATGCGATGGTTTTTGATGCTTCCCGATGGCCACGGGAAAGCAAACACTTGCTCAGATTTGTTGGCTAATAAAGTAATGAGCATGCTTTATACACTGGATTCAAAGCAATCATGGCAACATAAATGACATGCTTTATTGACACATTAAAGCATTCTATATCTCTTATGTCTGAAATTGCTTCAGGATGGGGGATGGGATCTCATCAGCCTATTTTGCATCAAATTTCAATACTAAATGTTAGTCTTACAATAAGCATCTTTCATTTCCTTGACACAAAGCCCCTTTTGAAAGGGTATCGTCTACAATGTTCTCCCTCTTCAGGTAGCTTTTTACTTGGACGACTGTAAAGGATGCATACTGGGACCAGACACCATAGTGGTGCTGACAGAAACTTTAGTACCCAGCGGCAAAAAAGAAAGATCCCATTTGGGTGCAAACTTAATAGTTTGGTACTTGCACAAACAACAGTGAGCATCTAGCTGACAAGGCCAGGCTGGAAGGGAAAACGTTGGTTGATTGGCTTCACTGTGCAAGTAACGCCTTCCAGACTTGAAAGGTGTAAAATACCAGCAGGAGTGTGTTCTTTTACCAATATCTGGGTTGAAGATCTCCTCGACGACAAGCTGAAAGAACTCTTTAGAAACGCCTCCTTCATCAACGCCTTGCTCCCCTTCGAATTCCACATACAGCTGTTTCTTCAGGTCTGCAGGATTCTCCATCGCGATCATTTCCAGCTGTAGGGAAAAGCCTTTCTTCAGTTATCAGCACGATCTTGCACCTCATGAGCCTCTTTACAATGACCAAGAATGAGGCACACATACCCTGACCAAAGCATCGTCGATGATGTGGTCCCGGCGGACCTTCAGCCTCAAAAACGGGTTGAGCTGCTGGCCCTGAACTAGGCTGTAAAGCACTGTAATGCGACGCTCGCTGTACATGCGAATGCGGTTGTCGTAGTACAGGCCCAGGTTCTTGGTGACAGCATTAAGGATGAAGGGGCATGTCATGAAGGAGAACTTATTTTCAGTTTCTACCTTAAAGAAAGTGTAGTCCTTGTCCATCTCCAGAACCTCATTCAGAGGCTCATTGACAAACTCCTCGAAGGGGATGAGCGGCCGCCGGCAGTCGTTGGTGCGGATGCCCATCTCTGTCTCCAGCGGGTCCACTCGCGGGCCCTTCTTGTTCCGCCTCTCCTCACCCAGTAGCTCCTGAAGGGTGAGCTCGCTGGACTCTGGGATGGGCTCCTCGTCCTCTTCCTCATTGTGCTCTGTGTCAAGGTCACCGCCGAGCACATTTGCATAGTATACGATCTTCAAGCACCTGGTGGCAGCCACGACAGCGTCGTCGTCGTTCACCAGGTTGCGGCTGTTGAACTCGTTGCTAATGACTTTGTAGGTAATGAGCTGCTGAAAGGTCTCCACCATGCGCTTAATGTGCTCGGCGCTGTAGTGCGACCACAGTCGAGAGAGTTTGGCCTGAGCAGCCAGAGGGAGTTTGCTCATGGCCTTGCAGAACTGCGGCAGGGCGATTTCCAAGTACTCCGGGCTGTGGAGGTTGCTGTTCTCCATCACTATAACAAACAGGTTCAGGTAATTTGGGTCACGAGAATACACGTTATGATATGTAAGGTCACACTCTACATTAGGGGACAGGTAGACCAGTGCGTTCAAGAAAGCAGCTTCTATCTTCTCATTGGACAGGAGGCGAATGTACACCCGTCGTACAGCCTCGATGTCCACCGACACCTCGTCCGGAGCCAGCTTCTGGACATCGTTGTACCCCGATGACCCCTCTCCGAGCCGTGATGAAGCTGAGGACGGGGACTCCTCCTCCATTGCTGTGGTCGAGCACGCCGCGGCCTCCTTCTCATCTTCGTCCTTGTCCTCGTCTTTTTCCTGGAGCGACTTAAGCTCCTCCTTGCTGTGAGGCTTGGACCCTCGGAAGCTCTGCACCAGGCCCTCGGCGCTGGAGAACACACGGCCGATCACTCTGATGAGCGGGGAATAATCCTCTTTCTCGCCACAGATGTCCAAGATCTCGTACACTTTCTCCTCTGTCAGGTAATTCACGTCTGGAGGCAGAAACAGACGAGATTATGCAAAACTACGGAGAAAATAATATTCCTGTGTGGGGGCGCTCTCTCTCTGTCCAGCCAATGTGAATAAATAACATCAAGCCTGAACATTTACAAAGTTAAAAGGAGGAGAAAAGGTTGGCAACTATCATCCTTCAGGGCCTTAAAGCAAGAGTGCTGCATCACTCAGACAGACTTTATGATGTTTGACTTTTCAGTTGAAAGTCATTTATGGCCCATTTTGCTAGAGGAAAAGCAGCTGCCTAATAATTCTGCACACCCTGACATATAACCCATAAGAACCCGGTCCAACTTCTGCTTGAAAGAAAGTATGGGAGACAGACATCCCCGTCAAAATTGAGTGACATCACATGTACAGTATGTTACATTAGGCGTTAAATGTATTCCTTACTTGAACATATCTCATCCTGACAGTTTTTGGCGCCTAGTAGCACAAATGTACTTTTGAATTGAGCAAAACAACATTATGTTATGTTTCCCAAATTCTTGGAAAACAGTGGCATTTAGTGGCCGTTTGTGTGACATTTACATTTTTTCATTGCATGTTTTGTATTAGTTAAATCAAGAAATACAGTATAACATCATTTCCGGACTAGAAGATGCTACACATGCTTTGAACCCTGCATCTTAAAACAAAGAAGCTGCTCATTTATGGCTAAAAGAACTACAGTTCCCATGATGCTTGAGTGCCAAACAGGAAGGTAGTGTATATCCCCAACAGAAGCAAATACTGCATGTACGGCGATGGTGTTTTCATAAGCGTTTGCGTGGACTGCGTTTCACATCTCATGACCAAAGCTGACGATTGCAAGGTTATAGCGTGTCTTTCAGTGTACATATCCCATGTTACAAGGCGGACACCCGCGGATATCGACATGGGTGGCCTATACATGTGCAAAGCTCTCTTAAAATTTGGTGGCTGCGCTCAGTAGTGCAAAATTTGCAATACGTGTGTGTGTATATATATATATAAACATGGTTGAGTTGTAATATTGTACTAAAGCATTAGAATTGTTTGACTGGTTTGAAATCCCCTTTGACAGGAAATGAGCCATCTTCTTCTCATGCGTTTACCTGACACACACGAAGCCATGTTTGGGATAGTCACATAAACGTCACAAGACAACCACTTCAAAAACGTTTCATACACAGTGCGTCACTCATGGCACACGAACACATCACTAGATAGGCTTAAATTGGAAAAGCATTCAAGTTCCTATCATTTGGAGTTGGAAAAGATACAGAAAATGATATGTCACTTGCCTGACTAGTGCACACATTTATGTGGAATACCTCCATGATGTTGAACACGACTACCTTCCACTGAATGAATGGAAAACCGAAAGCGCGTGAAAATGCCCATGATACCAGGTACACGGGTTTTGGCACACCATCCAACGTTTAATGGGCACTTTTGCAGTAGCTTTGTAATGATGCTGCTAGCAGGCACTCGCTTGACCAAATGTATTTACCTCTATACGCTTGGAGGTTTTACTCACCTTTGAAATTGTCCCGCACTGGGTGGACATCCTTGTGGTTCATCTTGGTATTGCTGCACGGCAAGTTGCAGTGGGCGCTATTCTCCAGGTAGGCCGAAGCCGTACCTTTCTTTGAGGGGTGGGGGTCGCACAGTTTGGCATTGACCTTGTAGAGCTCCAGGGCTTTGACCGCTGCCATATTGTTGTCCATGCGAAGGAAACCGGGCGAGGAGGCACACCAGGGGTTGGAGCATGACTCATTCCCACAGCCCTCGGTTAACTGGTGGTAATAGCGCTCGATTAGATGCTTGGCGGCTGCTCGCTTCCTGCTTACGGCAGTCAAGAGAGGGAGAGCACAGACATTACAAGTTTTGCCGTTGGAACTTCAAGCGTGTCCAATGTCATGTTACGGAGTAAGGGAGGCTTTCGATGCTACTCTGAAGATGACAATTGACCTCTCTCAGTCTTACTTAAATAGCATTTCTTTGGCTGCACAATTTCTTCCGCATCCCTTTTTTTTCTGCCGTGTCGTTATCACTCAATGTTTATCATGAAGCTGCAACTTGTGGCCGAAACAGCAAATTCGGTTTCAATCTGCCAATGCTGACATGAATACCTTAAACTGGGCCAATAACTGCATTCTTAGCCATGTGTAGCCATGACAGCTTGATGTGGCTTTAGCAGAGCCAATACACTAGTGTTTGTGTTCTGACATTGACTGGTCTAGACACATACATGATGGAAAATGACTTACATTCGGCTCGCTTCTGGGTTTTCTACTTCAAGCTCGTCGTATTCTCTGTTGGAACAAAAGCCACGTCAAAGGAAGACATTAGTTAGAGAGCTCCCGCCGTGCTTCGGGGGAAACATCACCAGGCTAAACAGGCTAATAAGCGCTAGCCATCCGATAGCAGCGCTAGCTAAGTGGCAACGGCGGGATACCAAAGGCGGTTTGACTTGGAAAAGACATCCGGCAAGAAAGCTCCATCTCAGGTTGAATGCTCGGAGCGCGCACGAACCCGCAGGAGTGTCAGTGAGGCGGCTAGCTTAGCTAGCTAACGTAGCGAGCTAGTGGAGCAACAGCAGCGCCTGCACTGATGCTTAGGAAGACGTTCCACATTACAACCCTCCTCCGACACGCACGCCCTGAAAACGCCTTCGGACGCGTGCAAGGAGAAGGAAAGCCAAGACATTCCTGCCACCGAAGTAGCCGCTAGCGCTTCCAGCTAGCATGTTGGCATCCCCGACCCTTTCCTCTCCGCGCACCCACCTGTCAGCTCCTCCTGCTCGGCTAATGTCGGCCTGTGGTGGCGCACACTCACAGTCCTCCTTCTCGTCGGAATTCATACGAGACTTTAACCTCACTTGTTTGGAATTGGGTTCCGCTAAATGAAGGTGTCAAGTCATCCACGGAGTGATCGGCGCAAACGGTATGAGGAGGTTTGCTCTTAAAAACTTCATTCATAAGCTTCCAGCTAAGGGATCCCTACGAAGCCTGAAGTTAGCAGCCATCTTTGGCTTCACTGCCAGCCTACGACCCAGAATGCTCTGCGGCTAAGCAACAAATACTGACGGCATCGAGTTGGCCTCTAATTCTAGTTCAAATGGCTGTCCGTTAAAGAATAACACCATATCACTAGACCTATAGTTCAATCATTCTTTTCCGCTGGAAATTCAGAATTCAGAAATCGGCTCTAAATTGGCTCCCAACAACGAGAGCCGGTTCCTGGCGTTACTTTCAAAGAGCCGGGTCCTGGAGCCGATTCGTTCGCGACCGACATGTCACGAAAGACCCTCCACACCCCACACTACCCCAAGGATGTCCAAAGTGTGGCCAGGGGCCATTTGCTGCCCAAGGCTCACTTTTATTGACCCATGACATTATGAGGAAATAAACAACAACATAAAAAGGCAAAATATAAAGAGATCGCTATACCTTAGATAATAACATAAAAAGTATTAATATATAAAAAATATTGTCCATGTAAAGAATTGCATAGGGATACAAATGTTTACATAAATATCTACAGGTAATATGTGGCCCCTTACATACTTTGCTTTAGCCATCAGTGGAGAATGTATGGACACCCCTGCCTGCTCTACACCTTATTTGTTCACGATGCTCAGTAAAGTCGGACAAAAACTGCAAATTTTGGTTTTATACAATATTGAATAAATACAGGCCCAGTATTTTTGATACCAAAACCATTCCGTTCCATTGCATTTTTTTCCGCTTATCCGGGTCCGGGTCAGGGGGGCAGCAGCTTCAGTAGGGACGTCCAGACCTTCCGGTCCCCGGCGAGCTCTTCCAGCTCCATCGGGAGGACACCGAGGCGTTCCCAGGCCAGCTGTGTGACATAGTCCCTCCAGCGTGTCCTAGGTCTTCCCGGGGGCCTTCTCCCGACTGGGCATGCCAGAAACACCTCACCATGGAGGCGCCCGGGAGGCATCCGGAGTAGATGCCCGACCCCCCTCAACTGGCTCCTCTCGATGTGAAGGAGCAGCGGCTCTACTCTGAGCTCCTCCCGGATGGCCGAGCTCCTCACCCTATCTCTTAGGGTGAGTCCAGCCACCCTACGAAGGAAACTCATTTCCGCCGCTTGTATCCGCGATCTCATTCTTTCGGTCATGACCCATAACTCATGACCATAGGTGAGGGTGGGAACGTAGATCGATCGGTAAACAGAGAGCTTTGCCTTCCGGCTCAGCTCTCTCTTCACCACGACGGTCCGGTACAGCGACCGCATTACTGCAGATGCTGCACCGATCCGTCTGTCGATCTCACGCTCCAACCTTCCCTCACTCGTGAACAAGAACCCGAGATACTTGAACTCCTCCACCTGAGGCAAGACCTCACTCCCAACCCGGAGGGTACAGTCCACCCGTTTCCGACTGAGAACCATGGCCTCGGATTTGGAGGTGCTGAGTCTCATCCCAGAAGCTTCACACTCAGCTGCAAACCGCTCCAGTAAACGCTGAAGGTCACAGCCTGATGAGGCCATAAGGACCACATCGTCTGCAAATAGCAGAGACGAGATCCTAAGGTCACCAAGCTGGACTCCCTCAACACCTTGACTGCGCCTAGAAATTCTGTCCATGAAGATTATGAACAGAATCGGTGACAAAGGGCAGCCTTGGCGGAGGCCAACGTTCACCGGAAACAAGCTCGACTTACTGCTGGCAATGCGAACCAGGCTCCTGCTTCGATTGTACAAGGACCGAATGGCACGTAGAAGCGGACCATCAATCCCGTACTCCCGGAGCACCCCCCACAGGACACCACGAGGGACACGGTCGAATGCCTTTTCCAGGTCTACAAAGCACATGTAGACTGGTTGGGCAAACTCCCACATACCCTCGAGTACCCTTGCAAGGGTGTAGAGCTGGTCCAGTGTTCCGCGACCGGGACGAAAACCACATTGCAGCTCCTCTAACCGAGGTTCGACTAACGGTCGTACCCTTCTCTCCAGCACCCTGGAGTAGACTTTCCCAGGAAGGCTGAGGAGTGTGATCCCCCTATAGTTGGAACACACCCTCCGGTCACCCTTTTTAAAAATGGGGACCACCACCCCGGTCTGCCAGTCCAGAGGTACTGTTCCTGACTTCCATGCAATGTTGTAGAGGCGTGTCAACCAACACAGTCCTCCAACATCCAGAGCCTTGAGAAATTCTGAGCGGAACTCGTCTACCCCCGGAGCCTTGCCACTGGGGAGTGATTTGACTACCCCAATTACCTCAGCCACGGTGATAGAACTGTCCACGTACGTATCCTCAGACTCTGCTTCCTCTATGGAAGGCATGTCAGTGGGATTGAGAAGGGCCTCGAAGTATTCCTTCCACCGACCAACTATATCCACAGTCGTGGTCAGCAAGCCCCCGTCCGCACTGTAAACAGTGTGAACTGGGGGCTGCTTCCCCTTTCTGAGGTGTCGGACGGTTTGCCAGAACCTCTTCGAGGCCGACCGAAAGTCGTGCTCCATAGCCTCACCGAACTCCTCCCACACCCGAGTTTTTGCCTCGACCACCGCTGAAGCCGCGTGCCGCTTGGCCTGCCGGTACCTGTCAGCTGCTTCGGGAGTCCCGCAAGCCATCCATGCTCGATAGGACTCCTTTTTCAGCTTGACAGCAGCCCTAACCCCCGGTGTCCACCATCGGGTTCGGGGCTTGCCACCACGACTGGCACCGACCACCTTGCGGCCGCAACCACAACTGGCTGCCTCAGCAATAGAGGCACGGAATACGGCCCATTCGGACTCAATATCCCGGTCCTCCCTCGAAATGCAGGCGAAGCTCTGCCGGAGATGAGAGTTGAAGACTCGACGAACGGGAGATTCTGCCAGACGTTCCCAGCACACCCTCACTACGCGTTTGGGTCTGCCAGGTCTGTCCGGCATCCTTCCCCGCCATCTAATCCAACTCATCACCAGGTGGTGGTCAGTTGACAGCTCAGCCCCTCTCTTCACCCGCGTGTCCAGAACATACGGACGCAGGTCTGATGATACGACCACAAAGTCGATCATAGACCTGCGACCTAGGGTGTCCTGGTGCCAAGTGCACTTATGGACATCCTTATGTTCGAACATGGTGTTCGTTATGGACAAACTGTAATTCGCACAGAAGTCCAGCAACAACACACCGCACGGGTTCAGGTCAGGGAGGCCGTTCCTCCCAACCACGCCCCTCCAAGTCACACTGTCATTGCCCACATGGGCGTTGAAGTCTCCCAGCAGAACTATGTAGTCACCAGCTGGGGTGCTCTCCAGAACCCCTCTGATAGACTCCAAGAAGGCTGGGTACTCTGAACTGCCGTTCGGCGCGTACACACAAACCACAGTCAGGACCCTTTCCCCAGCCCTAAGGCGTAGGGAAATAACCCTCTCGTTTACTGGGGATGACTCTAGCACAGAGGCACCAAGCCGGGGGGCTAACAATAAGCCCACACCAGCTCGCCACCTCTCCCCTGCAGCAACTCCAGAGAAGAACAAGGTCCAGCCCCTCTCAAGGAATTTGGTTCCAGAGCTAAAACTGTGGGTTGAGGTGAGTCCGACTATATCTAGTCGGAATCTCTCCGCCTCTGCCACAAGCTTGGGCTCCTTCCCCACCAGAGAAGTGACATTCCATGTCCCAAGAACCAGATTTGGCTGTCCAAGACCAGGTCGCCCGGACACCCGCCCTCGACCACTGCTAAAATCACACAGCACCGGACCCTTATGCTTGCCCCTGCAGGTGGTGGGTCTGCGTGGGGGAGTTCCCGTGTGGCTTCTTCGGGCTAGGCCCGGCCAGGCCCCACGGGTGAAGGCCTGTCCACCAGGCGCTCGCCTGCGAGCCCCTCACCCAGGCCTGGCTCCAGGGTGAGGCCCCGGTATCCCACGTCTGTGCGAGGTGCGGTCACTCCTCTTGTTTTTCTTCACAGGGGTCTTCTGATACCAAAACCAATACCATTTTTTACCTAATATTTTTCAATGATTTTTCAATGATGTTGATCATTGAATTCTTTTGTGATTGTGCTTTAAAATTGTTAATCATTGTTATAACCAGAATAACACACTGGACAAAGATTTTTGCAATATATACTGTATATATATAAGGCCTGGCCCGGCCTGGCCTGGAGTAGGGCTCAAACCGCCCTACCCCAAGAGGAAGCAGTGAGTCCTCTCCGAAGAGGTCAAAGGGAGACCCAGCCAGACGCCCCACAGCAGCTGAGCAAATGCCTCGGGGTGCTGGGGAAATCACCCACCGGGTCCAGCCAGCCCGCGAGCCTGTGAGCGACCTGTCCCTCCCGTCGCTACTTAACACCCCAGCAGATCAGGGCGCCCCAGACACCAACCAGCGCCCAACTTGACGCCACAGCCAAGCACCCGAGGGGCCCGGAGTTTTGCCTCCCATCCCCACCACACACGCACACACAAACCCACCTCCACGCATACACACACCCCTACATGCACTGCACCCTCGTGTGTGTGTGCGCGCGTGCAGGGCAATGTTTGCTTGGTAGTCATTTACTTGGCATGTCCTCTGCATTAGGGGGAGGAGGAGTTCTGGGAAAGCATTTAGGAAGCGCCATTGGCCCGATTCATTTCAGGACAGGGATGTGAGTAGGGCTGTTAGAATCGTCACTTGAGCCTAAAATTGTGTTCCAGTTAAGTTTCACTTGATTTTGTTATTCATGACATCCTACAAAATAAAAGAATGATCAACTTTTCTCTCAGGAAAAACAAAGGGATAAAACACGTAGATAATATCATAGTGGAAGGAAAGTTTGTGTCATTTGATACGCTCACCTCCCAATATGGAATCAGCAGCACCACATTTTTAGAATACCACCAAATCAAATCTATAATAGGAAAAAAATACACGCCCAATCAATCGAACCTGCAAATGCCAACCAAGGTGGCAGAATTCTGTAACCTCTGCGCCCCAAAGTTATTATCAAAAATATATAGGCTTAACAATAAAGCAGAAGATTTAATACACCTACCGACTGCAAAATGGGAAACAGACCTACTCAGTAATTTGGATCAAAACACATGGATACAAATATGTTCAAATACATTTAAAATGACGAAAATCTTCAATCTACAGCGGATTCAGTTCAAAATTCTTCATAGGACTCATTATACAGGACAAAGGATGTTCAAGATGGGTCTCACAAAGTCAAATATTTGCTCACAGTGCACAAATAACTCTGTTGATAACAATAAACATGCTGTTTGGTATTGTGCTCCTGTCCTAAGGTTCTGGCTTCAGGTATGTGAGGAGCTGTCCACTTGGTCCAGATGTAATATTCCAGCACACCCCACATTGTCTTTACTCAGAGATCTGGGTGGCATCAACATCCATACTAACACCTCGCATATGGTCCCTCCTGCGTTATGCATCGGGGAGGAGTGGGTCGGTTCGGCTCCGGGATTCAGCTGGCTGTAATGCTGGGGGTAGGGCCGTCGTGTGTGTGGGGTGAGGGGCCGCTGTGGCATTTCCGGCAGCCGGGTACGGTGGTATGGCACCGTGTCTCGAGGGAGCTCGCAGTGGTGCTACTCGCTGCATTGGGGGGGTGGCACTCCAGGTGCATATGTGAAAATGTAGGTGTATGGGGTGTGTTTATGCGTGTGGGCATGTGCGAGTGGGGGAACAGGGTTTGGTGTGCGGTGTGTGTACTGGGGTTGGGGTGTGTGAGCACTGGGGGTGGGGTGGATGGGGTTCTGTTGGGGGGGGGAAACCCATGGGCCCTCTGCGGCCGCCTGCCTGTGGTGTCAGGGTGGGCGATGGCCCGTGGAAGTTGTGTCTGGGGTGGCCTGGAACTCCCGGGGTGTTGAATATGGCCCCTGCTTTGCGGGGTGGGTGACTTCCGGGCCCGGGGGCGGGTGCCATGCTTGCCCGTAGGTGGCCGGCCCCCGGCGGGTGTTCCGGCGGTTGCCGTCCGTGCCCCCCTGTGGGCCTTGCTCGGCCGCCATGTGGCGTCCGTCCGGGTCTCCCTTGCACCTCTTCGGAGTGGACTCGCAGTCGCCTCTTGGGGGAGGGCGGGGTCGGTGCGTCCCCTAGTGGGGTGCCTGCTGGGGGCCGGGCTACAACGTCTTCCTAGTCAGACCCTCGCTTTTGGAGGGAGTGTGGTTTGGGATGCATGGCTGTGTTCACCCCATGTGTTAGTGGTGGACTCACTGGGGAGCGATCATTTTCCAGTCTGGAGCCATTTTAAAAAGTCACTGGTTGAGGAGAGTGGGGTGAGGAGTCCGAGGTTAAACTTCCCTCTGGCAAACTGTAAGTTTAGTGAATTAACAGCTGCTGCGGTGGAGAATCTTGTGAGTAGTGGGTCAGTGGATGAGCATTGTGAGTCACTAACTTCTGTAGTCATGAGTGCTGCGTCTCAAGCGGTTCCTTTAAGCAAATGCCCAAAGGGGCGGGGTGTGAGATGGTGGCGAAGGCAAGAAGGAAAGCCTTTAGTAGGTTCCAGAAGGTTTCCACCCAGGAGAATGTAGTGGAGTTTAAGCGGTGTAGAGCAGCTGCTAGGAAAGTCATCAAGGCAGAGAAAAAGAAGTACTGGAGGCAGTTTTGTAGTACTTTGGGTCCATATACCCCCGCTGTTCAGTTACGGCTGGAAAAGTGGGAACTCTGCTACACCGGTGTTGCATGAAGGCCAGCAGAAAGCGGTCAGAAATTAGGAGAAGGCAGATGTGTGTGTTCAAGTGTTTCAAAGTGTGCACAATTCATGCCATTTGCTGTTGCAGCACTTGGATGAGGGTACCCTGTTGGTTGAAGTGAATGAATTTCAGATAAATGTGAGACGCGGCAAATTGGGAGCTCATTACTGGGTTCGGGTAGCAGCGCGTAGAGGGTCTTTGGCAGCCAAGGGTATTTTGGAGGAATGTTGGAGTTTGCTAAAAAGCCAGAAAAGTGGTAGTGTTAGCGGGGCCTTCCGTGCCATTATGGGGGCTTCCCGAGCCGGAAGTTGATACCGGTTTGCTGGGCCTTGACAAAAGTGTGGCCTGCAATCGGGTGCAGGAGTATCAGTTCATATCTTTACGGAGGGATGGAAAGAGGGATGCAGAGCAGGATTTGGGCTGCATGTCGCTAAGCGTTAAGTTATGCGGAGTGTGTGTGCGTCAGATCATCTGTCTGTGGTTTCAGTGGAGTTGCTCGCTATTTGATGTGCACCGAAATGGATCGAACGAAATCAACTTGCTTTTTCTATCATTTGCTCTGACTCTGCAGCAGCCCTGCTGGCTATCTACCAGACCGCTACCAGACGTAGTCCTTTTTATACGGTATTGTCTCAAAAGAATTTAAAGTGGGGGTTCTGGTGTGAGATTTTGTTTGGGTCCCGGGGCATGCTGGAGTTAAGGGAAAGGAAGTTGCTGATGCTTTGGCTAAAGCAGGGGCTCAATAGAGTTTGTATCACCGTTGGGAAAGGAGGAGTGCTTTGGCATTTGCAAGGAACATTTTAATAATCAACGGGCAGGAGGGGGCCGCACGGTGGCTGAGTGAGATTCCAACCCTCAACCTCCTGGCCTCACAGTCAGGAGGTTCAGGGTTGGAATCTCCTTTGGGCATCTCTGTGTGGAGTTTGCATGTTCTCCCCGTGCGTGCGTGTGTGGGTTTTCTCCGGGTTCTCCGGTTTCCTCCCACGTTCCAAAAACATGCACGTTAGCTTCATTGGCCGCTCTAAATTGTCCATCGGTGGGAATGTTTGTTTGTCTATATGTGCCCTGCCATTGGCTGGCGACCAGTCCAGGGGGACCCGGGCCTCCCGCCCAAAGCCAGCTGGGATAGGCTCCAGCATCCCCGCCACCCTAATGAGGATAAGCGGCATAGAAATGAATGAATGGCAGAGGTAGTGGGAGGGGAAGCGTAGAGGTAGGCATTTCTTTCGTTTCCGTAAGTAGGCGCCCATATGCGTCCTGTCGTTGCGATGGAGTTGTGTTAACCAGACTGTGGTCTTATGGCGTGGGGAGCAACAGTCTATTAGGCATGCAGCAAACACGCCGAGGAAAGACGTCAGCTATGAATTCAGCTCATTTGGGTCTTACTAATTTACAATCAGGTCCTTTCTGTCGTCAAATGAAGTAGAAATTGAGGAGTCGATCATACGCTGGTCTTTACGGGAGAAGTTAGTGTTGTTCCTTTGTTTGCGGTGAGGGGGCAGCATTACGCCCTTCTGCGTACAGCCTGCCGGAAAACACCAGAAGAAGAAGAAGAGCAATAATTACCCGGGAGGCGGGAAAGCCGCCGACCTGGCAACCCGGCCGAGCACCTTTCGTGCTGATTGACTACACGCCTGGCGAGCAGCCGCCGCAGACGAGCAGGTACATGAATTGCTTGGGGAAGGCTTTTGCTCTATGTGTACTTTTATTTGACTGGATTGGCGCGCCGTTATCTGAGTTACAATATATTTTATTCCGAAATGCATATTAGCTGTAAATTGTGTTTCACTCTTTAGCTAATTTTGCTAATGCCATGCGTTCCGCTAGCCGTCGGACAAAGTCTGTTTTGTACGTTCTTTCCTAATATTTATATACATATATATTTATATATCAATATATATTGGTGTTATATTCTCTTCTGAAAAGTACTAATGGTTCAAATGGTCTTTGTAGGGTGTCGGTTTTTGTCTAACATTTCTTGGCGAAGAGCGTTAGCTAGCTAGCTAGCTAGCTAGCTTTTTTTGCTAGGTGGTGCAAGGACGAACTTTTCCAAGCGGTGGGAGGATCGAGCCAAATCTCGATAGTGTCGATACCAATTTACTGTACTATCAGATTAGAATGATGTAGTTCATATGTACTGTATAACATAATCGTTATTAGTCACCTTTGGGAATAACAATGATATGAATACAAGGGTATAAGGTGACTGAATTTATATAGTTACATTGCTTTATGTTTTAAATGTTTAATTCAGAAGAAGTAAGCTGTTTTGGTGCAGGGGTTGTTTGCTTAAAATCTTTGCCTTGTTTTTTCTGATTATAATCATGATGAACAAATTAAAGGCAAAATCATTAAATATTCTTTACATCAGCGTTTGCATCAGATAACAAGATTTGTACTACGCATGTGTAAGAAACAAGAACAAAAGTAAATAAAGAAAAGTAAAGATTGGGTTATTTACAACATGATGTTTTTAAATATCCATGGTCCAAGTGGATAAGGTATAAGACCTCTTAGTTCCATAAATTATTTTTCCACATTTTTCAAGGCTGAAAAAAAATACAAAGGCATTTGCTAGCCGCTCTGCTTATGGCTCACTATAAGCAAATATATTTCTATAAATATATTTATGTATATTATAAGTGACCAGATATGTTTACGTCTATGCTAAATGCAACGCTTTCACTTACGATCTGATACTCTGATTGCAGCTTTATGTATCAGCCGATATCAATCCGATATCGGCATGAATCATTTGTACTTTACCGACAGGCTGGGCATCTCTTTCTGTTCTACCTAATGACCTCTCGGCGTCCCATGGCAGTTTCCCGCGTAATGCTGCTTCAAATCAGCGATGAGTTTGGTTGTATTAATTTTCCTGGTTTTGTGCCACCACAGCCAAGTGTTGCATGCACTCACCTATAACGTCTTTCTTGGCTTTGAAAAATACACACAGCTGACCTCACTTTTACTCCTTGCTAAACACGATAGCACACGCTGTTGTTATCATGCGGACTCTATTCGACCACTACTGGATAGATGTACCGGGGCCAGTATAATCCAATATTGGATCGGGGAACTCTTAAAAAATTAGTGATATTTGTATCGAAAATACCTGTCGAGTGTTTAGTAAAATTCGCCCACACTTACTTTCCACAAACCAAGTAGGAGCTTAAATGCTTTTTGAAATGCTCCCAACTAATTTTTTAGCTGACTGTTTTCTTTGTGTTCACTGCTAATTGCTGTGAAAGGCCTCAATTCCAAACGGACAGCTCATTTTGGTACCAAATGAATCATACCTATGTGTCCGCTTTTAAAAATCTCCCAAAAGGTTTTATATACATGATACTCTAATAACGTGCTACTTGCAGGATTTGTCTTATTTTGGTCTTTTTAAGCAATACCCGAACCTCCTTCCTGGGCGCAATGATTTCACCTACACCTAGCATGAACTTTTCTTTCCGCTTTGTAGGCGGAAGAAGTGTTTTCTCTTAAGTGCCTTAAGTCTTTTGAGCTCTTTTCCTATCTGTTAGAATGCTCAAATGAGTATTGTGCGTGGGCAAAATTTCCAAGGTAAATTCTTATGGTTCACATTTCATTTTTGGCAGCTGAAGAAAAAATGGCTACCTGGGATAAAGAGGTGAGCTTAATAAAGTCAAAACCTTGTGTGGAATCTTTACTATCAAAGTCCAGCTTTAACGTTGCAGTGAAGGCTTGACTGATATAAATGTTTTGCAGAGATTGGTGAAAGTTGCACCAGCCAACCGCATGATTGATGACGGTAAGTCGACTGCTCTGCATTTATTGTGCATTTGTGCTGTTCATCGGTGTTAATATTTGGATGCATACAAACAATTTGATATGGAAACTAAGCGTGCGACGTCAATCGGGCAGTGCCAATTTCCTTAATTTTGGGTGGATAGGCCGATCCTTACAAATGCAACTGGTCTAATCTACGTCAGCATACAATGGTGTGAAAGTGTTTGCCCTTCTTGATTTCTTTTTTTTTGTCACACTTAAAAGGCTCAGCTCATCATTGCTGCCTTGATAAACTGATATGTGCGTGTTTTTCCTCACTCTGCACATTGGTGAGGTTAGTTTCATGTGGATGTTCGTCTCCGTCGCTGTTAATTTTACGTTGGCAGTTGAATATTCGGTTCTGTAGCAACAGTGGTAGTTCCCCTCAGTGCGCCCGGACTGCTCTCATGGTGCTTGCTTTTCACACAAACCGCTCATTCACAGCAGCGTGTCCTCAAACACTAACCAGCCCTCGCCTGAACTAAACATGTTAAGAGGCGACCAGAAACATTTGCTAAGTCAGCTAAACAAACTTTGATACTCTTACTCGCCACCGAATGTGATCCTGAGCTCATGGGCAGCAATAGGTGGTATAAGCTATCTGAATTAGCTTGGTTTAGCAGTGCATGCTATGGTAACTGTGTGTGCCAGTACAAGTGCTGAAGTGCTTGTTTACGCAAGCCAGCGTTTTAGGTTAGCCGCTGACTTCCTGCAAGTTGTGTGTGTGAAATAAACAGCCGCGGCTTCAAGAAGCACTTGATAGCTTTATTACTTGGCCGTAATCGGAATGCTGATTATTTTCAACACACTTCAAAAGATCTGTGCACATCCTGTTTAATAATGTGTATAAAACGAGTGTCATTTAAAAAAAGCTTACTTTAACAAAGCTATTACAATTATATCTGCAATTTACTTTTAAAGCTCTTGACATTCCAATTACACTGTGAAATACAGTACTTTAATTTAAATTAATAGCTTTTTATATGACGTACTTGCGTTTTAAATCCATAATTCATGAAAAAATTGTTTTAAATAGTTCAATACTTTGTAGGACTATTATTGTCCAACAAAATGTATTACGACAGGCCTAGGAACACACTGACGTCATTTAAACGTAGGTTTTTTTTTTACTTTCGTTGTCACTATTACCATTATTTCAACTGCTCTTATTGATTGCAATGTTTGTTTTATTTCGTTTCTTATGTGTGGTGTTTTGTGAATCTCTGCATTGTATATACATATATATAAATACACTGGTGTATTTGATTGGAATAATTGGACAATCTTAGTTTAAAGAAAATAAACATCCTTAGCAGCAACAACTGCTTAATTGTTGGCAATAACTTGCAATGAGTTTCTTACCGCGCCATGGAGAAATATTGACCCACTCACCTTTGCAGAATTGTTGTCAATCAGCCACATTAAAGCGTTTTTTTGTCCATGAACCACTTTTTCTTTTTTTAGGTCATTCCGCACTATGAATAGGATTCAGGTCAGGATTTGAATAGGCCACCAAAGTCTACATGTTGTTTTTCTTCAAATATTGAGACTGATACTTCCACATCACTATATTTGAGAAAACAACCTAATGTGCAGTCAAAACAATGTTTTGTAGTTTCACTGCTACTGTTCAGTGTTTATCAACACTGATGTTTGTAGGCACACAAGGTGACAACTGCAAAGCAGACAATACTTGATATGTTTATTTTCCCCAAAGGGCGTGGTGGGTGCAGCAGAGGGAGAGGAGAAGGCTTTAAGAGCTTTTCTGCAGGTGCAGATGCATGTCTTGTTATCTAATGATGCTTATGGGGTCTGATTAGAAGAATCCATGAGGCTGTTCCCCACCCTAATCGGTTCTGCCTACTTGGAGTTTTAACGTTTCACTTGGGAATTTAATCAATGAGAAGAGATGTCTACCTAGAAAACCCCTCATCAACTAGACTAAGGTGGTTAAGATTTTCTGCAACCATAGTTAACCTCTGGAGTTACATAACAGACGTGTTTTAAATTATTTCCAAATGCCTGATCTGCTCATGGGCTAATGTATTCACAGAAGAGGTTTTAATGAATAAGTTCTCATATCTATTACTGCTGTTTTGGGGATGTTAGGAAGGGAATATTTCCACACTGTTCTGGATATTATCTACAGCAGTGTAGGAACAGATTACAGTAACAAAGGGGGTGTAACAGTTCTTGTGAATCCAATCTCATGTATTGTCTAGTGATGTGCGTGTATTGTGACACCCTACATTGTAATGACAAAACAAAAACATCTCCAATTTTAAAACTGCTGTGTTTAACCGGAACTTTAAATTAATTCAATAAAAGTAAACAAATGTAGCTTGCTTTAATTTTTATGTTCTTGCAGGTACTGAGGAGAATGGGAACGGTAAGCCTTTGCACCGTCAACAAAAAAAATGATGGCAGTTGTACTAATCTTTGAATGTCTTTAGTAATGAGCAGCTGGAACAATAGCGGAACAATAACCAAAAGAGGTGGTTTCAGAGGAAGAGGCAGAGGTATGGTGTTTTTCAAATGGGGGGGGGGATTCATTCATTAATGTTAATATTTTGTCATTTTTACGTTTGGTTTCTAATCTTTGTTTCAGGTCGAGGCTTTGGAGCTAATCAGAAACAATTCAGTGGTGTGGTTTGCTTTATACCTCCTAACCCTTTAAGTGCAGACATGTTTGTTTTTGCACCAGCTCGTCTTCGCTGTAATGTAATATTTTACACACAGAACATCCTTCAAAGTAAGCGCGCCGTTGGACACATGTCTAACTATAAACAAAAAGGCCATGTCATAAAAAATATCTTGGATATGCAGTTGGAGTTGCATGAGTGACTAGATCTTCCTTAATCACAAGCATGGGCTTTAGTAGGATAGAGAAGTTAGCCAAGGCACATCCATTTCTCAATTACTGTGAAAACTGTCCATTGATGGAACGCATCAGTGAAAGTTTTTTTTCAGGGGGGAGGCAGCAGTGGTGTTCAAGATCCTGCTGTAAATGATGACTGGGTTTGATGAGACAAGGGATGAGATTTTTTGATGAGCCGGCATTGTGGAGAGATGTCAATTAAATGATTTGCTCCCATCACAAACTTATACCAGTGATTTTTTTCATTTACAATATATCAGTAACCGTTTTTAAGCTACAACCTTCTGTAATAGATAAAGTGAATTTTCCTCAATAACTTTGGCGCATAATTGTCACACTATGATTTCATCTAAATGTACTTACTTTCCAAGGTGGAGACGACGCAGCACAAGAAAAAGGTAGGTTCATTTTTGATTCACTTATGTGAACTTGGATGAGGTGTGTTTGCCATGAGGGAATGTGTGGCAGCAGTCTGTTCCTTTAGTTTCTTGCTTAAAAAGGAAGTCCAAAAGCAAACTAGAGAAGGTGACAGTTTCTGCAGGATCATTTTTTTCAAAGTTGATCTTTTATTTAACCCATTTAGTTTGTTTTCTTCTTCAAAGGTGATTTTGCCAAGAGTAAAATAAATCTAAATCTGTTAAACAGTTGGTGAAGTTTCAAGATTTCTGCTGTCTACTAAGATACAGCAAAAACATTTGAATATGAATTGTTACTTTGTAAAATATTCCATGTAAACTGTGCAGCAAAACTAAAGCGCTTGTTGCTTTCTTTTGTCAATGTAACATTACTGACCCCTATTGAGCAGAAAACTGACAATAGGGAGTAGTTTTCAGCTGTTTCTCCATCGTACCCCCGCAATAGTACTGCGATAATAGACACCTTTTCTATTCTGCAATGAGTGTCTTGTCAGGAGCTCTTGCAAATCAGCGAATTGATGCCACACCGGAAGGAATCTCCTATATACACCACTTATTCCTGACCAGCAATAGTGTTTTTTTTTTTTTTTTAAAGGCCTGTGTAATTATGACTTTGATGTTTGTGTGTGTCTCAGCTGATAAAGGAGTGTCCATTGTTGCAGTGGCACAGTACATACAGTAGTGGTCCAAATAATAGTCCAACGTGACCAGATGAATCGCTTATTTTTTTTTAAATTGCTACATAGCAAACAAGTTACCAGTAGGTGCAGTAGAGTCTCAGAAAACAAGACTCAGCATTCATGATATGCATGTTCTTAAGGCTGTGGAATTGGCCAATTAGTTGAAAGGGGTGTGTTTAGAAAATAGTGTGGTATTCAATAAAGTTAACTGGAGCAGGGAAAACTTATGAAGAGGTGTAACAACAAAGGACAACTATCAAAATGGATGGAAGAACCAGAATGGCAAAGGCTCAGCCAATGCTCAGCTCAAGGAAGCTCAAAGACAGTATGGAGTTACCTGTAAGTATTGTGGCTGAAGATATCTGTGTGAAGCAAATCTATTTACAAGAATCCCACGGAAGGTTAAAAAAAAAATAAAAAGGCATGTGCAAAAGAGGTTACAATTTCCCAAAGAGCACATTAACTGGCCTAAAGAGAAATGGAGGAACATTTTGTGGACTGATGGGAGTAAAATTGTTTTTTTTGGGTCTAAGGGTTGCAGACAAACTGTGAATTGAAGCCACAGTACACAGTGAAGACTGTAAAGCATCATGATGTGGTTGTGTTTCTCCTATTTATCCCATAGCAGGGATCATGGATGAGTTTGCATATGTCCAAATACCTGAAGAGGTCATGTTGCCTTATGCTGAAGAGGTCACGCCCTTGAAATCAACAAGACCATCACCCAAACACACTAGGAAACCAGCAACATCTTATCTTACGTTATGGAGGGGCCAGCCCCATCCCCGGACCTTCATCCAATGGACAATTTGTGGGCTGACATCAAAAATGAAGGAAAAGCAAGAAATGTTGATGAAATGTGGAATGTTGTTAAAGAATGTTGGAGGGGAAGAACAGCTGAGTTGGTAGAATCCATGCCACACAGATGTGGAGCACTTAGAAAAAACTAAATATTACTTTACTCATTCACAGGATTGTCAAATCCTACAAACCCCAAAAGTGTGTACAAAATAGTTTTGAGTTTGTAAAGTCAACGGCAGACACTATTATGAACACTATTGTATACATGATTATTATGGTACATAATTATGGTACAAGTCAACAATAAACCTTTCCCAACGCTTTAGTGGTTTGCCAACAGCTGTAATTGTTGCGAGATAGCTAACAAGCCAAAAAGGTTTAACGTTTAGCTAGGGCAAGGGTGTGGCCCAGGTACCTTTTGTGACCCTTGGCTGTGTTTACATTGGCCTGCAGCACATTCTAAAAATATAATTTAGCAAGAAAACAAAACTGCACAAAATTAAAAATCAGCAGGTTTACAAGAATAAGGTCATTAAGGGGGGAAAAAAAGCTGTAAGCTAACAATTTTAATATCATTTAGTTATATTAGTTATATAATTAAAGAAAAAATACGTTATTGGTAATATACTGAAAAACAAAACAAAGTTGTTACCAGAATAAGGTAAAATACGGGAATAAAGTAATTATGTGGGGGGGGAGTAGAAATTGTAAAACAAAAACAAACGTTAGAAATGGACAACAGTGCTGTCATTTTGCAAGAATAAAATCAGAATATTAAGAGAAGAAAGTTGTATTCTAACGAGAAATTGTTGCAATTTTATGAGAATGAACTAATGGGAGCAAAAATGTCTTTTGTTGTTGGAGTATATATTTTTTTAAGTGGTGCTATGAGAAACGGACAAAACAAAGTTGTAATATCTGGAAATTAGGTTGAGGAAAATGAGTATTATGGGAATAAATTAATAATTTTACATAAACCAAATCTATAACGGTTAAGAAGAATTTTGAAATATTTGGAAAAGTCCAAAAATAAACAAGTTCATAATACGTTTTCACCTACATCAGAAGGCTGAGGTCCGTTTTCTTCTTGAAATATTTTTACAAAATATCACCTTTTACAAAATGTCAAAGTGGCCCTTGCATCCTTTCATTTTTCAGTATGTGGCCGTTGGTGGAAAAAGTTTGGACATCCCTGAGCTTGGGTAACAATAGCTGAATTGAATACAGCATGGCACAATTTCAAGAATATAAGGGACTTAGCGAGACAAAACTTGCGGCTATTTTGGAATGCTGCTTAGATGAATCAATAAGTCTGTTTTGATTTCTGCAGCTCAGTAATCGCATAGTGAGGATGTAGCCTGTGGACTTTTCAAATGTGTCTGGTGAAATATAATGCCAAAATGTAGACATTCAATCATAAATGTTCAGTGCTGCAAAGCTTTACTTGAAATTTCTGTAGTATCCTTAATATACTACCTTGCAAAGTGACCAAAACTTCATGTTGACCCCAAGTCACATGAAAGTGACCTGAGTAAGGGGGAACCGCATGAGCACACTTGGCGAAATAGGTAAACTCGTCTTGTTATTTAACACACATTGAGCTTTTAAATAGAAAATTCCACAAACAACTCTATCAAACCCACATCTCACTGTACAAGGATTCCATTGCTCAAGCCAAATCCGACAACTTCTGGACTCATCTGTTCCAATGCAGGAAACAACACAATTCTTCATCCGCCTGGCTCCCAAACTCCACTTCTACGCATCTGAGACCTGTATTTTCTTGTTGCAGTTCTACATTTGTAAAATTGAAAACATACGAGGCTTTAATTTACACTCCTGTCCCTCTGAACAGAATATATCCCCAACTGCAAGCCATTCCCCACCTACAGCTACTGGATCCGTGTGACATCTCAGACATCTGCTATTCCAAACCCTCCTCTTGCCAACTCGATCCCCTTCCCACAGCTCTCGCCAAAGCCTGCCTCCCCTCTCTGCCATCATCCACTCCCCACTAACCTATGGAATTATTCCTTCTTCATTCAAAACTGCAGGTTTAGACCCCAACAACTACACTAATGTCTGCCCCGTTTCAAACCTCCCATTCAGTTCCCATATTGGAATAAACTGTTGCCTCTCAGCTCCACGCTCATCCAAACAGTTCCAGCCTGGTTTCTGCCCACAACACAGTATTTAAACCGCCTAAGGATCACCAGTGACCTCCTTGTGGCCATAGATCCCGGCCTCCTTGCCGTCCTCATCCTCCTTGATCTAAGTACGGCATTTGAAACAATCCCAATCTAGCCTCGTCAATAGGCTTTCATCCCTTGACATCTGCTTTCATTCTTATCTCTCAGGCCACAATCAGTTCATTCAGCTCAAGTCCCACAGATTCCAGTCCTCCCCTTTAACTTCAGAGCCTCAAGGCTCTGTACTAGGACACCTCCTTTTCATTATCTACCTTCTCCCTCTCGGCAATAACTTCCATAAATGCAACATCCATTCTATTTCTTAAGGATGACACCCAGCTCGACTTCTCTAGCAAACCAAATTTGATTCTCCCTCCCTGTGAATGTGTGCTGTGTCGCCCGTGTGTCTACTTTTTGGAAGACACTTGTTACATACAGTACAGTAAAGTCCTTATCCGGCTTTGTCCCATCCACACTGTAAAAGCCTAAATGAGTCCACACATCTGAGTTCAACAATGCTCTCCGTGTTGGGTTCACCACCATAGCACAGTTGTATTTTCTTCTGTGGTTTCAACCCATGTTCTTGCTTCTCGTGTACTTGAGTCCCCTGGATGGCATGTAAAATGGTGGCTCAGCTCACTGAGGAGGAACGCTGAAAAAAGTTTATAGTGGCTATATTTCAAAAATGATAAAAAAAAAAAACATGCAGAGTTTCGTCATACTTTATATCGATTTTGTCACACCTTTATTGTAAATGTTGCAATAACCATATATGCCTATTTAACATTTCATATAAGGATTCCCATGTTCAGAAATAACATTTACTGGGAAACCCCCGGTATAGTTCCACTACTGATGAATGAGGTTGGTCCAAACTTAATGTTGATGGCCTGTTACTTTGCAACAGATTGAATGTATTGGAGTACAGTCTCTGACTTCTGTTTAAACCTGCAATGTGTAAGACTAAACTCAATTGACATGTTCTGACCAGGCTTCAGAGGAGGAGGAGGAAGAGGAGGAGGCCGCGCTGAAGGTATTCGATTATTGTTAGAAGTATTTCATGTTCAATTTGAAATGTAGACTAAATATTTCATTTCAAGGTGCTGGCAGAGGTGGCTTTGGAGGTAAATGATGACAAATCTTAATTTTCAAAACTATAATTTGATCTTAAAATTGTGTTTTTTGCCTGCAGGATATCGTGGAAAGGATTAGGAAATCCTTCCCAGAGGTGATGGTCTTTTTCAAAATTTGAATCACGCTATGGATGTGTGTCTGACATTTAAATCTTAATACAGGGAATGCTCATTTTAAAGATCAGGAGAACCAGGATAGTAGTGGCCGTAAGCAATGCGTTGTTCCAAAGATATTTCATGTTGACTCGAGTTGCTTCCACCCCAAAGTTAATTTCTTGATTTGGAACCTACAGGACCAAAAGTCACCTATGTTCCTCCAGCCCTTTCTGAGGATGAGCAGTCAGTATTTGCACACTATGAGCAAGGCATTAATTTTGATAAGTATGACAATATCACGGTGGACGTGAGTGGGAGCAATGCACCACCTGCTATAATGGTGAGATCTTTTGACTTAACACGTTCAGCCAATTTACAATCTATTCTATAATGGATGATGTCATTTTTTAGACTTTTGATGAGGCGGCCTTTTGTGAGTCCCTGAGAAAAAATATTAGTAAATCTGGTTATTCAAAGCCGACCCCAGTTCAAAAGCATGGCATCCCAATCATCTCTGCTGGTCGAGATCTCATGGCTTGTGCCCAGACAGGATCTGGAAAAACGGTGAGTACCGAAGTGGCACTGCTGTGTGAGGTTCATTTTCAGCTCCATTTTAGTTCTACTTGGTGACACGCATCCCAATGCTTGTGTACCCTAGGCTGCATTCCTACTTCCAATCCTGCAGCAGCTCATGGCTGATGGTGTCGCTGCCAGCAGCTTCAGGGAGCTACAGGAGCCAGAGGCAATCATTGTTGCCCCGACCAGGG
Organism: Oostethus manadensis; assembly: GCA_024372805.1. NCBI lineage: Eukaryota > Metazoa > Chordata > Actinopteri > Syngnathiformes > Syngnathidae > Oostethus > Oostethus manadensis. Next base: position 489,854 of record QODF01000081.1, on the reverse strand, counting down.
AGCTCATCAACCAGATTTACCTGGAGGCCAGGAAATTTGCTTATGGGTATTTGCACAGTATATATACTTCAATTTAGTATATAGCACCCATCTTACCCGCAATTCCATTGGATGGGACCTCGGTGGTATAGTATGACAAGGGTTAAAAAGGGTGTTAGCGGGGCCTTCCGTGCCATTATGGGGGCTTCCCGAGCCGGAAGTTGATACCGGTTTGCTGGGCCTTGACAAAAGTGTGGCCTGCAATCGGGTGCAGTAGTATCAGTTCATATCTTTACGGAGGGATGGAAAGAGGGATGCAGAGCAGGATTTGGGCTGCATGTCGCTAAGCGTTAAGTTATGCGGAGTGTGTGTGCGTCAGATCATCTGTCTGTGGTTTCAGTGGAGTTGCTCGCTATTTGATGTGCACCGAAATGGATCGAACGAAATCAACTTGCTTTTTCTATCATTTGCTCTGACTCTGCAGCAGCCCTGCTGGCTATCTACCAGACCGCTACCAGACGTAGTCCTTTTTATACGGTATTGTCTCAAAAGAATTTAAAGTGGGGGTTCTGGTGTGAGATTTTGTTTGGGTCCCGGGGCATGCTGGAGTTAAGGGAAAGGAAGTTGCTGATGCTTTGGCTAAAGCAGGGGCTCAATAGAGTTTGTATCACCGTTGGGAAAGGAGGAGTGCTTTGGCATTTGCAAGGAACATTTTAATAATCAACGGGCAGGAGGGGGCCGCACGGTGGCTGAGTGAGATTCCAACCCTCAACCTCCTGGCCTCACAGTCAGGAGGTTCAGGGTTGGAATCTCCTTTGGGCATCTCTGTGTGGAGTTTGCATGTTCTCCCCGTGCGTGCGTGTGTGGGTTTTCTCCGGGTTCTCCGGTTTCCTCCCACGTTCCAAAAACATGCACGTTAGCTTCATTGGCCGCTCTAAATTGTCCATCGGTGGGAATGTTTGTTTGTCTATATGTGCCCTGCCATTGGCTGGCGACCAGTCCAGGGGGACCCCGGCCTCCCGCCCAAAGCCAGCTGGGATAGGCTCCAGCATCCCCGCCACCCTAATGAGGATAAGCGGCATAGAAATGAATGAATGGCAGAGGTAGTGGGAGGGGAAGCGTAGAGGTAGGCATTTCTTTCGTTTCCGTAAGTAGGCGCCCATATGCGTCCTGTCGTAGCGATGGAGTTGTGTTAACCAGACTGTGGTCTTATGGCGTGGGGTTTAAGATGTGTGAACGTGGGGAGCAACAGTCTATTAGGCATGCAGCAAACACGCCGAGGAAAGACGTCAGCTATGAATTCAGCTCATTTGGGTCTTACTAATTTACAATCAGGTCCTTTCTGTCGTCAAATGAAGTAGAAATTGAGGAGTCGATCATACGCTGGTCTTTACGGGAGAAGTTAGTGTTGTTCCTTTGTTTGCGGTGAGGGGGCAGCATTACGCCCTTCTGCGTACAGCCTGCCGGAAAACACCAGAAGAAGAAGAAGAGCAATAATTACCCGGGAGGCGGGAAAGCCGCCGACCTGGCAACCCGGCCGAGCACCTTTCGTGCTGATTGACTACACGCCTGGCGAGCAGCCGCCGCAGACGAGCAGGTACATGAATTGCTTGGGGAAGGCTTTTGCTCTATGTGTACTTTTATTTGACTGGATTGGCGCGCCGTTATCTGAGTTACAATATATTTTATTCCGAAATGCATATTAGCTGTAAATTGTGTTTCACACTTTAGCTAATTTTGCTAATGCCATGCGTTCCGCTAGCCGTCGGACAAAGTCTGTTTTGTACGTTCTTTCCTAATATTTATATACATATATATTTATATATCAATATATATTGGTGTTATATTCTCTTCTGAAAAGTACTAATGGTTCAAATGGTCTTTGTAGGGTGTCGGTTTTTGTCTAACATTTCTTGGCGAAGAGCGTTAGCTAGCTAGCTAGCTAGCTAGCTTTTTTTGCTAGGTGGTGCAAGGACGAACTTTTCCAAGCGGTGGGAGGATCGAGCCAAATCTCGATAGTGTCGATACCAATTTACTGTACTATCAGATTAGAATGATGTAGTTCATATGTACTGTATAACATAATCGTTATTAGTCACCTTTGGGAATAACAATGATATGAATACAAGGGTATAAGGTGACTGAATTTATATAGTTACATTGCTTTATGTTTTAAATGTTTAATTCAGAAGAAGTAAGCTGTTTTGGTGCAGGGGTTGTTTGCTTAAAATCTTTGCCTTGTTTTTTCTGATTATAATCATGATGAACAAATTAAAGGCAAAATCATTAAATATTCTTTACATCAGCGTTTGCATCAGATAACAAGATTTGTACTACGCATGTGTAAGAAACAAGAACAAAAGTAAATAAAGAAAAGTAAAGATTGGGTTATTTACAACATGATGTTTTTAAATATCCATGGTCCAAGTGGATAAGGTATAAGACCTCTTAGTTCCATAAATTATTTTTCCACATTTTTCAAGGCTGAAAAAAAATACAAAGGCATTTGCTAGCCGCTCTGCTTATGGCTCACTATAAGCAAATATATTTCTATAAATATATTTATGTATATTATAAGTGACCAGATATGTTTACGTCTATGCTAAATGCAACGCTTTCACTTACGATCTGATACTCTGATTGCAGCTTTATGTATCAGCCGATATCAATCCGATATCGGCATGAATCATTTGTACTTTACCGACAGGCTGGGCATCTCTTTCTGTTCTACCTAATGACCTCTCGGCGTCCCATGGCAGTTTCCCGCGTAATGCTGCTTCAAATCAGCGATGAGTTTGGTTGTATTAATTTTCCTGGTTTTGTGCCACCACAGCCAAGTGTTGCATGCACTCACCTATAACGTCTTTCTTGGCTTTGAAAAATACACACAGCTGACCTCACTTTTACTCCTTGCTAAACACGATAGCACACGCTGTTGTTATCATGCGGACTCTATTCGACCACTACTGGATAGATGTACCGGGGCCAGTATAATCCAATATTGGATCGGGGAACCCTTAAAAAATTAGTGATATTTGTATCGAAAATACCTGTCGAGTGTTTAGTAAAATTCGCCCACACTTACTTTCCACAAACCAAGTAGGAGCTTAAATGCTTTTTGAAATGCTCCCAACTAATTTTTTAGCTGACTGTTTTCTTTGTGTTCACTGCTAATTGCTGTGAAAGGCCTCAATTCCAAACGGACAGCTCATTTTGGTACCAAATGAATCATACCTATGTGTCCGCTTTTAAAAATCTCCCAAAAGGTTTTATATACATGATACTCTAATAACGTGCTACTTGCAGGATTTGTCTTATTTTGGTCTTTTTAAGCAATACCCGAACCTCCTTCCTGGGCGCAATGATTTCACCTACACCTAGCATGAACTTTTCTTTCCGCTTTGTAGGCGGAAGAAGTGTTTTCTCTTAAGTGCCTTAAGTCTTTTGAGCTCTTTTCCTATCTGTTAGAATGCTCAAATGAGTATTGTGCGTGGGCAAAATTTCCAAGGTAAATTCTTATGGTTCACATTTCATTTTTGGCAGCTGAAGAAAAAATGGCTACCTGGGATAAAGAGGTGAGCTTAATAAAGTCAAAACCTTGTGTGGAATCTTTACTATCAAAGTCCAGCTTTAACGTTGCAGTGAAGGCTTGACTGATATAAATGTTTTGCAGAGATTGGTGAAAGTTGCACCAGCCAACCGCATGATTGATGACGGTAAGTCGACTGCTCTGCATTTATTGTGCATTTGTGCTGTTCATCGGTGTTAATATTTGGATGCATACAAACAATTTGATATGGAAACTAAGCGTGCGACGTCAATCGGGCAGTGCCAATTTCCTTAATTTTGGGTGGATAGGCCGATCCTTACAAATGCAACTGGTCTAATCTACGTCAGCATACAATGGTGTGAAAGTGTTTGCCCTTCTTGATTTCTTTTTTTTTGTCACACTTAAAAGGCTCAGCTCATCATTGCTGCCTTGATAAACTGATATGTGCGTGTTTTTCCTCACTCTGCACATTGGTGAGGTTAGTTTCATGTGGATGTTCGTCTCCGTCGCTGTTAATTTTACGTTGGCAGTTGAATATTCGGTTCTGTAGCAACAGTGGTAGTTCCCCTCAGTGCGCCCGGACTGCTCTCATGGTGCTTGCTTTTCACACAAACCGCTCATTCACAGCAGCGTGTCCTCAAACACTAACCAGCCCTCGCCTGAACTAAACATGTTAAGAGGCGACCAGAAACATTTGCTAAGTCAGCTAAACAAACTTTGATACTCTTACTCGCCACCGAATGTGATCCTGAGCTCATGGGCAGCAATAGGTGGTATAAGCTATCTGAATTAGCTTGGTTTAGCAGTGCATGCTATGGTAACTGTGTGTGCCAGTACAAGTGCTGAAGTGCTTGTTTACGCAAGCCAGCGTTTTAGGTTAGCCGCTGACTTCCTGCAAGTTGTGTGTGTGAAATAAACAGCCGCGGCTTCAAGAAGCACTTGATAGCTTTATTACTTGGCCATAATCGGAATGCTGATTATTTTCAACACACTTCAAAAGATCTGTGCACATCCTGTTTAATAATGTGTATAAAACGAGTGTCATTTAAAAAAAGCTTACTTTAACAAAGCTATTACAATTATATCTGCAATTTACTTTTAAAGCTCTTGACATTCCAATTACACTGTGAAATACAGTACTTTAATTCAAATTAATAGCTTTTTATATGACGTACTTGCGTTTTAAATCCATAATTCATGAAAAAATTGTTTTAAATAGTTCAATACTTTGTAGGACTATTATTGTCCAACAAAATGTATTACGACAGGCCTAGGAACACACTGACGTCATTTAAACGTAGGTTTTTTTTTTACTTTCGTTGTCACTATTACCATTATTTCAACTGCTCTTATTGATTGCAATGTTTGTTTTATTTCGTTTCTTATGTGTGGTGTTTTGTGAATCTCTGCATTGTATATACATATATATAAATACACTGGTGTATTTGATTGGAATAATTGGACAATCTTAGTTTAAAGAAAATAAACATCCTTAGCAGCAACAACTGCTTAATTGTTGGCAATAACTTGCAATGAGTTTCTTACCGCGCCATGGAGAAATATTGACCCACTCACCTTTGCAGAATTGTTGTCAATCAGCCACATTAAAGCGTTTTTTTGTCCATGAACCACTTTTTCTTTTTTTAGGTCATTCCGCACTATGAATAGGATTCAGGTCAGGATTTGAATAGGCCACCAAAGTCTACATGTTGTTTTTCTTCAAATATTGAGACTGATACTTCCACATCACTATATTTGAGAAAACAACCTAATGTGCAGTCAAAACAATGTTTTGTAGTTTCACTGCTACTGTTCAGTGTTTATCAACACTGATGTTTGTAGGCACACAAGGTGACAACTGCAAAGCAGACAATACTTGACATGTTTATTTTCCCCAAAGGGCGTGGTGGGTGCAGCAGAGGGAGAGGAGAAGGCTTTAAGAGCTTTTCTGCAGGTGCAGATGCATGTCTTGTTATCTAATGATGCTTATGAGGTCTGATTAGAAGAATCCATGAGGCTGTTCCCCACCCTAATCGGTTCTGCCTACTTGGAGTTTTAACGTTTCACTTGGGAATTTAATCAATGAGAAGAGATGTCTACCTACAAAACCCCTCATCAACTAGACTAAGGTGGTTAAGATTTTCTGCAACCATAGTTAACCTCTGGAGTTACATAACAGACGTGTTTTAAATTATTTCCAAATGCCTGATCTGCTCATGGGCTAATGTATTCACAGAAGAGGTTTTAATGAATAAGTTCTCATATCTATTACTGCTGTTTTGGGGATGTTAGGAAGGGAATATTTCCACACTGTTCTGGATATTATCTACAGCAGTGTAGGAACAGATTACAGTAACAAAGGGGGTGTAACAGTTCTTGCGAATCCAATCTCATGTATTGTCTAGTGATGTGCGTGTATTGTGACACCCTACATTGTAATGACAAAACAAAAACATCTCCAATTTTAAAACTGCTGTGTTTAACCGGAACTTTAAATTAATTCAATAAAAGTAAACAAATGTAGCTTGCTTTAATTTTTATGTTCTTGCAGGTACTGAGGAGAATGGGAACGGTAAGCCTTTGCACCGTCAACAAAAAAAATGATGGCAGTTGTACTAATCTTTGAATGTCTTTAGTAATGAGCAGCTGGAACAATAGCGGAACAATAACCAAAAGAGGTGGTTTCAGAGGAAGAGGCAGAGGTATGGTGTTTTTCAAATGGGGGGGGGGATTCATTCATTAATGTTAATATTTTGTCATTTTTACGTTTGGTTTCTAATCTTTGTTTCAGGTCGAGGCTTTGGAGCTAATCAGAAACAATTCAGTGGTGTGGTTTGCTTTATACCTCCTAACCCTTTAAGTGCAGACATGTTTGTTTTTGCACCAGCTCGTCTTCGCTGTAATGTAATATTTTACACACAGAACATCCTTCAAAGTAAGCGCGCCGTTGGACACATGTCTAACTATAAACAAAAAGGCCATGTCATAAAAAATATCTTGGATATGCAGTTGGAGTTGCATGAGTGACTAGATCTTCCTTAATCACAAGCATGGGCTTTAGTAGGATAGAGAAGTTAGCCAAGGCACATCCATTTCTCAATTACTGTGAAAACTGTCCATTGATGGAACGCATCAGTGAAAGTTTTTTTTCAGGGGGGAGGCAGCAGTGGTGGTCAAGATCCTGCTGTAAATGATGACTGGGTTTGATGAGACAAGGGATGAGATTTTTTGATGAGCCGGCATTGTGGAGAGATGTCAATTAAATGATTTGCTCCCATCACAAACTTATACCAGTGATTTTTTTCATTTACAATATATCAGTAACCGTTTTTAAGCTACAACCTTCTGTAATAGATAAAGTGAATTTTCCTCAATAACTTTGGCGCATAATTGTCACACTATGATTTCATCTAAATGTACTTACTTTCAAAGGTGGAGACGACGCAGCACAAGAAAAAGGTAGGTTCATTTTTGATTCACTTACGTGAACTTGGATGAGGTGTGTTTGCCATGAGGGAATGTGTGGCAGCAGTCTGTTCCTTTAGTTTCTTGCTTAAAAAGGAAGTCCAAAAGCAAACTAGAGAAGGTGACAGTTTCTGCAGGATCATTTTTTTCAAAGTTGATCTTTTAATAACCCATTTAGTTTGTTTTCTTCTTCAAAGGTGATTTTGCTAAGAGTAAAATAAATCTAAATCTGTTATAAACAGTTGGTGAAGTTTCAAGATTTCTGCTGTCTACTAAGATACAGCAAAAACATTTGAATATGAATTGTTACTTTGTAAAATATTCCATGTAAACTGTGCAGCAAAACTAAAGCGCTTGTTGCTTTCTTTCGTCAATGTAACATTACTGACCCCTATTGAGCAGAAAACTGACAATAGGGAGTAGTTTTCAGCTGTTTCTCCATCGTACCCCCGCAATAGTACTGCGATAATAGACACCTTTTCTATTCTGCAATGAGTGTCTTGTCAGGAGCTCTTGCAAATCAGCGAATTGATGCCACACCGGAAGGAATCTCCTATATACACCACTTATTCCTGACCAGCAATAGTGTTTTTTTTAAAGGCCTGTGTAATTATGACTTTGATGTTTGTGTGTGTCTCAGCTGATAAAGGAGTGTCCATTGTTGCAGTGGCACAGTACATACAGTAGTGGTCCAAATAATAGTCCAACGTGACCAGATGAATCGCTTATTTTTTTTTAAATTGCTACATAGCAAACAAGTTACCAGTAGGTGCAGTAGAGTCTCAGAAAACAAGACTCAGCATTCATGATATGCATGTTCTTAAGGCTGTGGAATTGGCCAATTAGTTGAAAGGGGTATGTTTAGAAAATAGTGTGGTATTCAATAAAGTTAACTGGAGCAGGGAAAACTTATGAAGAGGTGTAACAACAAAGGACAACTATCAAAATGGATGGAAGAACCAGAATGGCAAAGGCTCAGCCAATGCTCAGCTCAAGGAAGCTCAAAGACAGTATGGAGTTACCTGTAAGTATTGTGGCTGAAGATATCTGTGTGAAGCAAATCTATTTACAAGAATCCCACGGAAGGTTAAAAAAAAAAATAAAAAGGCATGTGCAAAAGAGGTTACAATTTCCCAAAGAGCACATTAACTGGCCTAAAGAGAAATGGAGGAACATTTTGTGGACTGATGGGAGTAAAATTGTTTTTTTGGGTCCAAGGGTTGCAGACAAACTGTGAATTGAAGCCACAGTACACAGTGAAGACTGTAAAGCATCATGATGTGGTTGTGTTTCTCCTATTTATCCCATAGCAGGGATCATGGATGAGTTTGCATATGTCCAAATACCTGAAGAGGTCATGTTGCCTTATGCTGAAGAGGTCATGCCCTTGAAATCAACAAGACCATCACCCAAACACACTAGGAAACCAGCAACATCTTATCTTACGTTATGGAGGGGCCAGCCCCATCCCCGGACCTTCATCCAATGGACAATTTGTGGGCTGACATCAAAAATGAAGGAAAAGCAAGAAATGTTGATGAAATGTGGAATGTTGTTAAAGAATGTTGGAGGGGAAGAACAGCTGAGTTGGTAGAATCCATGCCACACAGATGTGGAGCACTTAGAAAAAACTAAATATTACTTTACTCATTCACAGGATTGTCAAATCCTACAAACCCCAAAAGTGTGTACAAAATAGTTTTGAGTTTGTAAAGTCAACGGCAGACACTATTATGAACACTATTGTATACATGATTATTATGGTACATAATTATGGTACAAGTCAACAATAAACCTTTCCCAACGCTTTAGTGGTTTGCCAACAGCTGTAATTGTTGCGAGATAGCTAACAAGCCAAAAAGGTTTAACGTTTAGCTAGGGCAAGGGTGTGGCCCAGGTACCTTTTGTGACCCTTGGCTGTGTTTACATTGGCCTGCAGCACATTCTAAAAATATAATTTAGCAAGAAAACAAAACTGCACAAAATTAAAAATCAGCAGGTTTACAAGAATAAGGTCATTAAGGGGGGAAAAAAAGCTGTAAGCTAACAATTTTAATATCATTTAGTTATATTAGTTATATAATTAAAGAAAAAATACGTTATTGGTAATATACTGAAAAACAAAACAAAGTTGTTACCAGAATAAGGTAAAATACGGGAATAAAGTAATTATGTGGGGGGGGAGTAGAAATTGTAAAACAAAAACAAACGTTAGAAATGGACAACAGTGCTGTCATTTTGCAAGAATAAAATCAGAATATTAAGAGAAGAAAGTTGTATTCTAACGAGAAATTGTTGCAATTTTATGAGAATGAACTAATGGGAGCAAAAATGTCTTTTGTTGTTGGAGTATATATTTTTTTAAGTGGTGCTATGAGAAACGGACAAAACAAAGTTGTAATATCTGGAAATTAGGTTGAGGAAAATGAGTATTATGGGAATAAATTCATAATTTTACATAAACCAAATCTATAAAGGTTAAGAAGAATTTTGAAATATTTGGAAAAGTCCAAAAATAAACAAGTTCATAATACGTTTTCACCTACATCAGAAGGCTGAGATGCGTTTTCTTCTTGAAATATTTTTACAAAATATCACCTTTTACAAAATGTCAAAGTGGCGCTTGCATCCTTTCATTTTTCAGTATGTGGCCGTTGGTGGAAAAAGTTTGGACATCCCTGAGCTTGGGTAACAATAGCTGAATTGAATACAGCATGGAACAATTTCAAGAATATAAGGGACTTAGCGAGACAAAACTTGCGGCTATTTTGGAATGCTGCTTAGATGAATCAATAAGTCTGTTTTGATTTCTGCAGCTCAGTAATCGCATAGTGAGGATGTAGCCTGTGGACTTTTCAAATGTGTCTGGTGAAATATAATGCCAAAATGTAGACATTCAATCATAAATGTTCAGTGCTGCAAAGCTTTACTTGAAATTTCTGTAGTATCCTTAATATACTACCTTGCAAAGTGACCAAAACTTCATGTTGACCCCAAGTCACATGAAAGTGACCTGAGTAAGGGGGAACCGCATGAGCACACTTGGCGAAATAGGTAAACTCGTCTTGTTATTTAACACACATTGAGCTTTTAAATAGAAAATTCCACAAACAACTCTATCAAACCCACATCTCACTGTACAAGGATTCCATTGCTCAAGCCAAATCCGACAACTTCTGGACTCATCTGTTCCAATGCAGGAAACAACACAATTCTTCATCCGCCTGGCTCCCAAACTCCACTTCTACGCATCTGAGACCTGTATTTTCTTGTTGCAGTTCTACATTTGTAAAATTGAAAACATACGAGGCTTTAATTTACACTCCTGTCCCTCTGAACAGAATATATCCCCAACTGCAAGCCATTCCCCACCTACAGCTACTGGATCCGTGTGACATCTCAGACATCTGCTATTCCAAACCCTCCTCTTGCCAACTCGATCCCCTTCCCACAGCTCTCGCCAAAGCCTGCCTCCCCTCTCTGCCATCATCCACTCCCCACTAACCTATGGAATTATTCCTTCTTCATTCAAAACTGCAGGTTTAGACCCCAACAACTACATTAATGTCTGCCCCGTTTCAAACCTCCCATTCAGTTCCCATATTGGAATAAACTGTTGCCTCTCAGCTCCACGCTCATCCAAACAGTTCCAGCCTGGTTTCTGCCCACAACACAGTATTTAAACCGCCTAAGGATCACCAGTGACCTCCTTGTGGCCATAGATCCCGGCCTCCTTGCCGTCCTCATCCTCCTTGATCTAAGTACGGCATTTGAAACAATCCCAATCTAGCCTCGTCAATAGGCTTTCATCCCTTGACATCTGCTTTCATTCTTATCTCTCAGGCCACAATCAGTTCATTCAGCTCAAGTCCCACAGATTCCAGTCCTCCCCTTTAACTTCAGAGCCTCAAGGCTCTGTACTAGGACACCTCCTTTTCATTATCTACCTTCTCCCTCTCGGCAATAACTTCCATAAATGCAACATCCATTCTATTTCTTAAGGATGACACCCAGCTCGACTTCTCTAGCAAACCAAATTTGATTCTCCCTCCCTGTGAATGTGTGCTGTGTCGCCCGTGTGTCTACTTTTTGGAAGACACTTGTTACATACAGTACAGTAAAGTCCTTATCCGGCTTTGTCCCATCCACACTGTAAAAGCCTAAATGAGTCCACACATCTGAGTTCAACAATGCTCTCCGTGTTGGGTTCACCACCATAGCACAGTTGTATTTTCTTCTGTGGTTTCAACCCATGTTCTTGCTTCTCGTGTACTTGAGTCCCCTGGATGGCATGTAAAATGGTGGCTCAGCTCACTGAGGAGGAACGCTGAAAAAAGTTTATAGTGGCTATATTTCAAAAATGATAAAAAAAAAAACATGCAGAGTTTCGTCATACTTTATATCGATTTTGTCACACCTTTATTGTAAATGTTGCAATAACCATATATGCCTATTTAACATTTCATATAAGGATTCCCATGTTCAGAAATAACATTTACTGGGAAACCCCCGGTATAGTTCCACTACTGATGAATGAGGTTGGTCCAAACTTAATGTTGATGGCCTGTTACTTTTCAACAGATTGAATGTATTGGAGTACAGTCTCTGACTTCTGTTTAAACCTGCAATGTGTAAGACTAAACTCAATTGACATGTTCTGACCAGGCTTCAGAGGAGGAGGAGGAGGAGGAGGAGGAAGAGGAGGAGGCCGCGCTGAAGGTATTCGATTATTGTTAGAAGTATTTCATGTTCAATTTGAAATGTAGACTAAATATTTCATTTCAAGGTGCTGGCAGAGGTGGCTTTGGAGGTAAATGATGACAAATCTTAATTTTCAAAACTATAATTTGATCTTAAAATTGTGTTTTTTGCCTGCAGGATATCGTGGAAAGGATGAGGAAATCCTTCCCAGAGGTGATGGTCTTTTTCAAAATTTGAATCACGCTATGGATGTGTGTCTGACATTTAAATCTTAATACAGGGAATGCTCATTTTAAAGATCAGGAGAACCAGGATAGTAGTGGCCGTAAGCAATGCGTTGTTCCAAAGATATTTCATGTTGACTCGAGTTGCTTCCACCCCAAAGTTAATTTCTTGATTTGGAACCTACAGGACCAAAAGTCACCTATGTTCCTCCAGCCCTTTCTGAGGATGAGCAGTCAGTATTTGCACACTATGAGCAAGGCATTAATTTTGATAAGTATGACAATATCACGGTGGACGTGAGTGGGAGCAATGCACCACCTGCTATAATGGTGAGATCTTTTGACTTAACACGTTCAGCCAATTTACAATCTATTCTATAATGGATGATGTCATTTTTTAGACTTTTGATGAGGCGGCCTTTTGTGAGTCCCTGAGAAAAAATATTAGTAAATCTGGTTATTCAAAGCCGACCCCAGTTCAAAAGCATGGCATCCCAATCATCTCTGCTGGTCGAGATCTCATGGCTTGTGCCCAGACAGGATCTGGAAAAACGGTGAGTACCGAAGTGGCACTGCTGTGTGAGGTTCATTTTCAGCTCCATTTTAGTTCTACTTGGTGACACGCATCCCAATGCTTGTGTACCCTAGGCTGCATTCCTACTTCCAATCCTGCAGCAGCTCATGGCTGATGGTGTCGCTGCCAGCAGCTTCAGGGAGCTACAGGAGCCAGAGGCAATCATTGTTGCCCCGACCAGGGAGCTCATCAACCAGATTTACCTGGAGGCCAGGAAATTTGCTTATGGGTATTTGCACAGTATATATACTTCAATTTAGTATATAGCACCCATCTTACCCGCAATTCCATTGGATGGGACCTCGGTGGTATAGTATGACAAGGGTTAAAAAGGGGATATGTGCACTGAGTTCTGTTATAGGGATACACCTGATCGAAGTGTCCTTTTTTGTAAAACAAAATGACCTGGATTGTTTTTTCCCTACATCCACTATTCAGTCCATTGGCAGGTGCTAACTGTGGCACTGCTATGTGAGGATATATTTTTAAATAACTCTCCTACCTTACGATGCAAATGGGCAATATCAAGTGGTTTTACCACCTAAAACTGTATTGTACTTTTCAACTGGTGGAACACTAAGGATGTTTTCACGTATACAGTCGTCCCAGACCCATCATCGCTCTATTGCAGGTTGTTAAAAATAATAAATGATCTGTGTTTAGTGGTTGAGTGTGGCCTATTAGTAAAATATTTAAAAAACAAGTCGTATGTGGTCACTAGGATTCAGTAATGTTACTTTAAGACACACCCTAGATCAGTGTTTTTCAACCTTTTTTGAGCCAAGGCAGACTTTTTTTTCATTACGAAAAAGTCCCAAGGCACACCACCAGCAGAAAATGTAAACAATCTCTGTAGCCTATAGAGACAATATAAAGTGTTGCCACCTACTGCTATTTAGCTTATTACATGATTACTCTGCCCATCGTTGGACAGCACAAACACTCGGCAATGGCACGTTATTGGCGGACTCATTTTCAAAAAATGTTTATAAACCAATTAGGTGAAAGTGGAGGATTTCCCACGGCACACCAGACACTATGCCACGGCACAGTGGTTGAAAAACACTGCCCTAGATTTCACTGCATGTAGCCAACTGTGGCATATCGGACAAAATAGTGAAAAAAGATCTCCCCTCATTCCATTAGAAGTGTCTTCCCCACTGTGTCTGAAACACTACGTTTAGAGTGAATAACTAGTTATCTCGGTAGCTTGCTATGAGCAGTGGTAGTTTGACTCTTCAGTGATTCTGAAGCCTGTGCGTGTTGCTCGATGTGGTGTAAAAAGGATAATAGGGGTGAATTTGTGGGTGTTATTTCATGTCTCCAAGGTTCTAATGTAAAAAAAAAACCCAAAACATAGTCAAACAGGTTTTCTTTGCTAACTACAGAAATTCAGATGCAACTTACACAACATTAACACGCTCTGTAATGTGTAGTCACAGCTTACCATGGTGTACTCCAGACATTTTATGACCAAAATGAGACATGGAACCAAATTGCTTTATTTTTGACTGCTGAACAGAGCGATACCCTGACTTTGTATTTTCTGTTCTAGGACATGTGTGCGTCCAGTGGTGGTTTACGGTGGAGTAAACACTGCATTTCAGATCCGCGAAATCTTTAGGGGATGTAACATACTGTGTGGAACCCCAGGGAGATTGCTGGATGTGATTGTAAGAGGAAAGGTAAGTTACCTCTCCAAAAATTCTCAAGCCATTTGATCGATTGAATGCCTTGAGAATGTAACTATTGACATGGACAATGGACCATTTTTAGAGATGATAATCGAAGCAGTGGAACTAAACTAATCACTTTCCCACTTCCTCTGGTCATTTTAAAAATGATTGACTTTTCAGCCAGTGCAGAACTTCATGTGTAAAAACCCTAAAATGACCATACTGAACTTGAATTACTGTAAATCCAACACATGTTCCAGCTCTGTCATGTTGCATGTGACATACATGTAAATAGAATGTGTCACCACTGGACCTCTAACAACTGCCTGGAGAGAAATGCGTTGTCCTCCTGTAAATGTTTTCTAAAACTAAAAATGAGTTGCATATTGGTTTCAGGTAGGGCTCAGCAAGCTGCGGTATCTGGTTCTGGATGAGGCTGACAGGATGTTGGATATGGGCTTTGAGCCTGACATGCGCCGTTTGGTTGGTTCGCCCGGGATGCCACCTAAAGAGAACCGCCAGACTTTGCTCTTCAGCGCTACCTTCCCTGAAGACATCCAGAGGTCTGTTGCTAAAATTGGACCATAAATGTATGAAAAGTGAACTAAGTTTTTGATTGTATCTCACCGGGGGAAAAGACTGGATTCACCAGGTCCCAGCTGTTGGATAACTTTTAGTAAAAGTACATGACATCTCCACATTGGCCAAAACGGGGTCTCATTTGAAAATGTCTGTTTTTCTGTAAATGCCATTCCAAATACGGTTACATATGCGTTGAATTTGATCAGCTAGTTCCAGTTTGCCAAAGTGCTCCTGAAAAGGACTGTCAGATCGTGAGAAGCTAAATTCTGTCGTGTGTTGACAGACTGAATTCTTTGCAAAGCTGTTTTACTGATCTGCTAAATTAGTAGGCCTGCATGTTTTATCCTAAAATAATTGGAGGATGCCTGGTTGGATACAGTGTGGTTATCTGCAATCATGCTTTTCTGGTTTGGTAACAGGTTAGCCGCTGACTTCCTCAAGTTGGACTATTTGTTCCTGGCGGTCGGCGTGGTGGGCGGGGCCTGTGGTGATGTGGAGCAGACATTTATCCAAGTCACCAAGTACTTAAAGAGGGAGCAACTTCTTGACCTTCTTAAGACCACTGGTAAAACAAAATGTCAAATGAAGAATGTCAGGGTGCTCCGATCGGTACTGGCTGGTTTTCGTGAAAAAGCTTTGACGTTCATCACCTCCGCTCCCTACTATTGCAGCATCCAGACTGTAGCGACCATCTACCGCCCGCTTTCCCTTGGCAGGCGTACCAAAGCCAAAACAAGCATGTCTAATTGCCATCGTGGGATGCAACCAGCGACTGCGTCTCTTAACCTCCAGCGAATACGAGTTTTCCATGGTTTGATTGTCAGATGTGCATGGAATTTGGGGGTATTAAAGTAGTTTGGAGGGGGAAAACGGGCCGGTGTTGATGGTGTACTCTTGCTAGAAGTATTGAAAAGAAACTTGCATACATGTAATCTTACCTGGTATGTTTAGGAGTTCCCAGGCCGCTGCTTTCTTTTTAATATCTTCACAAATGGCAAATAGCTCCGGGGAATATGACACGGCAAGTACTGATCCATGGTTATTGGTGAGCGTACTGATTAACATCTTGGTCCAGCAATGAAACGCACACTGGTTTTTCATTTTGTAAAAAGAGCTCTCGCTAGAAAAATCATTTGATTTAGCCGATACTAAATTTAAAAATATGTACCGGCTGATTTCACTCATGGATGATCGCATCGGCAGCATAAAATCCTGATGGGAGCACCCCTGTGGGAAAGCGTGACATTGTTCTGTTCAACAGCATTTCTGCGGCTCAACAGTTACTAGTCTTGGCGGGGTGACTGTTGGTGTTTGCAGGAAAGGAGCGTACGCTGGTGTTTGTGGAGACCAAAAGGATGACTGATTTCATTGCTGTGTACTTATGCCAAGAGAACATCCCGACCACCAGTATTCATGGGTAAGCGGGGCCGCTATTGGCCTAGTAATTCATTTTCACTTCCGGTGCTTCCTGTGATGTGTTGTGTTGCAGCGACCGGGAGCAACGGGAACGAGAGCTGGCCTTGACAGACTTCAGGACCGGCAAGTTCCCCACCCTTATAGCAACATCGGTTGCTGCCCGCGGCTTGGACATTCCAGATGTGCAGCACGTGGTGAACTATGACCTCCCTAACAACATTGACGAATATGTTCACCGAATCGGCAGAACTGGCCGCTGCGGAAATATTGGCAGGGCCGTGTCTTTCTATGACCCAAATGTTGATAATCATCTGGCTGGCTCCTTGGTGAAGATCCTGTCCAAGGTTGGAACATCACATGGGTTGCAGCCACGTGGCTACTTAAATGGTACCTGCATTGTTTCCTTTTTGGTTTGACAGGCCCAACAAGAAGTGCCGTCATGGCTGGAGGAGGCTGCATTCAGTGGCGGTACAACCAGTTTCAACCTACCCAGCAGGAGCTTTGCCTCCTCAGACTCTAGGAAGGTTGTCTTATTTCTGCTTGTTTTTAAGGTAATTTTGCCACTCTCACAGTTTCTCTTGTTTGTCTTCAGACTCTACAGGCAAGAAGTGTGACACGCCATGCCCCAGCTCAATATGATAATGATGATGATGATGATTGGGAGTAGGTAGTGCACCCCTAGCACGCTCTTTTTTGTGTGGTTTGAGCATTAGAGCGGCGCTCAGCAGGTTGTTTTATGATCACATTTTTGTTTAAGTGTGGAGAAAAAAGGTTTTTGTCTGTGAGAATGTTAAAGCAGAGATTTGAGTTTAGTGTTTTCATCTACGGGTTGTGAAAATGTTGCATTTATTTTTATGAAGGCTTTATTCAGCATTTAAACAAGGAACACAGCAGTATGTGGGGGGGGGGAGTGCCTTTGTTATCCTTTTTGTTTTCTACTTGGATGACCAATAAATATGTTCAAAGCAAGCAGAATGAATGATTCACTACTGCTGTCCGTTTTATTCACACGACAGAAGTTAGGAGCGCCTGAACTGAGGACGAAAGCTTGAACAAAACAAAAAACCGGTGTGGAGCAGTGGTCTGTCTTTAATGAGCGGGTCAAATCGGAGGGACATTTTACTACTGCTAAAATAGACATTGGTTGCACAGCTTGAGCAGCAGAGTAGAGGAAACACATGGATGGGGATAAGAGAACGCCTATATCATTACAGTCTGGATTATTTTCTGGATTGCTGACAGAAGTAACATTCGTAGTGAATGTGAGATGGGAGGAGAAGCCCATCAAGGGACATCCCAGATGATGGCGGCAATGAAAACTGAAAACTGTTGAAGAAGAAAAAGGTGCAATGGGAAGAGAACGCAGTCAGTTGTGTTGGTTCACTTTATATAAAAAAAAATAAATAAAAAAAAACTGAAAAAATAAAATACAGTAGTTAAACGTTGATTTGTAAATCCTAGGTTTTTGTAATTTATATTATATTTTATGTTTTATATTCATTCATTTATTCATTCATTTGCTGTACCGCTTATCCTCATATTTTTAAAAACACGTTTTTTCATTAGTTGTAGGTAATGAAATTTGTGCATTGTTTGGAAAATTTATTAAACTATCTGAAGAGCCGTTTGGGAGCCGAACCGAAAGATTCGGATCTTTAAAAAAAAGCCGGAATTCCCATTACTATCATAAAGGCCGTTTTCCCATACGAAGCAGCAGGAAGCACTCATCTATGCCCCGCCCCACTTTTGACGATACACTTTCGGGTTGCTTTGCGGACACCTGATTGGTCAAACAACCGTTTCCACCGGAACTAGAAAGAGGTTGCATGTGTTTGATGCGGTTCCATTTCTTTGCAACGCAGCAATGTAATGTGGCGGTAAAAGTCGCCCCTCCGGTAATTGACGTCGGGAATGAAGCCAGCTGCTCAACGCAAGGTGAGTACGTAGAATTATCTTATTTTACAAACAAGACGTTTGGGTGAGAACGTTCACAGCTCAAGTTGGCTTCCGAATCGGCACATAAAGGGACAATTAACGGTTTTTCGCAGTTCTTCTGACAAAACATTTACACATTTTAGGTGGCTGACACCCACTACTGTATTTGTCATCACGCCATTTCTGCATTTTTTTCATCTAGACAAGCGTTTCCTACGACGCAGTATTAGGGCCACATTGAAAAAAAGAACGATTGTGTTTATAGCTGTCTCAGGCATTGCCTGTCATGACGCAGAATTAATTCATCTGAGATTTGGAAAAAGTAGTAAATGTACGACAATAACGTCATACATTTACGAGGAAATGTAGTACTACGACAGTAAATGTGTAACTTTACGAGAATAAAAGTTGTGATTTGACTTTTCAGGCATCGCCTGAGACAGCTATGAAATGGAGGGCCTAATGTGGAGGGGGCGTGGTACTGAAGAGTAGCCGTGAGATGATGCTAACCCATGCTAACCTGCTGCCCAACTGCTCTGTCTTGCTGTCCCGTTATAAATTGAAGATCGCCTGAAGCAAGATGAGTTTCCTTCTTTCCTGAAGAACTATGCTACATTTTACAATCTTCCTTTTATTTTCTTGTACATTTTTGAAGAAAAAATTTGTAATTTTACGAGAAAAAAGTCACAACTTTACAAAAAAGCTTTCATTTTACAACAAAGTTGTATTTTTTACAAGAAAAAATTTAATTTTATGAGGAAATAAGTTTTATGAGAGTTGTATTTTTACAAGACAATAATTGCAATATTATGATAAATTGTAATATTACTACAAAAAATGTAGTAATATTCAAAGAAAAAGTGGTAATCCTACTAGGAAAAAGATGTAATTTAAGGAGAATAAAACTTGTAATATTACGTGTGTGAAGGAAAATAAAGCGTAGGAAGGAGGGAAATGTTCGTCTTGATTCAGGAAAGCTTGTTTACAATGCATTTGGAAACAGGTTAGCATCATTTCACCTGTACTCTCTATTGCCCCCCATATGGCCTCCCTTTTCACAGTTACAACTTTTATCCTCGTAAAGTTACGACGTTACTCTCGTAAATTACGAGCACATTGGCCTCACAGTCAGGAGGTTCAGGGTTCAAACCTCCGTTGGGCATCTCTGTGTGGAGTTAGCATGTTCTCCCCGTGTGTGTGTGTGTTTTCTCCGGGTACTCCGCTTTCCTCCCACGTTCCAAAAACATGCATGTTAGCTTCATTGGCCGCTCTAAATTGTCCATTAGAGTGTGAATGTTTGTCTGCCCTGCGATTGGCACAGGGTGTACCCCGCCTTCTGCCCAAAGTCAGGTGGGATAGGCTCCAGCACCCGCGACCCTAATGAGGATAAGCGGTAAAGAAAATGAATGGACGGATGCTTAGCGGGCTTGATGTGCTTGTCTATCTAGACCACTTAAAACCTGATCCAGTTTGAAAACATCTGCATCCAGGCTTCTCACATCTGGACAAAATCATCCTAGTGAGGATGATGATTTCAAAATTTGAAAATTCTAGACCAAAAAAGACGTGGTGTAGTTTGAAGACCACTGGATCTAAACTTCTCAAATTTGGACTAGAGTATGAATCAGTGCTGGAATGTTTTGCTGCTGTGAATACAGCCGGTCTGGACTCCATTCCTGGTCAGCGCCTCTTTTGCTCTGCCGGGTCTCAGCAAGTCAGCTGTTGTTGTGAATGGGATGGATTAAAGCAAGCTTGTGATTGACAGGTTCTAACACCAAGAAGGCCGACGGGGGGAGGAGCCAGGGAGCAACAAGCTCGGAAAGGGCATGTTTTACACACCTGGTACGTACACATTGCGCTCACAACGGACTAAAATATGTATTTTTGGATCTTCTATTATCAGAGCTACCAGCACTCCAGGGCCAGCTGAACCGGCATATTCTTTGTATTCCTCGGACCCCCGAGAGCAGGTATTGAAAGGTGAACGGGCGCCCTGTCATAGCCATTGGGCCAGTCAAGCGTGCGTCCAACAAGCTGGTTCAGAGCAAAACACACCAGTCATGTCTCGGCTGCTATTTGCTCTCAGGTTGACAGTCTGCACTTGGGACTGGATCGCTGTGCTGCTCTGCTGTCTGGCCTTCTTCAGGTGCACAAGGCAGGTGTGATGGGCTTCCCGTTGTCTGGGTTTGGTGTTTCCGTTAGCTCTGATGCAATAGAAGTAACGCCTATGCTGCATATGGTCATCCCACCAGGAGAGACGATACATGGAATGGTCGTCCGTCCATTGTGGTGCTTGTGCGGATCGATATTTTGGATACCAGCTCTTCATGTTCTTAAATCAAAATATCACTACTTGAGATAGTTCATTGATTTAAGGTAATGTCAGTCTGTTGACATGATGACCGTTCCTAAATGGAGGGAGTTGGACCTTCTGGAATGAATGAATGACGCTATGCCAGGTCCACTGTATTGTTAACCTCATCATTATCCCTAAGCGGGCTGCACGGTGGCTGAGTGGTTAGCACATTGGCCACACAGTCAGGAGATCTGGAAGACCAGGGTTCAAATCTCCGTTGGGCATCTCTGTGTGGAGTTTGCATGTTCTCCCCGTGCGTGTGTGGGTTTTCTCCGGGTACTCCGGTTTTCTCCCACATTCCAAAAACATGCATGTTAGGTTAATTGGTGACTCTAAATTGTCCATCGGTATGAATGTGAGTGTGAATGTTTGTCTATATGTGCCCTGCGATTGACTGGCGACCAGTCCAGGGTGTACCCCGCCTGTCGCCCAAAGCCAGCTGGGATAGGCTCCAGCATCCCCGTGACCCTAATGAGGATAAGCGGTATAGAAAATGGATGGATTATCCCTAAGCAGATCTGTGGTTACGGTGGTACTTCCGTTTTTTCTTATGAGTGACCAAAAGGTCTAAAAAAACAAAAAACAAACGTACAAAATAACAATGTCAATCCAGTTGATTTCATAGAGAATACTGTACATTGTTTTGAAGGCCCAAGTCCTATCTGTACTTTGTTTCTTTCTTGAATTGCTTGCACTGGCAACGTTCCCTGGCCCCATGGCAGGTTATTTCGCACTTACATTGACACAGTACAGTGCAAACAAACGAGTTTGTTATGCTCGGTATTGTACAAAAACTCAGATAAGTGTAACTTTTCCTTGAAATCAAATTATACTAAAACTGCAGTGTTTGAAAATTGTGTGTCAAAAACTAACCAATGGGAAAAAAGTGGGAGCAGCAAAGCAAAAAGAGATGCCAGATTACATCTTCCCCCCTTTTTGCGACAAACAGTATCATACGGACAGGAGGATGCCAGGGGGGATACAGTGTGGTCGTTTCTAGTTTGTGATGGACACATGGGTTTTGTGTGCGCTTGTGTAGACCCCTCACCACGACCTCTCAGAGAAGTGAAGGTTGGTGCAGCAAAGCCCAAATTATCCACCCCACTGCGGAGAAAGACCGGCAGGAAAGCCCCCACCCAGACAGGTAGTGTTTTCGGATTTTCCAAACGTGACTTTGACATGTCTTGACAGCGCTGATTGACTTTTCAGAACAGTATTGGAACGTGGCGCGAGGAGCACAATGTCAGCCACCAGCGTCACACGCAGGAGTGAAGCATGCCCTAATGCAGCCTCGTTTCCCTCCATCGCCAGGGGTGATGCGTACGCTTCCTGGATCTGCTCGCTCCCAGCCCAACCCAGCGCCTCGCTCCACCTCTGAGCGACTTACTCCCGCTCAGACTGACCAGCAACCGCCTGGTGGTCACCACACGACCTCCTTCAATGGCGAGGAAGTTGATGCCGTGCCCGTGAAAGACGGGGACGCTCAAAGTGAGACACGCTTGTGTGTGCAAGAGAAGCCAGAACCTGCTCAGCGTGCGTTGCGCATCTTGCTACCCCACCTACAAGTGCATACAGATGACACCCCGGTGCATTCTTTCATGCATTTCAAGCACACCCACAATATAGTTGATTATTTTTATAGTATTCCGTTAATTGTCTTTTTGTAATTTGGCTTTTTTTTTTTGCTGAGCTACAGCTTCTCGCTAAAGAGTCCAAAATACAGAGACTTGAAATTTGCTAGAAATCCACAGCATTTACTCCCTGTAATCAGTACAGTACCGAATATACGGTGCTATATACATGTTTTGCTTTATGTCCTTAGTGCTTCAAATGCAAAAGGAGCTGTCCCTCGCTCAATCTCGACTGGAGGAGCTTCAGGCTGACCTGGCAGAAATGAAGGACTCTCTCCTGGACACAAAGAAACAGCTGCAGGGCACGGAGGCAGAGAACATGCAGATGAAGTCAGGTTGAGTCAAGTACCACCCACACTGTAAAGAGTTTTCCCAATCACGCACCTTTCAAATTACGTGCTACGCCGGCTTCCTCCCGCATCCCCAAAACACGCATGTTGGCTTCATTGGTGACCCCAAATTGTGCATAGGTATGAATGTGAGTGGTTGTGACCGGTCCAGGGTGTACCCCGCCTCTCGTCAGCTGGGATAGGCTAATGAGGATACCTAATGAAGCGGCCTGACCGATTACTCGATAATGGAACAATAAGCTTCCGACGCAGAAAATAATCTTGAGTTGCAGCACTAACAATAACAGGGTTTGTTAACTTGGCACGGTTGGCCAAGTTCTTATTGTTGACATCAGCACCATTTCAGTACACGTCTGTGTGAGAGGAGCCAGTGTGAAATATTGAAAATAACGATGGAAATACATTTATGGTTCTACTGCTTTGCTGTGGTTCTGTGCACAGACTTGGAAAGCATTCGGACCAAGCTGGTCCACAGTGAGCAGGCAAAGAGCAAACTGGCATCACTTGCCCAGCAAAGACTGGAAGAGATAGAAAGCCTCAAGAGGTAAGTCTTGCTGGGGTGAAAAGTTTTCTCGTTTGAAAGATCCGTTCACTCGCTTCTTAATGAATTCTTTTAGGATTATACAGAGCGGCACGGCGCCCCGGGAAAACCATGATGATCGGAGCAGCGCCACTCAACACGTCGCCAAGTACGTGGCAACTCTGCGGCAGTCGCAGGCTGGTGCTCACGTGCACTTGGCGACGGAGAGTGAAGGAGGTGCACCAGAGGAAACACCAGGGAGCCCGGGCCTGCTGGGGAAAGAGTCCTCCATCCAACCACACCGCCCGGACGCGGCGCATCGGGTGGCTCATGAAGGAGTCCCGTTCTCAGTGCTGCAGATAGGAAAAACGCGCCGGCGCCTGTTTGACTCATTCCTCTCGCTGTGCGACGCCGATTCTGTCTCGTCCGACTGCAGTTTACGGTCCGTGTCGACCTTTGACACCAAAGATGAGGTGGCATTCCAAGACGGACTGGCGGCCTTGGATGCCAGCATTGCCAGTCTGCAGAAAACCATCCAATTAGATTTAGCGAGATGATTATTCACACGTTTGACATGACCAATAAAGCCTCTTTGTACTTTCAGCTCATTGGCTACCGCTGCTCAGCTCTCGGGGGATTCAGAGTGAGGGCTGGACCGCGGCGGGTTGAGCGGGCAAGGGTACACTGATGTCAGTGGAAAAGCACACGGCTTGTTTGGGTCAGCCCAAACACTTCCCTGTAGTCTCCCGCGAATGCACGTAAAGTCAGTCGTCTTCCACTTTCCAGCGCTTGTCTAGCCTGACGTTGAGGTGAAATTACTTCTGCCCGTCATTTTGGAGTAGAAGACAAGGAGCATGTCCCCTGGCGGGAGTCATGCCAGTCTATTTATTCGGGAACAACACACCTAACGTTCCAATGTTTACAAAATCTTGCAATAAATCAGGCAAAACAAGCATTGCTACACGCTTCTGTGTAAAACTGTTTAATAGGAAAATAGAATGTGTTTAAAAAGCCTGACAATGGCAATACACATTTAAGAAAAGGATTATGAGTCGTGGCAAAGATGGCCGTCACCTCCAGCCTTGAAAAGATGTCAGCTCCTCTGCTGTGTCCCCAAAGCCGTGATAATGTCCATAATTTAGGAAGTCGGCTCCCGACAGGCCCGGCAACACCGGCCGGGGGGACACGGCGTTGCCGGGACTTCCGGTCAGGTGCAGTGAGCCGCACATGTCTGCCGCGCCGGGCTGACCGGCCTGCTGCCGAGACAGACCGGAATCCTCATGGCGCTCGGGAATCATGGCTTCCTCGGTATTTTGCAGCAGATTAGCTGGTTCTGAAAAAAAGTTTGAATCAATTAACATGAAGAGGGTGATTGAGGACTGAACTGTACGTGTGACGGCATAAACAAAGGTCAGGGTTGAGCGTGTGATGTGACGCATGCACAACTCTTGCTGACCATTGAGCTTGTTGTCTCCCCGTTGTGAGCGAACAATGGTAATTAGAGAGAAGAGGAGTGTTATTGCAGCTAAGAAACGGTTTCTTTCTCGAACTCAATAGTGTTCACAGTCTGTGCACCTTTTTGCAGCCATTTACATCCGCTAAGTATGCCGTGCGCTTGAACGCCTCGTCAGCACATGCCGCAGTGCTTGAAAAGAGGAAGCAGGTCGACAGATCGGGGCTGGTCATCGTAGGATAAGCAATCGTATGTGAAAATCATATAAAATACTGTACGTTTTTTAGGATTCTCATGCTACTAAAAAGAGGCAAGTGTAGTCAGTTCTGCGGAGTGGAAAAAAGAAAGCATCTCTGGCTTCCTGTCCAGTACCGTCCACCCTCTTGTAAGCCACGTTTGTCGCCGATGTGCTCAACTCACTTTGTGGGTTGGACTCCATGCGGTCTTCCACTCCAGCGCTGTGCATCTGCAGCAAGACGTCTGCAGCGCACCAGATGCAATTCATGATCCTGGTAAGTTGCCACTGAAGATAAAGGAAGTCATTCTCACCCCTCTTTGCCTTCTTCACGTGAGCGTTTGCAAAGGCAGACTGCAGCCTCTTCCTGCCGAGCAGACCGGGACCGCGGAGAGGGCCCTCCACACTCATTTCCTCTTCGTTCCGGAGCTCATTGAGCTGCAGCAAGTTGGAGATGAGGCGAAGGCCGTCGTCAGAGTCGTGACCGCGTGCCAGGTCAGCTGCAGTCTGCCCGCTGGCGTTCCTTACACTGCACGGTGAACACGAGTGAGCGGGACACTTCAGGTTCATGCAATCTCAATCATTCTGGACTGTTTACATTCACATATTCTGCTATGGATTGTGGTCCACAAGGGTCATTGGGACGACACTAGTAGTAGTTTACAGATTGTATGAATATGTAAATGTACTGTGAATTGTGCTCCCCGGTACTGGGCAGCACTCATGCAGCACCATCACACTGCCACCACCGCGCTTGACTGTAGAGCAGCCGCACTTGTCTCTGTACTCCTCATCCGACTGCTGCCGCCGCACACGCGTGTCGCCATCTGAAGCTAATGAGCTTAGCTGAGAGGCAGGGAGGACTTGGCGACATGTATCAATTTGTTGTACTCCATACGCCGTTTGACTCTTAAGTCCGCTTGTATGCTTCACTGCTCTCCGTTTTGTGGCAGTATCGGTGTCTGGGCTGCACGAGTGCTGCCCCAGACTGTTGATGGAAACGTGAAGGCCAACATATACTGTGGCATACTGAAGCTCCCTCCGTAAACTGGGCTGCAGGTGTGGTTGCGAAGCTCTTATCACCTCGGCACGGTACTTACTGGGGTTTTGCACCTGCTATCACCAGCACCTGAATGCACTCCCAGCTTCCTGCCCTGGCAGCCTTGTGGATGGGAGCCTCACCTGTCAAGTCCTGAAACCAAAGATAGGATTGGCGAGGACAAGGTACCGGTGGTGATGGCTCTCAGACCGCATCAAATGTCCAAACAGCGTTGAAATATGTGCGTTACACACGTGTGTGTACGTTTCGCCGACTAAATATGCTCGAGAATTCATCTTTAGTACCACTGACACCACTTCACTTGGGTTATCAGTGGCCCCTGCCCGGTGCACACATGTTGGGAGTCATCCAGCTGTTGGGTCCAGAAGAGCACCTGGTACCAGGACTCCTTAGGCTCAACTGCTGTTCAGACCTGCGCCCGCATGCCTAGGATGTGCGGTTAAACGGGCTGTCAGCTGATCAGACTTGCCTGACAAAGCCAAGCTTATACTGAAGCTGTGCGGGGAAGTCCTCAACTAGCACCCCCAGCAGGCCTGAAGGGGCCAGAAAGTCTGGGCTTCCTTGCAAATGACATGTTAGGTTTTTTACACATAGTAGCATGAATGGCATTTTTTATATTCACACATTTGCCGTGTTGCTGCCGACCTGCCGGGGGATGTCTGCCCCGGCCTGTGAAAGCCACAACACACAGTGGGGATGGCCGCCAAACGCCGCTGCGTGTGTGGGAGTCTGGTCGAAGCGGCCGGACACCGTGTTGACCTCGCAGCCCATTTGCACCAGCCGCATTACACACTCCAACTGTTAGCGTTGGATTGTGACCGTTGAGAGCATTTGGGCCAAGCGATTGAGGCCGAAGGGCAGTACAGTATGACTGTTCAAGTTTGACTAACAAAACAAAAAGCTTCCAAATTCTCCCATCAGCTGCTCTTGTCCATTACAAGCCATGAACTGATATCAGTAATGAATCAATAATTGTTTTGCTTAAGACATAATTGTTGCAAAGCAAGTAATAAAAGGGCGCGCCCACTGGTCCCAAACCAGTCACACAGCAACAAGTACAGGTAGGCGGATAGATGTAAATATCGGCAGTACCGATACCAAGCGTCAGTATCATTTTCCACAGATATGTGGGTAATATTGTAATTTATGTATTCCTGGTATGTAATATCCTTTTGCCACAGCAAGTCTTTCGCTAGGTTAGATCTGTGAAATTGACAGGAATAATTCACAAATATCGGCCTGCTTTTCGACTTTGACAAAACGGGAAAGCTTTGTATCCTTTTCATTCTGGCCCTCCTGAGATGCCGTAGCTGCACAGTTTCAGTGTCGATATCCGTATCGGTAATCCTGCCCACGCCACGGTGCTTAGTATCGAATGGATACAAAACCGCCGCAGTATCGCCCAGCAGCAGCAGTCAGCTGCTTTCCTCGCAACTTTACTGTACAAAATGTGTTCCCGTAACAAACTCCGGCGCTCTAACTAAGGAAAGGGTTTGGGGTTCGCGGACCAAACACCGGGCGTCCATGCTTTGGTCCTGTTCCGACCTGTCCGCAGCGCGCCGCCCTCCAGCCCCGCCAGGAGTCTTCGGCTGCCGGACGAGCGGGATGGGGGAAGAGTGGCAGCGAAGCGCCCACTCCGCCATCCCGGCACGTGAACGCCCCGTCGTCGTTAGCCAAGCCTCCTGCTGCTCTACCGACATGGCGGACGTCGTTTCCCGCTTCTACTGAGCCCAACGCATTTCAAACACGGAGGAGGGCGAGAGCGTCTTTTCTCCCCGGGGATTGGAAAACCCGGACTAGATCGGCGGTAGGAGGGAAGCCCGGATGCGAAGCCTGTTAGGGCTGCTATTCAATTAATATTTACACAATTTACACGAAAAAGCTCGTAACTTTACCAGACTAACAGTCGTGGCCTCATGTACCGGCATTGCCCGAGACAGCTAAAGTGGGGGCCTAATGTGGGGGCGGGGCACTAGAAAGTGGGTTTTCCCACAAAGAACTTTATTAACAAAACTGTGCAATGAAATATATGAACAAGTGAGAAAAAAAACAAAATATAATTATTGAAGAAAAAAAAACAGTGAGAAAATGCTTAAAGCTGTCGTTTTTATGGATTTCAGACACAATCATTTTGAAAAGCTATTATGTTTGGTTGGGTTTTCATAGATTTGAATTTTGCTAGACATACACATGCTCTGGTTTTTGTTTGACAGAATCATACCAAATGAAATATGAGCAACAAAGACGTTTTTAACCATGCAACTTTTACACGCACACCTCGTCCTCCAAAACTCTGTACACGAGTGCATGTTTTTTACGGTCGCATAAAGACTTTCTTTTACTTTTGGTGGCAAAGGGACAGACAAATACATTGGACGTGTTTTTGAAAGGATTTTGGATGGGTGTGTGCTGTTAAGCACGATCTGATAAAATAACTGGTGCAGTTTTTTGTCCGCCAACGACAGACCGTGTAAAAAAGCTGTGGGAATGCAGGTGGAAACGGTTTCTAATCAAGAATAAAAGAGGTTCTGGTAAGGCTTTGAGCAGATGTTTCATGTGGATATTGTGGTCGGAACTGAAACTTGTTGATAGTTAAGAAGGTCACCCTGATCGTTCATGATATGTGCAAGACATACGGTCTGTTGGTTCTCCTGCAACCAGTCTTCTTTTCCTTTGGGTTCATCAATTGCCTCCATCTAAACCTGTCTTCTGTATCCTCTTCTCTTCATGTCCTCTTTCACTACATCCATAAACCTCCTCTTTGCTCTTCCTCTGGGCCTCCTGCCTGGCAGTTCAAAACCCAGCATCCTTCTACCAACATATTCACTATCTCTCTCCTCTGGACATGTCCCAACCATCTCAGTCTGGCCTCTCTGACTTTATCTCTTAAACCTCTAACATGTGCTGTCCTTCTGATGTGCTCCTTCCTGATCCTGTCCATCCTGGTCACACCCAAAGAGAACCTCAGCATCTTCATCTCTGCTACCTCCAGCTCTGCCGCCTGTCTTTTCCTCAGCGGCACTGTCTCTAATTGTAACTGATCTCTGAAAAGAATTGAGAGATCTCTGCCACAAGTTTAGTTTTATTTTGCAAGCTTTCATTGTACTATCTATGTTAGTTTGTTGCAAATTCAGTCTTTGGATAAAATAAATATTTCACCTTTGACTTCACAGGTATGTTGAAGACATTTTCTTTATCACAATAGTGGATTGGAAACAAGTCCTGCTACACTAGAAAATCTTTGAATCTCTTCAATTGCAATAGGAATTTGCTCCTCGTCCTTTAGGAATGGAGTTGTGACATCTGCCAGTTGGCTGACCATTACTTCAGTGCCTAAAACAATGAGTTTCTTTAAGGAGCTACTGCTTTTTAGGAAGATGGCTAACATTTCCAATGCTATTCTAAACAGATAGGGTGACAGTGGGCACCCTTGAGGGATACCAACTTGGACTTGGAAGCTCGGGGTTGTACCTGAAGCCAATAAGACACAACAATTTGTATAAGTCCTTTAATTATTCCTCGAAATTGAACTCCAAATCCACTGTATTTTATCACTTTGAGGAGAAAGCTGTGTTCAAATAAATCAGATGCTTTATAACAATACAAGAAGCCCATAAAGCCATTATCTGAGATCATATTTCTGTATTCACTGATATCCATCACAAAACTGTATTATTATTTTGAATGGAGTGTCCCGATTGTGTTTCACTAATAATGTTTCCTACCCTTTTTTGGAGTCTGATTTTGAAGATGTAGGTAAATAATTTATAACCACAATTTTTCAGTGTAATTGGCTTTCTATTATCGTTCACTTTGGGGTACTTCCCTGGTTTAGGGTTGGGTATTATTACATTGTTGGAGGGAAAGTACATGTTAAAAAGGATTTGGGAAAATACTAGAAATAGAAGTTGTCTAACATCAGCCCAAAAAGGCTTATAGAAAATCCCAGTAAGTCCGTGGGTGCCTGGTGCTTTGTTGGGAGAAAGATAAGAGATAGCAGCATCCAATTCTTCAATCAAAATTGGACTATCACGGCAGCTTTGGAAATCATTGTCTATTTTTGGACATTATTCATCAATAGCTTCTAGAAATTAATTATCGTTTATCATTACCCTTTTTGTAGAAAGTAAAGGCTACTTTGGATATTTGCTTTTCATTTGTGACCTCATCGCCGTCTATTATTAAAGTTTTAATGCCATTATTTTCTTGTCTTTGCTTCTCCAGCCTACAAAAATATGCAGAGTTTCTTTCTCCTTCTTCTATCCACGTAGCCCTAAATCTAATAAAGGCTCCTGGTGCTTTATTCGTGTACTTTCATCCAGCTGGGATTGCAGCATTGATGTTTGGTTTTCTGTGGGATTAGTTAGGTTACATAAATGAAATAATTCTTTAAGAATAATTTTCTCCATTCTTTTTAAAAGATTTACTAAAACTTAACTGATATTTTAGGAACTCCTATTTCTTACATGCTGTAGTTAACTCTTTATTACTTGCAATATTTATTCCAAGTGACACAGGAGGACTCATTGTAGAGTAAACTAGAATTACATTTCCAATATTTGCTCTGCCTTTGACGCTCTACCATGGGTCCAATTTCTAGGCTAAACAAACAATAATGCATCAAGGGAGCAGCACATATGTCTGCATTGATAATATTGCAAGATATGTCTTTTGCCAAAAATCCAATGTAGATTTTGGAGTATCATTTGGCTTATAGGCTTAAACCATGTACATTGTTTTCTTGTTTGGTCGCCAAGTGAAAGTTGGAACCGTTTACAAAAAGCATAGATTGTGTGATCAGCTGAAGAGTGAAGGGTACGAGGAGGACATCGCTCCATGGTGTCATCTGCAACAAGATTCAAGTCACCCCCAATTAATACAAAGGGGGTAGAGAATGTTGATTGAAGGTTTTCACATTGTGAGGCCAAGTTAGTTCAAAGTTCTTTGTTCCTAGTTTCATTGTTGAAACCATGTATATGAATTCAAAGAATGTTTACATTTCCAATGTTAACACCCGACGATACCCAATGTCCATTACCATCGCTGTCCGGAGGAATGATTTTACCTGGGCAATTGTTTAATAGTGTTAAACCCCTCCTGCTGATCTCCCAGTTCCATGACTGTAATATGCTTTGGCTCCCCATTGTTTGGACCAAAAAGACTGAGTGAGTCTCCTGTAAAAAAAAAACAACAACCACAATTTGCATTTTTCCCTTTACAGAAAATAAAGAAGGCTTTTTTTAAAAAGTAATGTCTCTTAGTCCCTTGGAGTTAACTGAAATAAATGTGAAACCACGGTGAAACCTTAATCAACGGTAAAACTCTAATTCTAATTGTAGGGGAAAAGTTATCAAATCCTATAGGTTGCTAATAAAAAACATCGCCGTATCAAATTTGCCCTGGGGCATAAGGACTGCTGTATGTACGCATAGGGCCCTCGGAACACCACCTCCAGACCTTCTCTTCCAGCCTTTTCCTTCATCGGCCAGATTGCTTGTCGGCTTTAGTGAGGTCTTGGCTGAATCTGACACCCAGCTCCTCGCATAGGTGGTGCTTCTTGGTTTTCAACCACAGTTCATGTCTTGTGGCGAACTGGATGATGATGACCTGGGTGTCCATCCTTGTGTACTGTGTCGACCACCAACTCCATATTTCCCATCCAATGTTTCTCTCATGCCATTAAGGCGCAGGTTCCACCGGTCCATTTCACTGCTTTGATCTTCCAAAGTTTTGTTTCTCTCTTTAAGTAGCATCATTTCCTTCTCCAATTCCTTTATTTTGCTCTTGCAGCCTTGAGTGTCAGCGGAGTTAACCTCAACCGTTTTGGCAATGTTAGCGATCACTCGAGTGCTTTTTGCCATCGTGTCGTCCATCGAGCTTAGCAATAGCTGTGGGATCTTCTACTGTACGTTGTGGGATCTTCTATTGTACGTTGTGGGATCTTCTATTGTACGTTGTGGGGTCTTCTATTGTACGTTGTGGGCTCTTCTATTGTACGTTGTGGGGTCTTTTGTTGTACTTTGTGGGCTCTTCTATTGTACTTTGTATTGTACTTTGTGGGCTCTTCTATTGTACTTTGTATTGTATTTTGTATTGTACTTTGTGGGCTCTTCTATTGTACTTTGTATTGTATTTTGTATTGTACTTTGTGGGCTCTTCTATTGTACTTTGTATTGTATTTTGTATTGTACTTTGTGGGCTCTTCTATTGTACTTTGTATTGTATTTTGTATTGTACTTTGTGGGCTCTTCTATTGTACTTTGTATTGTATTTTGTATTGTACTTTGTGGGCTCTTCTATTGTACTTTGTATTGTATTTTGTATTGTACTTTGTGGGCTCTTCTATTGTACTTTGTATTGTATTTTGTATTGTACTTTGTGGGCTCTTCTATTGTACTTTGTATTGTATTTTGTATTGTACTTTGTGGGCTCTTCTATTGTACTTTGTATTGTATTTTGTATTGTACTTTGTGGGCTCTTCTATTGTACTTTGTATTGTATTTTGTATTGTACTTTGTGGGCTCTTCTATTGTACTTTGTATTGTATTTTGTATTGTACTTTGTGGGCTCTTCTATTGTACTTTGTATTGTATTTTGTATTGTACTTTGTGGGCTCTTCTATTGTACTTTGTATTGTATTTTGTATTGTACTTTGTGGGCTCTTCTATTGTACTTTGTATTGTATTTTGTATTGTACTTTGTGGGCTCTTCTATTGTACTTTGTATTGTATTTTGTATTGTACTTTGTGGGCTCTTCTATTGTACTTTGTATTGTATTTTGTATTGTACTTTGTGGGCTCTTTTATTGTACAGGGGGCTTGGATGGAGATGAAAGGCTGTTCGTGTTGCTGGTCCTCATTTGCACCTTTTCTAGTTTGGCATAATCGTGTGTTTGCGTTGCTCCGGAGGTAGCTAGCAAGCTAGCTTTAGTCGGAGTTTCGCCTTACCGGTAGCCATTGTTGAGTCGATACGTTTCTTCCTTTTCCCCTGGGGTTTGACGAGGCAGACTGCAAGGTGGAAGCTGTGCAGCGGCGTCCTTAACTCAAGGTTGTCTTTGGCGGAGTGATGCTAAGTTTGGATGAAAGTTTGGGGATTCTCGTCAGAGCTGCGGTGAGTAGATGCTAACCCATGCTAACTTGTTTGTGCCCAATGCTCTGTTTTACTGTCCGTTATAAATAGAAGCTTTCCTGAAGCAAGAGGAGTATTCCTTCCCTCTGATGCCTATGACAAGTAATAGAAGGAAGGACACGTTCCTCGTCTGTCAGACAAGCTTTTATTAATAACGGGACAGCAAATTGGACAAGTTGGGCACAAGCGGTTAGCATCATTTCCTCATCTTTTCCCTTCCTCATACGGCACCCCGATTCATAGCTGTCTCAGGTAATGCCTGTAACTTTAAGCTACTAATTTTACTCTTGTAAAGTTACGACTTTACTTTCGCAATATTGCGAAATTCTTCTCGTAAACGGACGACCTTATTCGTGATAATTTACGACTTTACACTAGAAACCTGAAATTGTTTTGATACGCCGTGAAAACAGGCATTGCCCAAGACAGCTATAAAGACAGGGGTCTTGTGTGACCTTTGACCTCGGTCAAAGGTAACAGTCGGTGTTTTATTATCGTAAATTGATCATAATATTACGGTATTATACTCATGAAATGATATTGTTTTGGTAAAATTACGACTTACCATTTAAGGGTCCTAATACTCCTTTGTAGGTTTCCCGCAAGGCGCATAGATAATACAAAGTTTGTAAAGCAACCTAGCAAAACATGGCTGCGTCCCTGCGCTTGTGTCACGGAGCCAAGGTAAACCCATTATCACATTAATAACGTAATAAACTCATACGCGTTCACGGGAGATGTTTCTGGAAACATGTCAAGGTGACTGAATGTGTAAATATGTACGGCGGACAGTTTGTGTGCATATCCTGGACACAACAGAAGGATGCTATTGCAATCTTCCAGCATCACAGTCCAGTGCAATACTTGATAGCACTTCCCAGATACTAGCAGTGACATGGAATCAGATCAGTCTGTTCAGTCCAGTGCAATACTTGATAGCACTTCCCAGATACTAGCAGTGACATGGAATCAGATCAGTCTGTTCAGTCCAGTGCAATACTTGATAGCACTTCCCAGATACTAGCAGTGACATGGAATCAGATCAGTCTGTTCAGTCCAGTGCAATACTTGATAGCACTTCCCAGATACTAGCAGTGACATGGAATCAGATCAGTCTGTTCAGTCCAGTGCAATACTTGATAGCACTTCCCAGATACTAGCAGTGACATGGAATCAGATCAGTCTGTTCAGTCCAGTGCAATACTTGATAGCACTTCCCAGATACTAGCAGTGACATGGAATCAGATCAGTCTGTTCAGTCCAGTGCAATACTTGATAGCACTTCCCAGATACTAGCAGTGACATGGAATCAGATCAGTCTGTTCAGTCCAGTGCAATACTTGATAGCACTTCCCAGATACTAGCAGTGACATGGAATCAGATCAGTCTGTTCAGTCCA
>QODF01000081.1:332112-455290 GCA_024372805.1 Oostethus manadensis | reverse complement strand
TATATATATATATATATATATATATATATATATATACATATATATATATATATACATACATATATGTGTATATTTATTATTATTATTATTATTTATTTTTTTCTTTTCCGGTATTTTTGCTCATTCTGCTCTGTGACTGTTCTGGTTGTTGCTGAAATTGTGATTATCACGGTTGTTTATAATATGGCTGAAATATGTTTTTGAGGTTCTTCTGCACCCATTCTTATATCCCCCACCCGTCCCTTTTCAGGTCAGGTCCGGCATAGAAATGTGGTTCAACAGAATTCATAATAAACGCAGTCAAATGCCAAGGGAGACTCATTTGGATTATGAAGTCTCCCTTGGCAAGCAATTTTGCTCAGCACTTAAAGGCAGCTTGCCTCCCATTCAGCTGTTATGATGCTGGACAAGACACACAAAAAAAAAGTTCTGGAGTTTCTGGATGTCATGCCATTTTCCAGATGTACCTTAAGATGACCTCTTAATGGTTTTTCTGACTTGGCAAGCTGACATTCATCTCTTTCTCCTCCACAGGATGGTTTTGTTAGAGTGAGGAAAAGAGACCTAGAAAAGTTAAGTACAGAGGTCATGCAGCTGAGGGAGTTCCTGCCCCAAGTTGTGAACGGGAAGATGATTGAGATGCTCCACAAAACTCAAGCAACACAAACAGGTCAGTGAATTCAACCGACACATTATCGAAGGATTAAGAAGCTTGCTGTTTCGGATCATCGAGTAATGGGACGGTACTCTCTGAGAGTCTGATGCAAAGACGTTCAATTCTACATATAAAAACATGTTGTTGTGCTTTAAAAATACTAGATTCCCTTAGTATTCTTCCGTCTGTGTGTGTGTGTGTGTGTGTGTGTAGTGAAGGAGCATCTCACACGGGAGCAGGAACATTTGCGTCAGGAGTGTCTTCATCTTCGGTCCAGGCTGGATGCGGTACAAAGTGAATGTCAGAAGGAGAGAGAGGTTAGCCTCAGTGACTCAAATTTGATTTCACTTTTAGGACTCTTGGAGTATATCTAACCTCAGGAAATTGTGTGTGTAGTTTTTGTGTCATCCTAGGAACAGACAGACAGAGAGCGTCGGCATTTGAAACATCATCTACTTGTTGGAGGACATGAAATAACATAAATCGCCTGTACACACGTAGGGGCAAATACAGTAAACATAATACTGTATCGTAATAGAAAGTACAACAGGAATTAGACATAAACAAGAGGAGGAAAGGCAGCACGTTTAGAAGCCACTGTGGCGTTTACGTAAAAGTCGTCAGAAATCACGTGAGCAAAGATACTTTCTGCTGTGGAACAACAACGTAGAAAGCATACGTGAGACCCCGCATGTGGGTTTAGCCAAGAACGGTACCTTTTTCTACTGTATAGCAGCAAGGCTGTACGCACAGGCCTTGTATTTTTCTTTGCATCCAATGGGGAATCAATTCATTCCTGAAGAATGGTGATATTGTGCGGTGTTACCGTACCTCTTGGGCAGGATTATAGTGTACCTAATAAGGAGTGAGGTGAATTGTATGCATGACGCCGTTTCTTGTATGTAATATAAAAGCGTATATATAATAATGATCTCAGTCATAGCACGCCACAGCTGATATGTTCACATGTGCTTTCCGTAGGAGAGGTGTCTGTTGCGTGAGCAGCTCTGGCAGAGTCGGGCCGAGGTGCAGCAGCAGACAGACTTCTGCTCCAGTCTGGGTTCTGCAGCCTGCAGTCTGCTGTGGAACTGCTCTGCAAGGGAGGACACGGTCAAACAGTGGCTGACTGACGTGAGTGTTCTCTTCCTGTGTGCATTAGCGCCATCTAGTGTGCTTATTGTGTGTATGCAATGCTCGGGACGTAGGGAAACCTGCAGGCCTTTCTGTTGGTAGCGACTCAGACTCTGGAGAGCTTTGTTAGGACTCCGGATGAAACAGCAAAGGGTTCCCTCGAGGAGCACAACACCCAGGAGTACCAGTTTGTTTTGGCGCTAGCCGGGACCATTACCAGTAAGAAGCGCTTGCTTTTTTGTAGGCGAGTCATTTGTCAGAAGCATGAAAACGCAATTCATGAACCTAACCCTGTTACTGCTCAGACATTGCGGCTGTAACCTGTGGACGGGACTTCCTGCTGGCACATGACCTGATGGACACACTGATAAAGCTGTTAGAACTGATGAAGCCGGGCGTCTTCCCAAAACTCAAAGTGTGCGTATGCAGAAACGTCTGGAGTACCGAACTGCAAGTGTGAACGCAGCATTTTAAAAGTTAGCTAACAGAAAATGAATTAGCATGCAAATGTAAAAGTACCAGGACCGCACGGTGGCCGAGTAGGCCTCACAGTCAGGAGATGAGGGTTCGAATCTCCGTTGGGAGTTTGCATGTTCTCCCCGTGTGTGTGTGGGTTTTCTCCGGGTACTCTGGTTTCCTCCCACATTCCAAAAACATGCATGTTAGCTTCCTTGTCCAGTAGCGTATGAATGTGAGTGCAAAGGGTTGGATGTCTGCCTTGCGATTGCAGTCCAGAGTCTCCCCCCAAAGTCAGCTGGGATAGGCTCCAGCATGGCCGCGACCCTAAGGAGGAGAAGCGGCATAGAAAGCGAATGAATGAATGTTAAAATGCCAATGATCAGTGAGGCCGAGTTAGATATCCAGAATATTCAGTAGAGTGTGTAGAAGTGCTATCGCCAAAGACCTTTCCCGTGTAAGTGTAAAGCTTTTTCCTGTCTACACCACACAATGAATCAAAGTGTGCTACATGCTGCTGTTTCGCTGCAGGCTGGTGCTAATGGCACTTTATAATGGCAGCATCAGTGTGACGGGGCTGAAGGGCATGAGTGAGAACCCCGGACTGCTGCCTCTTATTTGGACTCTTCTTGAGGGTAAAGCAGTATGTCGGACACACACCAGCCACACTTACGCGTAATGTCCCGTAGGCAGAGTACAATGTCAAAGTAACACACTACATATCCATGATTTCATATTCATTTTTATCAGTATTGAACATTTTATGGCATTTAAACTGTTGCTGTTTCCCGCAACAGCCACTGAGTGGCGCTGTCATGTCAAGATGTTTTGCCTTCACACTGCTTGGCAGATACATCCTGGGAGGTGTGCCTGCACTCCCTTCGTCTCCTGCAGTCGTTGCTGATGGAAGGTGGAGTTCATGGCCGTCTGGGGAGCGCTGTTATGGAGTCGGACCTCCAGGCTCGTGTTAGCAGACTTACCTCCAGTGTTGAGCCGAGCTTGAGGTCGATAGCGCAGCAGACCTTGGAGGACATCCAGGTGCTCAAACAGGTACCTATGACGGCAGTACTTTCCTAAATATTGAGGGTGGGTGTCATTAGGGCTGTGGATGAGCTCAGTGATAACATGATGGGAATGAGGATTTGGGTCCAAATCACGTCTGCTACCCCACTGGGTCAAAACCCATAGACCACAAGTGACACTGGTACGGAATAAGTCATGGATGACAGAAGTCTTTGTGTGTTTTCAGGCTCGGGATGTGAACAGAACAAGCTGTGACATACCTTAGTGGGTGTTCGTACTCCTTTGACTGTTTTGTTCTGGGCTACACGGAAGGAGGAATTCATTGTTCATATTTTGTCCCAAAAAGCCCTTTCTGCTGAAAGAACTTGAACTGTTTGACTTGTATTGATACTTGAGGTTTGTGCAAAGAACATTAAAGAGCATTTTGGCCCATTTTCCCCTCACATGCACTTTGTTACACAAAAATGTTGTTCTTAGCTGTCGTATTTCTACTTGTGTGCAATGGGAGTTTTTATCAGCCTTTGGCATCTTGTAAAAATACAATTCAGTCGTTAGTTTAGATATTACACAAAGCCGCCGATGGAAAGATGCGGATGTGGTTCTTGAGTGTGGTCCTGGATGGAAAAGCTTTGTGTGAAGCGGTTGGAGAGAAGCACACATGAGTATCGTGTTGTTAACGGTCTAGCTTTATTATTGTTTTCGTTAGCATGGACTTCTCAGTGTAGAGCTATCCACTTAACAAGGCATAGACTACAAGACAGGATATACCGGGGACTGGGGGGAGAAGGTTGCTGGTCTGTGCAGTAATGGAAGCAGTCAAGGCTTGGAGAATTTTGCAGCCGGAAAATCATCATACCTTTTATCTTCATATAAAAACCGGACCTGACCGGGTGACCTAAACTTTCTCACAGGAACACTTTGGTTAGAAAACACTAGTGATGCTCTATGGGATTATGCTAAGAACAATCTGGGGGGTGGGGGGCAAGTGTTAGGGAAGGGAGGAAGAGCGAGTAGAGGCTGACAGCCACCACTCAGGGTTTTAGGAAGAGGCAGCAACGTTGGGCTTGTCGTCGCGAGTGACTGGGATCTTGCGCTCGCTGCGGCCGGATTCGCTCCCGCCGCCGACCTTTGGCCCGGTCAGGGTCAGCAGGCCGTCTGTGGACAGCGTGCAGGTGATGGCTGATTGGTCCACACTGGAAGGGAGGCGGTAGCGTCGGTGAAACTCGCGGGAGATGTAACCGTGGTCATCCTGCAACAGAGACAAGTTCACACTTGCGGTAACCTTTCCCCAAATGAGTTGACAGGAGTCACCTGTCGCTCTCCGTGCTTGCCCTGGATCTCCACGTAGTCGTCCGTGACCTTCACACTCAGCTCGTCAGGAGAGAAGTGTTTGACGTCCAGGTAGACTGTGAACTTATCCCTGTCGGACCTCACCTGGGGGAGCGAGGACATCATGAAGCATTTCATCACACTTTACACCCTCAGCTCAGTTGTTACCTCTGACATTCCAGAGTTGGAAGAATCCAAAAAGCTGCGGAACAGGGACTGTCTGTAATAAGGGCTTATAGTGGAGGCGGCGTAGGGGAAGAGGTCGTAATCAAACATGCCCTCCCCAAAGAACTGATCGAAGAGTCGAGCTGGGTAGACCGAGCCCAGGGCCCGTCTGAACCAGGGATGCTGGATGGCAATATCCATCGTGACTGGTAAGAGGTTGTAGTCTGGCACAGCTCGGCTTGGCTCAGGTATTCAAAGGCGGGTGTTCAGCTTAGAGTCCAGCAGGCGAAGGGATGGAGGTCAGAGCGTTGATGCGAATGGATCGAATGGACCAACTTGCTCAACAGCTCCCTCTTTATATATCTAAGAACCAGAAAGACAGGCTTTAGCCGCGATCCCTCTGGAATGGCATTATGTCATGGCCAGTTTAGCACCGTCAGCACAAATTGGGTTGAGGATGAACTGGTGGGGTCTGGGGATGGTGGGGTTTCAGGGTGGCTGATGCGACTCAATGCCACCGACGAGCCAGACACCCGCGGCTGCCAAAACAAACCGCGCTCGACGAGGAAGGCAGGACCAATAGAATCGGGTCAGGAAGTGAACTGCTGTATTGTTCCAGTGTGGAAGCCCGGGCCAAGAGTAGATAAAACCAGGGGCGCGTGGATATGAAAACAAGACTTTTTTTGGTGGGTCCGAAGTAATGCCAATAACCCCGAAATCCCTGCAGGCGGCACGCCAGGTCCAAACTTAAGCAGGAAAAATATTTCCTTTGCCATCCATGCCTTGCTAATCCGAATGTGAAATGGTATGAAGGAATGCTGAGCTCTGTCCTTGCCAAAGCCCGATGTGTGTGCGTGCGCGTTGCAGTTGGCTATCCATGGAGCATCCACAGGCTAGCTGCTCATTTCCAAGGGTCAGGACCCTACATTGCCTGTAGTTGTGAACGGTTGCATAGACTCCACCCCCTTCCGTGACCTTGACCCGGATGAGCAGTACAGAACATGGATGCATAGTTGATCTCCCCAACCAACACCTAAACCTGGTCCAGAAGTAGGCAAGTTTAGTCCGACTGATTTGGTCCAAATATAGCCCCCAGAATCGACACTTTCCAACCAAATGTACGGTAATGTCTTCTCAACAAATGTCTGCGGGGTGGGCCAGCGCTAGTCTTTCCAGAAACCATGTTTCTGTTCAATCGGAATACGAGTGCTCTGTGGAACAACCGATTCCCTCACGATGCCCTGTGCACAAAGTGCTTATAAAAATAACACATTCTTAGCAAATGATGTCACAGGGAAGATACATTCAACATGCAGGGTTAACAAAATGTAGGAAGACTATAGAGGGCTTGACTTCCCATGCCCCTTTCACCACTCGCGGTATCAGTCTAATCCTGCAGGCTTTGGCCCGTTGACACAGGCTTAGTTGCTCTATGTACTCTTGGGCCAAGAGCAACCGAGCCAGGCAGCCGTGGCAGTTGTAGAGTCGGCTGACTGAAGTTTGGGGTCGGCCCGCTGCTGCCGACCGGACACAGACGTTGATTAGACTGGCGTCAGTTCACCAGAGTCAGCACTCTGGCACCTGACTCAATGGGACAGACAATTCCTGTCAACTTCTAGGGTTCTGGCTGTTAACGTGCATGCTGTTCTGAGTTTCTTTACGTCTCTTGGACATTGTAACGGCACTTTTTCCTATTGCTACGGGACACACCAACCAGAGAACACGTAGGGAGACTCCACACTAAAACATTAACACCTAAACAGTCCACATTTAAACATAAATGAGACATTGTTTTTACTTTACCGAGTCACAAATCAATGTTTTATGACCTAAGCATGATGCTTTTAGCTGTTACTATCAGGTGCTTTGATGAAAGTCTTATGCAGCAATTGTGTTTTGATCTGGCAAATCTTAAGCTACTTTGATCAAAGGTAGCACAGCTTCTGCTTGGACGTTGACACAGCACCGGCTGTTGAACACCGATGGAAAAACCTGCCGCATGTCACGGGCGAGTGATACTGGGAACACCGAGGTAGGTTGGATTGCAAATTTTATAGCGTGCTTAAAGCACTTAATGTGTGGTTCACCTATGAACAACACGAGTGTAGAATTAGCCTAGCAGGCATGTTTCAACAATCCCCAGTTTTTCCCAATTGCGAAGAAACTTAGAGAGAATGATGATGAAGATGCGATTGACAGCTGTGTGGTGCAGAACGGTGACTAGACTAAACAACAAGCAATGCAGAGAATGCTATGCTAATGGCTTTGCTACACCATAGTGGTACTTACAAGCTTGGTCCTGGCAAAGAATATGACGGCATTTTCTCACCCCTGGAACAGTAACTCATTTGGACTGTTATCTGTCATCATCAGATTTAGGCTCCATTTCCAGACCAGTGCAAGCATATTGTCGGGGCCACAGATGCCTGAGCGGACAAGGTTGCCCACCTGGGGAACGATTTTGGTACCCATGTTGGTACTCAGGTTGTCTATGACCATGCGCTCTTCAGTCCTGTCCACACACAAATGTTTCATCTGCATGATCTTGGGCATCCATCAGATGCTGCTGCATCCACTGCTCTGGTTGTGTTTTTCATGACCTTGTGTAGTCATTCTGCTAACATTTCTTCTGTTTCTGTCCTTGCTAGGTGATGTGGATTTGGACAATGGGTGGTACCAGGAGGTACATCTGTAGCGGCTTGTCATTCATTCATTTTCTATGCCGCTTATCCTCATTAGGGTGGCGGGTATGCTGGAGCCTATCCCAGCTGACTTTGGGCGGGAGGCAGGGT
The DNA here is from genome assembly GCA_024372805.1 of Oostethus manadensis. Taxonomy (NCBI): domain Eukaryota; kingdom Metazoa; phylum Chordata; class Actinopteri; order Syngnathiformes; family Syngnathidae; genus Oostethus; species Oostethus manadensis. The sequence goes on along the minus strand of QODF01000081.1, from coordinate 447,739 downwards.
ACACCCTGGACCGGTCGCCAGCCAATGGCAGGGCACATATAGACAAACAAACATTCACACTCTAATGGACAACTTAGAGCGGCCAATGAAGCTAACATGCATGTTTTTGGCATGTGGGAGGAAAGCGGAGAACCCGGAGAAAACCCACACACACACGGGGAGAACATGCAAAGTCCACACAGAGATGCCCAACGCAGATTCCAACCCAGGTCTTCCAGATCTGCGGACTGTGTGGCCAATGTGCTAACCACTCAGCCACCGTGCGGCCTGTCATCAGTGTCTTAAGCCCGCTGCTAGGGTGGGCCGATTCCGGGTGCCCATTAGAACTCTATTTTACTTTTCGTTTTGCGTTGTCTTTCCTGGCCCCTGTTTTGGTGCTATAATTAAAACACTTTGCATCTTGGGTTCCGCTGTTCATTCATTGTAACAAGAACCTGGCTAGCCAGGCTAATGGCATGTTTTGGGGGTGGTCTCCCACCGAACAATGCATATATCACTACTCCATGTGTTGATTGGTTGGGACAAAGCCATTGGCACGGCCAAAGCTTCATTTGGTATCGTGTGGTCATGGGCAATATGTCCATGGTTCATGTGGTGGACCACACCACACGTTCAGTGCTTTATGTGTATGTTTCAGACATGCTTCATAAGTTACGCTACATAAAATGGGCCACGTCAAACCTTCCAGACTTGCACCATGTATGCTTTTCAAATGTTGTACTCTTGTTCTACACCATCATACACATCACGTGCTGACGTGGTGGTTGTGTCGATGCTCTGCCACTTCTACATTTGCTGGGTTTGGAATCCCAGGGGCCCTCAAAGAACACCGCTTAGCAGACCCGCACGGTGAACACTGAAACAAAAAGAGCAAAACCAGGGAGAGCCCATTTCTGGCCAAATGCTTCACAGCCGTCAGAAATAGAGAAGCATGCTTTCCATTGATCCAAGGTGAAAAACAATAATGAAACTAAGATTCCAACTAATTCTAACTTATCACTAACGAAATACAAACCTGGGATTTTCAGCCTATTTCAAGAATTTAAGCACGTTTTGTTTTTACGCTATTCATATCGTTATGTTTTGTTTGTGTTTAATTCATTTGGTTTGTTTCGGTGTTGCTATTGCTTGAACGCTGGCATGTAGCGGTGCATGCAATTGCACACTTTCACGCCCAGCAACAATCCAGCCCACTGTAACACATTCCGGACAAAGGAATTCTCCTACACCATAAACAAAAGATCTACTCCAACCTTACCCGTCTGGACATTGGAGCAAGTTTTTACCCGGACGCGACTTGCTGGTCTACTACACACATACTTTAAATGTATCGGCTTGTTTCAGCTTCTGCATCTTTGATTTGTCTTCTGGTCTTTGTATTCTTGCTGGGAATTTAATGTTGTCAAAATTGGCAGCATGATCCTGCACGGAGACTGCGTGCCTGGAAAGCTCGCTCAGACGAGTGACTGATCACGAGGGATCTGGTCTCCAATTGCATAGTCCAGGGTTGAGCACACTTTTTCACTCAAAAATATGGACATATAGGTGAAAACCGGGAGATATACTTGCTCACGGTGCAACAAAACCCATCCACAGCAGGTTAACGCATCACATAAATGAACTCTTCCTACTAGGTGGGTGACAAACAACAAACAAAAGCTGAACATAAGACGTAACTAAAAACTCTTATTTCCAAATGTCTGCAAGGCATGCTGGGTAGTCCAGCTGCAAAAAAAGTCTAAACTATGAACAAATAAAACATTGGAATCTGTTAAGAGTATGTTAACACCTCCTTGTTTGGTACCCTACTGACCTCATCTTTGCAGTGAAGCCAAAATGTGTCCAACACAGCAAAATGTGGTACCCAGGATGCCTTGTGGCGGGAATATAAAGGTGTTTTTTGGCATGGGTATAGCAGTGGTTATAAGTGGTTCAATCAGTAATAAATTTTAGTTAAGTTTTCAGTTAAGTTTTACAGTTTTTCAACCTCAGTCAATGTATTTTCTAAAAATGGCTTCTCTTGCCAATTTGTACTCGTAGGGACCTGGCAGCGCTTCCTCGGACATAGCTGAGCCACATTTGTTTAGAAAAAGACACTTTTGGGTCTGTGGAATATACTGTATTTTATGTTACTTGGCGTGTCGAGTGTAGCTGATCCACGGTGAACGGTGCAGCCCTATAAATGGCCCTGACATCAATTCCACTCCCACACCCTGCAGCGTTGGCTACACTGCGAGATCAAAAAAAATTTATCAATGCAATGAACCAAAACAGATCCACGCGAGGAGGCGTGCTTGAAGGCGGCACTAACACAACAAGTTTTCGACCTCTGTATTACAGTAACCCACCTTCAGGAAACATCGTCTCCCTAATAAACTTTCTCACTATGTCTACTCTCCAGAGAGATTTATGGCTCTTTCAGGGGAGCCGGATCTTGGTGAGCCCGTCAAACTACTGGCTCATTTTTATATTGATTTGAAGAAGCCAGCCTGGCCATAACTTGTATTATCTGGGAAATAATCACTGGGAGGTAAAGAATGTAGATATATTCCACCAACATGAGCAGATACCTTGCCCAGGCATCCACAATCCATTCACGTATGGTGGCCTAACTCCACCGGCGCTCGGCAAAAATGTTGTTCTGCAGCATGCGGGTAGTATATCTACTGGAGGCATGGCGGGGCTAAGTGTACGTACCGTACCTCTGATTGGTGTATCGCTGCCAGCGTTCGTGCTCTTGTGTATGACGTCCCTGTGCCAGCGGGAAATGGGTCCGTAGTCATCAAAGCGGGGCGCTTTTTTTTACAGATTTTGGAACTCGGTGCACACAAAAGGCGCAGCGCCAACTTTAGAGAAAATGAAAGGCTTTTAAGTGTGCCTAGTAATGGTGCGGAAAACACGATAAGCTTTGAGCCGGGCGCCATTCCCCACAAGTGTGTAAACCATGACTTGAACACGTATCAACATACAAAGCAGAGCAGGCTCTTTCGGAGCAAAACAGCTTTTAGTGAAGAGCGTTCTTATGAATGAGTGTCCGGCGGTGAGTTTGGTGGGTCTGCACCAAATTCACCTCCAAGGAGGACTCTTGAGCTGTTTTGGGGTTAAGTGCATATCAAAAGGGCACACACGGAGCTGTACCTGGAAAAAAGAAGCATTCCAAAGAAGTGCTGTCAGTGAACTCGAGTGACCTCTATTGTGCTGCTTCGGGAAGAAACTTTTCATCGAGTTTATTAAGCAGTCGTCCAATTCACCAAATGAATTCCCAGCGGTTTTTGCTATGTCTGTCATGGCTCGCCTGTTCTTGGCAGTAACATTTGATTTCTCTCACATTTCTGGTCTAGAGACGAAGGGCCTCCATTTTGGGGGAGTGGTGCTCTGCCACCCTCTACTGGAACTGTTTTTAAATACAAGCAAACCATGTGCACACTCTCACAGCACCTTTTGTCCAAATGCTCCCCAGCGTTCCGCATTCCCACCTGAAGGGTTGATGATGACACCGTGCATACCACAGTCGCTACCTGCCTATCTAGGGCAGCGATTGCTCGAAGACTGACTAAAATGTCAAAAAGTGGTGCAATACTGTATGTTTTGACTGAATAGAATTCCTTCATCTTTTGTCCCAATCAGCCACTTTACCACTTCCTTCTCATTCACCCCAAAGCACCATGGCGCTTTTTCTAGAGGGGGCGCTTGGAAGTGGCGGGCCCGGGGGATAGTCCAACGTAGAGCCGCTACTGGTGCTGTCCTTGAAGGTATGAGAACTGGAGGCCGTTCGTTCATGAAATCCAATGACTTTTCGTATCTGAGAATGTTCTTTAACGTGAAAGAAATCCGCCTGCCCGACACCGTAAAATCCTGCAGCTTGCCTTTTATTAATAAGCGCAAACAAGAAATGCCAGTTTGCCATCTTGTTTCCAGTTCCTTCATTTCCTTATATGATGCAGAGCAGCACACTGTCAACGTGAAACCCAACAGCAACATAGAAACACAGTACACATATCCAGACATTTGCAATAAAGGTGTCGTAACACATGGCTTAGGATCAACTCCTCTCTCTTTAGTTGTCAAGGAACGCCCCATAGAGCCAGGACTCATTGGAAAACACGACCCCTAGCATTTGGGCCAAGAACTGCCTGGCAGACCGGCCATCGACGGTACCGGGACTTTTCCGGGCGGGTCGCTTTATTTATACAATTTATGCAGAATTCCATGTCAGTCCTGGTTGCTGTAATGGTACACGATGTTCCCTGTCAAGGGCAAGAGCGAGCACGATGTCCCCTGAGGCTGAAGGGTAGTCTGTCCGCCACAGAGTTATAAGAACCGAATCCGATAAAAGAGCCGGGATTCAGTGTCCCTAGATTGTATGGGAGTTGGGTAAAAGTGAGGCTGAAGGGTAGTCTGTCCGCCACAGAGTTATAAGAACCGAATCCGATAAAAGAGCCGGGATTCAGTGTCCCTAGATTGTATGGGAGTTGGGTAAAAGTGAGGCTGAAGGGTAGTCTGTCCGCCACAGAGTTATAAGAACCGAATCCGATAAAAGAGCCGGGATTCAGTGTCCCTAGATTGTATGGGAGTTGGGTAAAAGTGAGGCTGAAGGGTAGTCTGTCCGCCACAGAGTTATAAGAACCGAATCCGATAAAAGAGCCGGGATTCAGTGTCCCTAGATTGTATGGGAGTTGGGTAAAAGTGAGGCTGAAGGGTAGTCTGTCCGCCACAGAGTTATAAGAACCGAATCCGATAAAAGAGCCGGGATTCAGTGTCCCTAGATTGTATGGGAGTTGGGTAAAAGTGAGGCTGAAGGGTAGTCTGTCCGCCACAGAGTTATAAGAACCGAATCCGATAAAAGAGCCGGGATTCAGTGTCCCTAGATTGTATGGGAGTTGGGTAAAAGTGAGGCTGAAGGGTAGTCTGTCCGCCACAGAGTTATAAGAACCGAATCCGATAAAAGAGCCGGGATTCAGTGTCCCTAGATTGTATGGGAGTTGGGTAAAAGTGAGGCTGAAGGGTAGTCTGTCCGCCACAGAGTTATAAGAACCGAATCCGATAAAAGAGCCGGGATTCAGTGTCCCTAGATTGTATGGGAGTTGGGTAAAAGTGAGGCTGAAGGGTAGTCTGTCCGCCACAGAGTTATAAGAACCGAATCCGATAAAAGAGCCGGGATTCAGTGTCCCTAGATTGTATGGGAGTTGGGTAAAAGTGAGGCTGAAGGGTAGTCTGTCCGCCACAGAGTTATAAGAACCGAATCCGATAAAAGAGCCGGGATTCAGTGTCCCTAGATTGTATGGGAGTTGGGTAAAAGTGAGGCTGAAGGGTAGTCTGTCCGCCACAGAGTTATAAGAACCGAATCCGATAAAAGAGCCGGGATTCAGTGTCCCTAGATTGTATGGGAGTTGGGTAAAAGTGAGGCTGAAGGGTAGTCTGTCCGCCACAGAGTTATAAGAACCGAATCCGATAAAAGAGCCGGGATTCAGTGTCCCTAGATTGTATGGGAGTTGGGTAAAAGTGAGGCTGAAGGGTAGTCTGTCCGCCACAGAGTTATAAGAACCGAATCCGATAAAAGAGCCGGGATTCAGTGTCCCTAGATTGTATGGGAGTTGGGTAAAAGTNTAAAAGAGCCGGGATTCGGTGTCCCTAGATTGTATGGGAGTTGGGTAAAAGTGAGGCTGAAGGGTAGTCTGTCCGCCACAGAGTTATAAGAACCGAATCTTTAAAAGAGCCGGGATTCAGTGTCCTAGAAGGGTACTGATAGAGACGCGTTAGCAAAGGCAAGCTAACAGAGAGAGAGAGAGAGAGAGAGAGAGATGTGCAGCAGAGCAACATCAGCCGTGACGCTCCAGTGTGACCCACAACACAAACATCCCGTTCTTTCAACGCGCTACAGTATTTGGAGTTCGGTCGAACCGAGCAGAAGGGGTCGTGCTCCCGTATTGGGCCAGCATAAAAGATTTCGTGAAAGTAGCGACAAAGAAAAGCTTTCTGTTCTTTGGACCCAAGTGTGACTTTCACCGTCCCCGCCGCTCCTTCCAGCAGCGCCGGCATGCTGAGCGACGGCGCGCCGCCCGCCGGGGAGCGGCCCGCCCTGCACGATGTGTCCGAGGAGGAGGGCGCGTTCGGCGGGGAGGAGCGCGTCCCGGGTCCGCTGCGGTCCGGCAGTTGGCGGGTGAGTTCGTGGGTGCTTCTCTCTTTTCGTCCTCGGAGTTTATTCACATCTCATCCGCCAGAAAGCCTTTTTCTTTCGTTTTTCCTTGCGTTTGACAACAATGGTCCCACATTGCGCATGCGCAGTAGAGATATTACAGCCCACCCAATCAGCTGGGCCAAAGGGAGTATGCACACACGCACGCACACACGCACGCACACAGTCCCATGGCACTAACTGACTTTGTCATCATTACACCTGCGGGGTGTTGCTGGCCCACCAAGGCCTGTTTGAAGCATCTTTATTGCATAGAATGTTGCAGCTTTTATGCATGCAAGCCTCCTGGAAAGACAAACACATGGCATAAAAGAAACAAAACACATTCAAACAGCCAATGAATGAACGGGATTGAGGGTTCTGCACGGCTGACCCAGTACTGCGCTGTATCAGCTGCTGTCCTCCAGCCCTTACTTTGGGGTGTTCGATTGCATCAGGGGTGCGTCAAGGTAAGTATAAAACGTACAAAAAGACTCAGTAGTGAGTAGCTGTGCCATTTTGACTTCACCTCCGAAATGGGTGCGGGCATGCTTGATGCCCGTGTTTCCAGGAGGCTAGTGGGAACTTCTCCAGGTGAGGAAGACGGCTTTATGGAGGGTATCCTCGACCTGCAACCGATGTCCATTTTTATAAACTTCCCAAATGTTTTCAATTGGATGTGGATCAGGGGAACATGCAAGATGCTCCGTGAGAGGGAGGTTACTCCTCTGGATCAGGGGTCGGCAACCTTTGCCATCAAAACAGCCATTTTGTCTCCTCCTCTTCCAGGAACAAAAATGTTTGGGAGCTGCAAAACATATACACTTCCAAAATTGTTTATATCAATAACCATTCTATTGATCCTGTTCTTGACTGTCTTTGCAAAGACCTTCTTTTATTCTATGAATCATTTCCAGTTTATTTTTCATTAGGAGAATATGTGCTCTGATAGTTTTATGAAGGATTATTTCATGTATTCTCTAACTGCGATGGGCTTCCCATCTTGCTAAATCTGGAGGCTTTCCTAACCTTATTCTCTCAAAATGACTTTTCCTGGCGTCGTTGGGAGATTTTTCAGGTATTTGCATTTTTCTTCACCAAAATAGTAATTTATTGTAATTGTAATGCTTTGAAGAGCTGTTTAATAACCAGATTCAATTCCACAAATTCCTGTTTGGAACAAAAGTTTATTATCGGAAATGTGCATCCGGAGGCCCCTAATAAATGGATTTTTATGCTTTGCTGAATTTATATAGGGGCCGCACGGTGGATGACTGGGTAGCACGTTGGTCTCACAGTCAGGAGTTCAAATCTCCGTTGGGCATCTCTGCGTGGAGTTTGCATGTTCTCCCCGTGCGTGTGTGTGTGGGTTTTCTCCGGGTGCTCCGGTTTCCTCCCACATTCCAAAATCATGCATGTTAGCTTCATTGGCCGCTCTAAATTGTCCATTAGAGTGAGAATGTTTGTTTGTCTGCCCTGTGATTGGCTGGCGACCAGTCCAGGGTGTACCCCGCCTCCCGCCCAAAGTCAGCTGGGATAGGCTCCAGCATCCCCGCCACCCTAATGAGGATAAGCGGCATAGAAAATGAATGAATGAATTTATATATATATATTTAAATATATTTTATACCCAAGCTCACCGGAAGGTGGTCAGACTTTTACCACAAAGTATCCTTGGAGAAGGATAGGGCGCATGAACTTCATTTTCAAAAGGTAAGGAATGTAATATAAATATTATTATAATATAAATATTTTGCAGTTAACAATAAATCAGACTCAATACTTGAAGTATATTTTTCACAAAAATGATTTTCTTTTGGCCTGATGGCATTTCGGTAGCCTATCTACACTGACCAATGGCCACAAACTAATAGGTGCCGTTTTTTTTTCTACTGAGCAGGAGTACCTTTTGAAGTGGTTCATTTGAATTGACACTGAACAAAATATGAATAAAAAAGTCTGTGTTGTTTTAGGCAGGGCCCGGGGAAGAGGTGGAGAAGGAAGGCAGTCTGTGCGCCTCTCAGATGGAAGCCGACATTGTACAAGTGACCTTCAGGAAGCAGGTGTCTTACAGGTAAGGAAGCGAAAAAGGGGAACGTGTTTATCTGCTAACCTGTTCAACCTGAACATGACACCGGAGCTTGTCCCTGTGGGCTGTCTGTTTGCGTGCATGCATGCATGCATGTAGTAAACCTACATGCATGCATGCATGCACGGCTGCATGAGATGGATCACAACAAGGAGGTGTTTTTGGATTCTATAGGGAGGCACCAAAGCATCTGAGAATGGTGCAGCTACATTAGAAGGCCTAATGCTGTGTTGTGTAATAGGAGGTGAATGGCAACCTCCCCCCAACCCCGGCTTAACCCCAACCCACGGTAGGATAATCAGTAACACAGTGGCTGCTAATACTGACGCCACTCGGTTACGTAAGTGTCAGTGTTGGGGCTCTTCAGCAAGATCATGTTTGCTATTTATTCTCTTATTTCAGGTCACTTCTTCTTTTTCTGCCTCTTTGGAATCTTGTTTAGGCCGGCCTTTCGTGTACCATCATAACCTGTGTTGTGTTATTAAGGATCATTTTCTCTGACAAGGATCGGCCATTAAGCTTTGACTTCCCGGGTTTAACGTGCTTATGGTCCAATCAGAGCATGTCTTTGAAGGATGCACAGGCGAAATCAAACAGACAAGAGGAACATGACGGGAACAGGCTCACCAATTAGCGTGCCCTCCCGTCCCTGGAATTTGTTAGCCATACAGGTCGAAAAAGAAGTGGACTTCATCCCGGAAAGCATTCAGAACACTCAGCCAATGAGACTATTGACTATTCTATGAGTGTGCAGTCTTCTTGTTTACGCTCAGCAGTGGCGGCAGGTTCCAATCTCTTTGTCTGAACTTTTAGGAAGTGTATACAAGCTCAGAAGCTTCCCTGCAACCATTGAACTCCAGATTAATAGTGACTGGTTTGTCAAACATCTGACAGAGTAGGAGGGGAGGAACAATGCACTCTTTGCCTCCAGCCAGAAGGTTGGCTCATGTAGCACATCAGCATGCCAAACGAAGCAAACAGATGACAAGCAAGCTCCGTCTGGCCTGCTTTGCTCGGGTAGGCGAGCAGCGATCCCGCCGTTACCAAGATAGTACCTGCTAATCTAACCATTGTGTTGTTCGGGTTTTGAACTCGCATACAGTTCACGTTGAATGCTTCATGGTACAATTAGGGCTGTCAATTGATGAATCGTAATTGCAGGTCAAAATGCGTTTTAATCTGTAATAAGTAGGGGCGTAATCTCTGTGTGGTCAACAATTCGAAATGCAACTACCATAACTACATCAGATTTTATGGAAAGGGATATCAATATTGGAAATATGGGCTATTATAATACTTTATTCAAAAATAATATACAGAGAGAAAACCCCCTGTTTTTGAATGTTTAATGCGAGCGGGGACTTGTCCCTGTTGGTCTTTGAATGCACCTTCTTCTTCCTGACAGCTGCTATTTGTACCCTGTTCCTTACACATATTTGCTCCCAAATGCTGACACTATGTGGGAATGCATAAAGTAACATTTGACAACTTTATTGAGTGCTAATGTGCATATTTGTGGTACACTCCAGGTGCATGGCGGTTCTGTATTCATTTAGTGCTTTTAATTTGATGTTCTTTCTGTCATAGTTTTGCACAATCCCCACTAAATAAGATCAATTCGATGGCTATAATGTATGTACAATTTGCTACAATTCTGGTGTCACTGGCTTAGCATTGGCTAGCGCCATCATCGGCTATGCCAGTAGCCAGCAGCTCTTAGCCTAAAAAGCAGTTCCAAGCAAAACGAGAGACGGCTTGCATCTAAAAACACTGGTTAGATGGGGCGCTTTATGCCAAGGTACCACTGTCTAAATGACAAAACAATACCTGCAGTGTTTCAGTAACTTCTCTCTTCTCCCAGAGGCGACGTACTTTGTGCCAACTCTAGTCACAGCGACACTAATAACTTTGTTGAGAGCCTGTGCCAGGGCTTTGACGCTAATCTTGCCATTCAAATGCCCTTCTTCTTTGCCCATTTCTGCTCAACATTTGTTCTAGTGTTACCCACACGTTGACTGTGACAGCCCAAGTTACAAGATACTGCATGTTCTTACCACTTCTTGCCGCCTGCCAGTCACAATGCAACTGGCATTGCAAAATGGCACAGAATAAATTGTTTTTTTTATGTTGCAGTTGATGTTGGATTTTCTTTTGTGCGCTGTATCATGACGCAGTGTCAAATTGGGCAGGTGTGCAGCTTAACGGGAACATAAAGCATTCCACTAATTGGTAATCAATAGTTATATTACTTAAATTGACATTGTGCTTAGAGACAAACCGTATTTTCTTGGGTGTGATGGACTACATCAACCATCACCCAATGGAGGACCCAGTGATTGCACTTTACCGACCTGTGACCAAACAAAAGAGCCAATGAAATAGTTTGTTTACTTGCTGTGAAGTGACTGGGAACTGTAGTGTGATGTTGCAACGACTCCCAGTGCAGGTAAAAAGTATTTCTTTAAAAAACAAAAACAAGCGAATTAGAGATCTGGCGACAGAACCACACCAACAACACCCGACAGACGCTAAAGACTGAATAATGCAAAAGAGCTGAACATGAACGTAAGGAAGCAGAAAACAGAACTGGGCAAAATGGGAAGAAGTACAAAAAAACTACGCTGACATGGCTTGCTCGAAAGTAAGAAAAGTTTACAGAGAAAAACAAAAATGTGTCTCATGTGCTCTGAAACTGTCGCAAATGTGACGTGACAACCTGACAAAACTGATGGGAGAAAGCAACGTGGCTTGGATCCCAGTATGATAACATTCACTTCCAGCACAGCAACATGCACATGAGTGTTCACTAAGGAGTGTGTGGATACTGGTAACTGTAATGGTAGAACTTACTTGAACATTGGAATACAACACAGTTCCACAGCTTCCAAAGCAAAGTTTATTTCCATCACATTTGTGGACCTTCTGTGTTCCAAATGTTCTCCTGGCAAGTTGAAAATACTTAAGGTAGGGTCATGTGACAATGTGGGAAAATAATAAACTCACAAAGAGTTAGTAGTGAGTGTAGGCAGTGGAGGTTGCTCCTCATTTGATTTCATAAATGTGGAGACATTACTAAGACTAAATGTGTGCATTTAGGAACCCTCAGCTTAGAAAGAAAATACTCTCCTTGGGGATTTGGTATCTGATCCACGTTCCCACCTCACCTATGGTCATGAGTTATGGGTCATGAGCGAAAGAACGAGATGGCGGATACGAGCGGCGGAAATGAGTTTCCTCCGTAGGGTGGCTGGACTCACCCTAAGAGATAGGGTGAGGAGCTCGGCCATCTGGGAGGAGCTCAGAGTAGAGCCGCTGCTCCTTCACATGGAGAGGAGCCAGTTGAGGTGGCTCGGGCATCTAGTCCGCATGCCTCCCGGGCATGCCCAGTCGGGAGAAGGCCCCCGGGAAGACCTAGAACACGCTGGAGGGACTATGTCTCACAGCTGGCCTGGGAACGCCTTGGTGTCCTCCCGGTGGAGCTGGAAGAGCTCGCCGGAGACCGGGAAGTCTGGACTTGCCTACTGAAGCTCCTGCCCCCGCGACCCAGACCCGGATAAGCGGAAAAAAATGGAATGGAATTTGATATTTTGTAGTGTTCAAATGAAAATGAAGACACCTGCTGTAGTGGAGCACATTACTCTGAACCAGTACGCTTCCTTCTTCCAATACACAGCATGGTCTGCTGGAAATGACCAGCTACTGATTAGTGGGCTAATCAGATTAAATAAACCCTGTACGACCCTGTCTCGTTCTCATTCAGGATTACAGATGACTCACATTCACCGTTCAAGTCCTTGTTGGAGAGAAATGGGTCAATGGAGGGTGCAGTTGAAAGCATCTCTTGGGAAATGGTGTGTCTGGGTAGCATTTTAGTCATAATGGAAATGCAGAGGAGGCCACATCTGAATGGGAACGCCAGCAGGTGTGCATGTGTGAGCTTTACAATCTATTTGTGGAGGGGGTAGATGATCCCATTGTCTAATTTGCATAATTTTGATTTTCCCAGTCTTTCAGATTTCCCAACATACATCGCTAACATTTGACAGAAATTTTACAATTTATGAAGCTTCTAACTGTTCATACTTCTTCATTGTTGCAGCTTTTAGGAAGTTCTTGAACAACAGGATCATCTTAGAGTCTTCTTCCTGAAGCTTGTTCCATAGATGAATTCCTTCTACTGGGACAGCCTGTTCCATTGCTCTGGTCCTGAACCGGGCTTTTTTGGAAATATCTTTTCCTTTTAGATTCTAAGGACAGTCTTGTTTTTCAAAACCTTCCTGAATGTTTTCTGGTAACATATTTTTATTAGCTTTGTACAAAACCTGAAGAATTTTATGCTCAACTATATCATAACATTTTAAAGTCTTACAGTTTGTAAACAACGGGTTGGATGGCTCTCTATGGCTGTCATGGCTTTTTTTTTTGTAGGATAAACAAGGGATTGGTAAATGTTTTACAGGTTGATCCCCAAATTTCTACACAGTATGTTAAATATGGAAAATCATTGTGTTGAGCTGAGTGAGTCAAAAAGAATTTCACTTTATGCAAAACAGCAATAGATTTGGCAACTTTGTATAATTGATATGTGATTTCCAGCTCAGGTCCTCATCAATGATGACTCCTAGAAATGTAGTTTCTTTCATTCTTTCTATGTCCATCCCTTCTATCTTTGGTGATATATCAATATTTTATCATTGAATATAATATAGTTTGTTTTTTTAACATTAAGTGCTAATTTATTTTGGTCAAACCAAAGTTTTATTTTTTTTGAGCTCCTTGTTCACCGTATGTTCCACTTCTTGCATAGCTTTTGCTGAATAGAATAACGTCGTGTCGTCGGCAAACAGAACACTCGGAAGCACATCTGAGGCTTTTGGAAAGTCGTTCATGTTTAAAATGAATAAAATTGGTCCAAGTATTGAGCCCTGTGGCACCCCACAACTGATGTGGCAACTTGGTGTTGTGTATCTGAACATACTGTTTTCTGTTCTCTAAATAGTTTTTAATCCATTTTTGAGCCAATCCTCTTATTTTTCAAGTTTCCAGAGTAATCTTGAGTGATTTATTACATCAAAAGCTTTTTGTAAGTCAATGAAAATGCTTACAAGAATGTTTTTACTGTCATTTTCTCTTGCTATATTTTCACTTAGTTCCATTCTAGCCATCGCTGTTGAATGGTTTGCCCTAAAGCCACACATACAGTTCTTTAAACTATTTTCTTTTTGTATGAATTGTTTACGTCTAATTGCAAATACCTAAGATTTAAGATTTTTGAAAATTGTGGAAGGAGGAAACTGGCCTGTAGTTAGAAAAATCATGATTGTCTCCATTTTTGTAAAGGGGAACAACTTTAGCCACTTTTATTTTATCTGGAAAAATTCCTGTTGTCAGTGACAAATGACAAATATATGTTAAGGTTCAATAACAGATTCAATTATGTTTTTTACAATTGTCATGTCTAACCCTTCACAATCTGTCCATCTCTTGTTAGCACACTTTTTACAATTTTAAGTATGTGTTCCTTTTCAACATTTGTTTACAGTCATCTACAATATTTTCTGTGTTTTCTAGTGTTTTTGGGATCTTTTCTGCAACGGTGCTACCTATTTTTGCAAAATAATTACAAAAATCCTTGGAAATTCTTTTCTCACCAGATATCTCACAATTGTCTCTAAAAAAAAAATTTGGGTATACATTTTTGTTTTATTACTTTTAATAACACTATTCATGATTCCCCATGTTGCCTTAATGCTATTCTTGCTCTTGTTGAGTTTTTTTACTGTAATATTCTTGTTTTCTTTTTCTAATGATGCATATTCATTTGTTTTTATATTTCTTGTACCGATTTTCAGCATCTTTTGTTTGGGTCTTTTCCTTTTGAATGCATAAAGGTAAGATTTGATGACCTTACTGAGTGCTAATGTGCATATTTATGGTACGCAACTTCTCTGAAAAACAAACTCCAGGTGGATTTTGGTTCAGTATTCATTTTGTGGTTTGAACTTGATGTTGTTCCTGTGATAGTTTTGCACAATCCATGCTCAATAAGATAAATTAATGCTAGTGTCAATGACATAGCATTAGCTATCGCCCCAAATAGCTCTCATGGGCTATGTCAGTAGCTAGCAGCTCCTAGCCGGAATTTTAGCTAGCAGTTCAAGGCAAAACGAGACGGCTTGCATCTAAAAACACTCGTTAGTTGGCACTTTATGCTAGGTACCACTGTATAAATGACAACTAAAACAACACCTGCAGTGCACCAGTAACTTCTCTCTTCTCCCAGAGGCGATGTACTTCATGACAACTCAAGTCACAGCAACACAAATAACTTTCAAGCTAATCTTGCCATTCAAAATACTCTTTTCTTTGTCCATTTCTGCTCAATCTTTGTTCCAGCTTCTAGCTCCACGCAAAACTGCAGCCGCTGCGGTCCATCAAACTATGGTGTGGGTGTGGTGTGCCCTATTTTTTTCTCATCAATGCCCTATGGAGAAAGATTTTGTTACATCATGTTTCAGCGTAAGATGGAGTGTGTTACTCTTTGTAATACAATAAAACAATGCTGTGAACACGGTGGGTTATGTGAAATAAATGTCACCGTGACTTCACATCCCGGTAAGCGTGTGGGGAAAAAACAACCTCACCGTTGTAAATTGTTGTAGATAAAAATCATTTTTCCATTACTTGTTATGTCTGTGCAGAGAAAAACTTAAGAACCGGTGCGGCACACTGGAAATCTGAGATCAAGACTTTGGACTCATTGATGTACTCACACAAAGTACAAATCAAGCGTTTATTCCAAAAATAAGCAACATAATTTGGATTTCTGTTGTCATACTTGATTTTAATATGCGAATTGAATTCCAGACATTCCAGGTTATATAACTATTTACTTTAGCGCAGTGGACCCCAAACTTTTTACACTGGTGTACCCCTACTCCCGCACACTTCAAAATACACATTTTTATCTTCTGTAATTTCACAGTAGATCCGGATTGAAAACGTCACGTTTAGACAAAGTCTCCCCGATACATAGATACGTTATCAGCCTACATATTTTTTATTATAGTCTGCATCCTTTCGTTGGATTGGCATACCAACTTCACAGTTATGATAAAGCGCTATCAGAAATACGAAAATACTTAAAGCCTCATTTTGCGGGGCATCTCCCCCAGTGGGAATGGAACATTTTCAAGGTGAAAATGCACAAAGTAATCGTCAAACATGCGCATATGACGCACACACAGCAGTGAGCGACTTCACCCTCTGCCTCACCCTGTGAGGCGTTCAGGCGCACTCGGAGTTGTGAGTGGTAGGTCCGAATGGTTTTCCATTTTTGATTCGGGTACTCCTATCACGATCGGCATGCCCCGCATTGGGAGCCTGGGCGTTAGAGTTGATATCTGTTTGTTTTGTTCTTAGTTGGGCTTTTGGATAAGAGACAAGTTTCCGGACCAGTTCAGAACTACTCAGGTCACTGTCAATCAAAAAGGGCTCCCGCCCCAGACAGATCATCCAATCATAATGCAGAAGTCGCGCGCGTGTTCGGGTCCTAAACAACACTGCTGGGGTGGCGGAGAAGGAAGTGCTGTAGTTACCTGCCGGAAATAGCTGATTCTGAACAAAAGAGGAAGGCTTATTTGGCCAAGGAAAGGATTTCTCCACTTTTGGGGCAATTCAGGGGAAGCTGCGTTTCGAGTTGTAGAGCAATCAGCACTGGTCCAATCCCAGCTCGCGTTGCCTGTTACGTTTCCTGTTTTGTTACCCACATTGTCTCCCACGTCTCTTCGTCCCTTTTACCAATCAACAATGTTTTCCATGTCAGTTCGTTACTGTTTTGAACCCGTCATTTCCCCCTCCGTAACAGGACAAAAACATTTTGGCCTATTTTTCCCTCATTACCAAATTACCGTTCACCTTCGGTGTTTTGTGTGGATGCGTGGGAACACACCACCTCAATAAACCAACAAAAATAAGGTTTTTTTTTCATTTTTAATACTTGACATTCAGTAAATAAAGCAAGTCGTGGACGTTTCAGTCAGGCACGTGTCGGGGCAGCTAACCGTCCAAGGACCCCATCGCCAGATTGTTGTCATGACTGCCACTTCCGCGTTTTTAGCCGGGCGGAGATAAGGGGGCGCGAGAGTGTTGTGGCGTGCTCGCGGCAAGTGTAGATATATTTACGTTGAAATAGCATAAATGTGCGTGTACATGTGTCACTGTCGCTGCATCCAATGGGCTCCATTTAGAAAGAGCGGGGAGGAAGAAAGTTCCAGAAGAGGAGTGAAGGAGGAAGGAACTTGTCCGGCATGTGAAGTAACAACAGGAAAGGTAGTAAGTGACGTCAGCAGGAAGGTCTGAAGGATTAGTCCCTGCCAGGACCCGACACTAATCTGTCTTTGCACACATGTGCCTTTTCTAAGGTATTCTTTCAATTCAACGTTCTTCCCTCCTCGCCAGTATTGCAGTCATAGGAGATGCAGTGCTTTTGTCTGTTCTCACTGCAGACGCTTTCTACTAGAATCTTGATGACACTTGGGGTGTTTTGAGGTCTTTCCACAAACATTGATGTCTGCTGCTTCTTGCCACAATCAGGCAGGGCTGACCGTGCGACCCCAGGGGTTCTGACTCGCATGGACTGCCATGGATGTCAGCACTGATCAGGCCTTTGAGGCTGGGATGGACATCTATGGATGTGCTCTCCAGGAACAATCCGGCAACGAAGAGCAATTATTACCTGGAAACATAGATGCCGTTTTTAGTTCCAGCTCCTCCAACAGCTCACCATGCTCCTCCTCCCCCGTGCTTCACCCCAACACTTGTTTTTCCTCAAATTATGCGGAGGATGAGAAGGAAATGCTTTTCGGATGCTCCAAATCATTCACTGGACTCAAGCTCTTCTCAAAAAGGTAAGAAAGTGTAATAGCTGATCTTGGCAGCAGGTGGCGCCGCCGATTCAGTCTTTAATGTCTGTGCAAGGCCTTCCTCTGTCTTGGACCAAACTTCTTCTGGTGTTGTCCGCGCACAGTATTGCCCCATCAGGTCTGCCAGCTAGTCCTAGCCCCCAGGCTCCTAAAGTGGGATGCACCAATTTGTAGGGGGGCACTTGAACCCCCCCCAAACAATTGATTTGTCTGCCCACATGGTGCAGTAGCTAATTACTTTGTGGGACGTGTTGGCTTTTTTGTACAAGCTACTGATTGCATCTGCCTACTTTGAGAGTGGCACAAAGCTCTGTAAGTCACGCTGCTTGGGAAATGCCCGGTGGGCTGGATTAAGATGATTGTTAGTGCTTACATGGTGTCAGGTCATATGTCGGAGGAGGTACGCAGTGGTAGCCGCAGTCTTTCGTAATAGGAATAATAATCCACCAGGTCAAAACCCAAGGCCGTGTCACATTTGTGGTGGTGGTGGGTTGTTGGTGGAGAGTGACATAATGATTAAGTAGTTGAAACCTCTGCAAAAAGTGAGTTAAAAAACATGAACAGCAAAACAAAAATCTTAAATTTACTTTCTTCTGTTGTTTCCGCACGGTGGATGAGTGGGTAGCACATTGGCCTCATAGTCAGGAGGTTTAGGGTTCAAATCTCCGTTGGGCATCTCGGTGTGGAGTTTGGATGTTCTCCCCTTGCGTGTGTTGGTTTTCTCCGGGTACTCCAGTTTACTCCCACATTCCAAAAACATGCATGTTGGCTTCGTTGGCGACTCTAAATTTTCCTTGCGTATGAATGTGAGTGTGAATGTTTGTATGAGGATAAGCGGTATAGAAAATCAATGTAGTTTCTTCTGTCTTGTTTTTTAGGACATTTCATCAGATTAATCAAGTTTAAAATTAATTACTAATGATTTAATCACCATATTTGAAATATGCCCATTTTTCTGTATTTAATTAACACAAAGATAAATGACAAGACTATGGATGTCCCGAGTCAGTCTTCAGGATCGGGACCGACTGCCGATCAGCTGTATTTTGAAGATTGGATGAGATCGGTTTCCGCCACGCGATCGTGCTGATCCGGTGCCATAACTCTGGTAGGTGCTGGAAATGCCTCTCAAAGCTGGTTGCCACCCGATGAAGGAGAAGGAAAAGATGTGTGTGTGAGTTGGAGATACATCCAGTACATGGAGTTGGGATTGACAGATACACTAGGTTGGCCTCCCACAAATAAATGCATTTATACAATTGTACCTTGGGATACCAGTGTCCCAACTAACAAGTGTTTTATTTTACCAGTAGGTTGTTGGGGGATGAGACCCTTTTAAAGGGACAGTTGGGATTTTTTGACATGAAGTTGTATGACATCCCTATCATAAGTGTAGTACATCAACACTGACTTACTCCCCAGTTGGTCCCGTGAGTCCAGTTCTGGTTGGATTTTGGTGATGAAGAACATACATCCGGTTATTTGCTGGAGCTACTTAAGTAAAGAGTTAGGCTTCTCAAAACTATCTGCAGAATAAAACATTTGAATGATAAGCGTGCCTCCCTGAAGAAATCACACATTTCTGTCCTCCTGTTGGGGCATGACAGAAAACAATTGATAAGGACCCAAAAAGCACACACTCTACGCTGGTAAAAATAAGTGTAAAATGTAAAAAAAATGAATTCAAATGGAATTTGAGAAGAAAAAAAAAGGACTTTGCTGGTTGTCACATTTTTGCTTGATTGCAAAATATGTTTGGGCGTTACATACTCTAATATGCAATTGTTTTATTGTTCATAGCTCATATGGTTGTTGCCGCTGGACTACCCAGCATGCCTTGTGGGCATTTGAAAATAAGTTGTAAGTTCCGTTCATGTTTGCTGCTTAGTTGTTGTTTATCACCCACGTAGTAGTAATAGTTTATTTACATGATGTGTTGGCTTGCTGTGGATGTGTTATGTTTTTGTTTCTTTGCACCGTGAGTAAGTATGTTGTTCTGTTTGATGACATACAGCTTATGTCTTGGCGCTCCCGTCCGTGAGTTTGAAAGGCTTCAAGTTGGATGTGGTGCAACACCGAAGAGGAAGAAGTCATGTAGCTAGCAAGCATGTATACCAATGAAAATACACCCCATAAGCTATGAAAAATTGCATATTTTACGACGTCCACGCGGACTCTAACAGAGCGAGCACGTCGTCCGTGCGCCCGCTTCAACAGACATGACTTGTCAACTTAGGACAAATCAAAGTGTAACGTTTAATATCTTTATCATTAAAATATCTAAAGAACACACATCCATACTAAACCTGCTGTGCTAAAATCCAATGTTTCCTAGTAGCCATTCAATCCGTTGATTACCTTTCAAACGATGTTAGATTAGATTAGATAGCAATTTGGCGATGTAGCTGGATCATAGGAATATAAATGGATACATTGATGTAGTGGATGAATCTTTGCAGCCCATTTTTGCTCTTTTTGTCAGAAAACAAAGTAAATAACCCTATCCATGTACAGTATCTTCTTGAAGGCGTGGCATGTCGCCGTCTGCTTTTTCAATCGCTAACAGAGGAGTGATGTATTCCCACGGGACATTTTTGGAGTCTTTTGTACTGATTTATTCGGTAAAGCTGTGTCTGTGGCGAATGAATGGTTGTCTCCCAGCACTTGCCTTGACATCAATTATCATACAAATAATAGAACGGACAATTCTGGTCAGATGCAGACTTGCAGTTTTTTGGGATTTTGGGGCTTATTTATTTAGATTGATTGATTGACTTTATTTCAAACACACCTAGGGTTTAACATTTCAAACAACAAATGCTCTGAGATTGCTTTTGCTCGTGTCCTAGACTATTCCACAGCTTAACCCCACAAACAGACAAAGAAAAACATCTCCTGGAAGTATTAGCCAGCGGGGTAGCAAAGTTCCCTAAACCTCTCAAGTCATACGGCTGATCTCTGTGAGAAACAATGTTCTGAATATTAATCGGTAATTGTTTATGAAATGCTTTAAACATAAACATTGCTGTATACCGTTTTACAAGATCATGTAATTTTACAATTTTTGATTTGGAAAATAACGGGTTGGTGTGATCAAGATACCCCACCTTATGAATTATTCGGAATGCCTTCTTTTGTAAATAAAATAACGACTCTCTTGTGGTCTTGTAATATTTGTTAGGGCTTATTTTTAATGAGGCGTTTGAGTGCTGCCGGAATGAAAAGTTAGGAGAGGCTCTGTTGTGGAATTTCATAACGCATTTTAACATTGTTGTGTTTAATGGAGGGTTGCTACCCTGGGCTCATCAAGGAAGTTCTTGCTGGTCTATTTATGTCCCGGTCTCAGGCTCTCATGCTCTTTGGATCTCACCGCCACACCCTCTGCCTCTCTCTCTCTGTGCTTTTGTCGCTAATACAGGAAGACTTAGTGAAAGCATAACAGATTCGCATTAGAAACTAGAGAGGGAGCATGGCTGGATAGACGACTGCAGAGTTGGCAGGTTTGTACTTTATTTACTCACTTTTGGATTTTGTAAAACATTTACTTGTAGCATATTGCTACAGTTGCACCAGCATTAACTAAGAAAGACTCAGTGATGGTTTTTGGGTCAGTGCAGTGCAGTGCTGTGTTCTTGGTTCTTGTTTTTTGTCAGCATATCATCAAAGGTGACACCGATAGTTCACGTCGAGAGGGAACAGGACATAATCATCCATTGGCTCCTTTAAGGTCAAACACGGCCATTCATTGTCCAGGTAACACTGACATTTACTGCACTGCTAGAAGCATTCACAACGATCCTTTTTCACGATCCTCACTACTATGATGTCAGAGTCAATATGGAAAAATGTCAATTTTGGGCCACATATTCTTATCAATAAAGAGAATCAAATACACACCCAAATAGTAATGGGTGTGTTTTAGTTCAAACATATACTGTTTTAAAGAGTACTGAATGCCCTAATGACTTTTTTGCAACAACAAATAGTGTGTGAAATTTGTATTTTACACATTTGCAAAACGTAGGGGATCTATGCCAAACCCGAGGTTTACAAAAAAAAAAAGGATATAGGCAGCTGCAGGTGCACTGATACCGATACTGATGTACGTTATATATAACATACATCTGCTTATCTGCCAATAATAATAGTAATAGATCTTTTTGCAAACTTATAGCTTCTCAAAACCGACACCCGATGACTTATTTGTATCTATTATTTTGAACATTTAGATTTCAGTGATGTTTGTGCACACTTTGAGGTAAGACCGACCCACTTCAAGGGGTTCAAGCCAACAAAAGGCTGGCCGTCCGACGCCATGATTTCCATGATGAAATCATAACAATCTGCACTTTTTAAACGCAGCAGCGATTGGAACAAGTCCCCATGCACTGTAGTGATGCTGACATTTCAGGTAGCTGATGAGGTTTAATGTGTTGAAGCTTGATTTTTCCCCAATGTTTGCAGACTATTTGGAGCATTTGGCAAAGTCCCACACAATCGATGCCATGTTTGTTTACAAGTGAGCTTAGGGGTAGTTCCGAGTTTTCCCAGTCTAAACTAGCAACAGCACAGTACGGTTAATTCTCGCCTTACTGGAGCGTTTTTATGTATTTTTTATCAGTTATCTGACTTATTTTGTAAATTTGGTGGATTTATCAGTGTGTGCTTTCTTTAATGTGGACATCTAATACATCTAAAATAGCCCACCAAACCTTGAAACAAGTACTGTATTTGGCTTCACTGAAGTAAAAAAATAAGACAAAAAGACTGTTGATCATAACAATGATTATAACTCAGTATAAAAATAGCTTATCCACTTAAAATGTAAAATGGAACTCAGTACCAATTCACCACCAGGTGGTGATCGGTTGACAGCTACGCCCCTCTCTTCACCTGAGTGTCCAAAACACGTGGATCAGCTCACGCCAGCTCAGGCTCCTTCCCCACCAGAGATGTGACATTCCACGTACCAACAACTGGCTTTTGTAGCCGAGGATCGGACAGCCAAGGCCTCCGCCTCCTGCCGGCACCCAGCTCACTTAGCACCCGACCCCTTTGGCCCCTCCTACGAGTGGTGAGGTCACGGGACAGGGGACACACGTTACCTTTTCGGCCTGTGACCGACCGGGCCCCATTGGTGCAGGCCCAGCCACCAGATGCTTTCCATTGTGCCCCACCTCCAGGCCTGACTCCAGAGGGGGACCCCAGTGTCCCGCGTTCGGGCGAGGGAAAATGAAGTCTAATTGTGTTATTTATCATTAGGGTCTTTTGAGCCACTCTCTGTCTGGTCCCTCCCGTAGAACCTGTTTGTCATGGGTGATCTACCAGGAGCATGACATCCCCCGACAACCTAGCTCCTAGGATCATTGGGACACGCAAACTCCTCCACAACGATAGGGTGGTGGCTCAGGGAGGAGACCGGTCAGACCTGGCAGACCCAAACGCATTGTGAGGGTCTGCTGAGAACGTCTGGCTGAGTCCCCTGACAGGAGTTTCAACTCACACCTCCGGGAGAGCTTTGACCATGTTCCAAGGGAGGCAGCGGACATTGAGTCCAAGTGGGCGATGTTTCGTGCCTCCATTGTCGATGCGGCTGATCGGAGCTGTGGCCGTAAGAAGGTTGGTGCCTGTCGTGGCGGTAATCCCAGAACGCGTTGGTGGACAGCAGCTGTGAGGGATGCCGTCAAGCTGCCGAAATAGTGCTATCAAGCCATTCTTTTGGCCCATGGGACTCTGGAGGTAGCTGACAGGTACCGGCAGGCCAAGCGGTCTGCGGTTCTGGCAGTCACTGAGGCAAAAACTCGGACATGGGAGGAGTTCGGAGAGGACATTGAAAACTACTCCGGGTGGCTTCAAAGAGATTCTGGACCACCATCCGCCATCTCAGGAGGGGGAAGCAGTGCACAGTCAACACCGTGTAAGGTGGAGACGGTGTGCTGCTGACCTCGACTAGAGCTGTTGTGGACCAATGGAGGGAATATGTAAAAGACCTCCTCAATCTCGCCGACACATCTTTCAACATGAAAGCAGTGCCCGGGGATGCTGAGGCGTGTTCTCCTATCTCTGGGGCTGAGGTTACCCGTCCCCGTGGATGAGATCCGCCCGGAGTTCCTTAAGGCCCTGGATGCTGTGGGCGTGTCTTGGTTGACACAACACTGCAGCATCGCGTAGACATTGGGGTCGGTGCCCTTGGACTGGCAGACCGGGGTGGTGGTCCCGCTTTTTAAGAAAGGGGACCGGAGGGTGTGTTCTAACTATCGTGGGATCACACTCTTCAGCCTTTTCCGGTAAGGTCTATTCAGGGGTTCTGGAGAGTATCCGCCGGATAGTTGAATTTCAGATTCCGGAGGAGCAATGTGGTTTTCATCCTGGTCGTGGAACTGTGGACCAACTCTATACTCTCGGCAGGGTCCTTGAGGGTGCATGGGAGTTTACCCAACCAGTATACATGTGTTTTGTGGACTTGGAGAAGGCATTTGACCGTGTTCCTCAAGGAATACTATGGGGAGTGCTCCGGCAATAAAGGGTATAGGACCACCTAATCGAGGCGGTTCGTTCCCTGTATGACCGGTGTCATAGTTTGGATCGCATTCCCTGCAATCAGTCGGACCCGTTTCCAGTGAAGGATGGACTCCGCCAGGGCTGCCCTTTGTCACCGATTCTGTTCATTACTTTCAGGGACAGAATTTCTAGGCGCAGGCAGGGCATTGAGGGGTTTCAGTTTGGTGGCCGCAGGATTCGGTCTCTGCTTTTTGCAGTTAATGTGGTCCTGCTTGCTTCATCGAGCAGTGACCTTCAACTCTCACTGGATTGGTTCGCAGCTGAGTGTGAAGTGGTGGGATAAGAATCAGCACCTCCAAATCCGAGTCCACGGTTCTCACCCGGAAAAGGGTGGAGTGCCATCTCCGGGTTGGGGATGAGGTTCTGCCTCAAGTGGAGGAGTGTAAGTACCTTGGCGTCTTGTTCACAAGATGGACAGGCGGATTGGTGCGGCGTATACAGTGATGCACCGGTCTGTCGTGGTGAAGAGAGAGCTGAGCTGAAAGGCAAAGCTCTCAATTTACTGGTCGATCTACGTTCCTACCCTCATCTATGGTCATGAGCTTTGGGTAGTGACCGACAGGACAAGATCACGGGTACAAGCGGCCAATATGAGTTTTCTTCGCAGGGTGGCTGGGCTCTCCCTTAGAGATAGGGAGAGAAGCACTGTCATTCGAGAGAGACTCGCAGTAGAACCGCTGCTCCTCCGCATTGAGAGGAGCCAGATGAGGTGGATCGGGCATCTGGTTAGGATGTCTCCCGGAAGCCTCCCTGGGGAGGTGTTCAGGGCACGGCCGACCGGTAGGAGGCCTCGGGGAAGACCCAGGACATGTTGGAGAGACTATGTCTCTCAGCAGGCCTGGGAGCGCCTCGGCATCCGCCGGGAAGAGCTGGACGAAGTGGCCGGGGAGAGGGGAGTCTGGGCTTCCCTGCTTAGGTTCCTGCCCTTGCGACCCGACTTCGGATAAGCGTAAGAAAATGGATGAATGGATGGAACTCAGTACCTACCGCTTGAACGCACTTTTAAATGTAGTCACTTCAAACCGCAGATTGTTTTTCAGAAGGTTAGAGTTTCAACCTTCTCAGATGTCAGTCTGCACCCCTTTCATTGATGACAATGGAGGCTGTGCTGAAAACCCTTTGGCTCGACACGCTTCTTGAAGGTGTGCATAGAAATTGGGTGGCTGTGCTGCCAAGGGGGGCAGTCTGGGTTAGTTACTCGGATGGAATGACTGTTGTCACAACTCTCCTTTGTTCTTCGCTTCTTCTTCTTTGTTGAAAACCACACAGTGATGACCAACACTGGGCCTCCTATCTGTGGTATCAGCCGTGCTTTTCAAAGTAAAATACAGTATGAGACCTGCAACAAAAAAACAAAAAAAAGTCTTACACAGATGACATTTCCCTGTGCTGGCGTTTGCTGACCAAAAATTTCCTTGTTTAGACTAAAAACAAAAAGTGACTTGACTGTTTGGATAGTTCCTAAAAAACTTAATTTTGCCATCACGTAATGCGTGGGTTACAGCAGTGGACCACAAGCTGTTATATCTGTTATACTGTTTGATCTCCGATATGCACTTTGAGTGTAAATTGATTTAATTGATAAAAGTTACAAAACTGTCATCATTCTAAAGCAAACTTACTACAAGGGAGGATTTCAAGTGGACTTGTTAGGCTTTTTCACTTTTCTGTCCTATAAATGTTGTTACAATCTTGTATTCTTGTGTTAAATGATGCCAACGCGTCCGATAATGAGGTTTGTGCTTTTGGGAGTGAGCCCTGAAAGCAGTTTTGGATGACTGCGTTTTTTATTAACCCAGACTTCCTTACAGGAAATGTTTGTTCAGGTGTGAGGGAAAGCTAAATTTGTTTAGTTTCTGACGCCTTTTTGACATTACTTGGTCAAGCTGTAGGTAACAAATCATCAGTGTCCCGACTGTGTTATTTTGTGTAAGAAGTGGGACAAAAGCGGCTGTGTGTGTAGCATTATAAAGTGTGCATACAGGGAGTGTTACCTGCATACATGCAAATTACAAGCTCACCCATGTCTGGAGCTGCTGCTAGCTGTTACTTTGATTACTTTGGCTGTCCGGGCTGATGTTTCTTTACATTAAGCTGTTACCTCCCTGAATAGAGCTGACTTTGTGGTGTACTTCTCAACACTTTGGTCCATGCAGCGTTCACATTTGAGCTCATTTTAACCCAACCACACCCGACTTCACTTGCATGTTTAGCGCGCACCAGGGTTGAGAAGATTGCGTTCACACTTGACCAAACAAACCACATCAACAAAGCAAAATAATACAGCCTAAGGGCTCATTCACAATGTGTCCACCGGAAAGTTGTGTATGTCTGGGGAGGTGGGAATGCGCAAACTAGCTCTGATTTGGCCCATACAAGTGAAGTCTGATATGCCAGAATTTGGGGCTCTCGGTTCACTTGCGAGCAAACTCTGGTGCACTTTGCTTGCAGTGAGAATGCTTATGGACTATCCAGCAAACTATAAGCAAGGTTATTTTTGACAAGGAGGTCCAAAGTGCGGCCTGGGTACACAGTGTCCCACAGCGTTTGTTTTTTCATATTCTATTCACATTCTATTTGTATTCTTATTGTGACAGGCCTATTACATATTCATTTTCTTTGTCGCCACATACAACACAGAGCTAAGGTGTTGATGTTTTGTCAGCTTAGCACATACTATTGAATTGGTTTTAGCATGTGACATATTTGGTGGAATGCACGCTATAACTTACCGGTCCATGAATACATTTTCAACGTAATTGTGCACTGAGTAGAATTACTGAATCGCAGTAATAAATACAGTAGGTTCCACAGAGCCTTTGTCGCTAAATTTGAGACAGGAATTTCTGTACATTTTACTGAACTCTTTTGCCACTTCTGTGTTGGTTTTTGCAGACACACCGAGCTGCCTTAACCACTGCTTGTCAATGATCGCATAGCATTTGAGAAAAGGTTACGTGGTTGTTGCGGAACAGCACTCTCTGTGTATTTGCATAGTGCACTGCTATTTTTCTTGTAAATATTTAACCAAACAGCAGCTCTGGAAAGTCTCTCACACGCAGTCACGTACTTGTAAAGCATGCATCCTTTCCATGATGTCACTGGGAGTTCAGCTGTCGGTCTTTTGATTGACACAAATATTGCAAATATACAGTCTTTAACTCAAACTTGTGACCTCCCTATTTGGCATTTAGTGGTGGCTGCTGGTCATTCATGAATGGGAAGCTCATTTTTTTCTGGCTTACATCCCACATCTTAAATGTTTTTATTTATAGATTTGTAATTCTACCATCAACTGCTTGTCTCAGGATCAGTTCGGAACAATGGAAGAGATGTATATTTCAAGATTGCTGATTCGCTCATCACTGTCGATGTCAGTCAAAATGGGATTTTGCCTCAGACACATCATGCAATCATTATGCAGAAGCCGAGCGTACGGGCTTTTTTTGCTTTGAACTGCGAGCTAAAACTCTGATTACGAGCTTCTGGTTACTGGCAGGCATAGCCGAGGACAGCTATCTGGGGGCTCGCGTCAATGTGAGCATGACTGAAGACGAAAATGGATGTAAATAGCATTAGCAGCACTAGCACTATCAGCACGCGAGCTAGTCACAATCAGTGAAACACGTGCACATTATGAGGTCCTAATTTATCTCAGTTATTATGTATTGTGTAAAACTATGAGAGGAACAACATCAAATTAAAAGCACCAAATGAGAGCCACCATCCATCAGTAAGAGCTTGGAGTTTCTTTTTCAGGAGGTGCACAAATATGCACATTAGCACTCAGTAAGGTCATCAAATCTTACTTTTATGCTTTCCCTCATATCAGCATTTGGGAGCAAATATGAGGTGAAAAAAACGGGGAAAATGCAGTATAGTAGTCTTATTTGTGTAGCGCGGAAGAAAATTGCATGATTAATTAAAAGGGGGGACAAGTCGCCGCTTGCATCAAATATG
Source organism: Oostethus manadensis (assembly GCA_024372805.1). Lineage (NCBI taxonomy): Eukaryota > Metazoa > Chordata > Actinopteri > Syngnathiformes > Syngnathidae > Oostethus > Oostethus manadensis. Next base: position 420,030 of record QODF01000081.1, on the reverse strand, counting down.
CAAAACCTGTGGGATTTCTAAATGTATATTTAAAAAAAAATATATATATATATTTCCAAAAATTGATATTCCTTTACATATAATTTAATGTGGTTATTTAAACGTTTTTACATGTTTATTGCGCCTGGACCCCGGTGGTTGGGAACCCCTGCCTTATAGTATGCTTGGGGATATGATGTCTGTATTTACACATTTGAAAATGCATTTATACAATTGGCTTCTTTCTTTTTAAATGTAAGATTAACATCTACAACAAATGTAGCTGTTGAAACATATAGAACACTGAAACCAATCCCTCACATTTAACTTGTGTATCTAAAAGTTTCATTTATTTTGAACATGTAGGGCCCAAAAATTCTGATTTGTTCCCTTTTTACCGTTTACACTTATTTTAGCAGCATAGAGTGTGTGGTTTTTTTGGGTTAGTGAATAAATTGTTCATTATTTAACACAAAAATCCTCACATTTATTGATGCAATAAATACATCATTGGATAATTTTGCCTAGTAAAGGAGAAACGGATGTAACCTGGCTGACTTTTTAATGCGATGTTAACCTCTGCACACATTGCTACCAAGGCCCGTGCTTGTGGTTAAGGAAGATGTAGCCACACTCTGTAAAACCACACTTTCTCGATTCACATTTATTGTGTTAATCCAAGCTGCTGTTTAGTGTGGTGGGCTGTAGAGGGCAGTGGTGTTTATGGTCAGATGCTGGATAGAGCAAGCTTTTAAGAAAACTAGAATTTGAACGTCTTGTCGAAGTGTGTTAACAGGCAAATAAACGGCCAACTGAATTACAGCCATCCTGACATGCACTTATTCAGCCGCCATTGCAATACTTTTGGGGTAGGACTAATCATTGAACATGGTTATAGATCCATTTGCAACATCATCCTTCTTTCAGTGTCAGTCAAAGCTGAGTAAAATCATTTTGTACAGGCAGACATTTTCACACGTATTATATACTGTCAAACGTCAGTTTTCAAATACCCAAGTTTTCATATGATTTTTTTTTTTAATGAAAATTATCGCCAGAATTTTGCCTCCGTTTGTGTATACTGTCTGTTATGAAACAAGGTTGTATTTTACCCTTTGGTATATTAAATGGCATCTCTGTGTAAAGTTTGCATGTTGTTCCGGTGTGTGCGTGGGTTTTCTCCAGGTACTCCGGTTTTCTCCCACATTCCAAAAAACATGCATGTTAGCTTCATTGGCCTTTGACCTTTTGGAACGAATGAATAACTAAAAGCGTGGCAGAAGTGTTTCTTTCTGGCTGGCTCAGAGCTACAAAAACAAACATACACACATAAAAAACACAGTGTTTACAGTCTGAAGCACATCCAGTGTACAAGATAAGAGGTGTTATTCGTTGTCAAGGTTATCGAAATTTGTCCACAATTTATGAAAACTGGATGGTTGCCTTTAAGTGCCCTTTCTTGTTTGCACGAGCAGTATGTAACAGCAGGTTTACTGTAAATCCCATGTATAGTAGCGTACTATATAGAGGATTTTATGATAGATAAGTACCTTGAGCCTGCTAAGGAGAAGGCTCGACCAACTGGATACGTTTACAAATGTCACTTATCAGAACTTGGCCAGTCTGCTGTGGCATGTCATTTCCCCAAGCTCAGGAAACTGGGACTTTTTAAAATAGTATGATCAGTAATTGGAAAAAACAGTTTTCAGGAACAATTGAAAAATAACTTTTGATACTAACTCACAATAGCTTAGTCTTTGTTTTATGATTAAAGTACGCACTGGTAGGTAATTCTTATCAACTGTGTTTTCACATCTGGCAAATTACTCTCTTTTCTCCTGTCATGGAAGGGGATTATAAATGCTGGAAGCAGCTGTTGCATAATAGCAACGCACGCACACACCACAGGCTGCAAAGCACACTCATATTACACATACAGATTTCCCACTTTCTATCCAATACGAAGTAGATTACAAAGTCCAAAATGTTTTTATCTCAATGAATCCAGATGAACAATAAATTGATAAAAAGCATAGCACAGGAAACAAGTATCCCCTGCATCCTGTCAGTCCTATGTCATTTAAAGAGCAAGTCAATTCCTTTTAAATCGTTCTTCCCGTCGTTAAGTTGTCTGGAAAGAATTGTTTAAAACGCTGCTAACTAACTAGCACATCAACAGTAACACAACCTTCTTTTGCGGAGGTTAAAAGGGTGTGCACCTGCAAACTCCACATGTTTTTTCCTATGTTATCCCCGCACGTATTAAATGCAAAGTAGCGCTCTGATTGCTGTGTAATCCGACAGCACAAAAGACGTGACGTCTCATGTTGTCATGACACCGCGAGTGTGTCTGCACAAGGGACCGTATTACTGCAGATACTTAAATTATACTTTGAACAACACAGCACTGCATTACTGACCCACTGATTAATTAAGCTACTGGTCACACAAATCATTGATTACATTTCACGTGTCAAATTCATTGAGAAATTTGTAGTTTATTTTTAGTGTTAAGTCATTTCACTATTATTTTTTTGGCCAAGACTGTATCTTATGACTTAGATGTAAAGGAAAACTGCACTTGCTCATCATCCACAAACCTTATGTGAGAAAAGCCCAAAACGGTCCATGCTTGACCTGCATATTAACCAAGCTTTGGCAACATTTTTATTGTAGGAGCTAACGCCCAGGAACTACAGTTCCAGTTGATTTTGAGGTGAAAAACATCTACGACTGCATAATTGCTTAGCACTCACAATTCTTTGTTGGTTGTCAGGCAGTCTTTTGGAGCATTGTCCTCCTTGGCAGATACACAAAGCCTTCTCGTCGATGGTAGTACTGTGTGCAGCAGAAACACTGATATATGTCGGCATGGCTCCTGGATTCTCATTTGTCTTCGTTGGCGACTCTAACAAAATCTTTTTTGGTCTATGTTGATCTAAACTACATTACCCAGAAGGAGTAGCGCCCGGGGGGAAAGCTGTAAGTATACAGTATATTCTGTTGCTGAAACTGCGAGCATTAGAGAGTTGATAGGTATTGACCTGTGCTCTTGTCTCACATAAGGATGGGTGGTGATGAAAATTCAAAAAAGTTCAGTTCTCCTTTGACGTCACGGCATGAGCCATTTTGAAGTCATTGTTCATGCAAATTTACAGAGCTGTTTAATTTACAGAACAGCCTTTGCCCGGGGAGGCGGACCATTGGGTGACCATCATCACACAGCTGACCTTGGAAGTTCTAGCTCACTGTCAGAGAAGACAACAAACAGGGCACTGATATGGTCAATTACATCACAGAATATGGATTTCTTCTTCCAGCGTCGTATCCATCGATGGCAAACGAGACAGAAGTACCCTGCTGCCGTCTGCCAGCCTGGGCCTGCAGTTCAGACCAGCAAAGCCAGGAGGCGTTCTAGTGTTGGCTTGCCCTCTGTGGCGCTACAAGAAAGCAGACGCTCCTCTGTTGGCCTACCCCTGCTTCCATATCAAAGGCGCCCGAGTGTTGGTGTTCTGGTTGCCATTGGACAGAAGCGACAGTCCACTGAAGATGTGACGTTTACTAACTCATGCGAATCAGCTGAAGAAAGTGAATCTGGGAGAGGAGATTTGACTATCAAAAAGGAAGGGACGGCATTTCAATACAAACATAACAATGCTGGCCGTTCTCCCATAACTTTCCCTGGCCGACATCGAAGGCTGGCAGTGCGATACCGCCACCCTTCCAAAGTCAAATCAATTGAGCCACATTTGCTTGGTTCCTCCATGTTACTTGCAAGTGTTGTCCAGATGGGCAGATGTACAAAAGAAAAACAAAGGGAAGAAATGGACGTCTCACTAAGTTCTAGTTCTGGTTCAGATGGTGAGGACGCTGGTGTCCAAGACCTGCAGAACAAAACTGGTAGATTAACCGATACCAGTCCCACATCTTGGACACAGTTTAGTCAAACGGTTGTTGTGGAACGCATCAAACCCTACTCGTTCCTCCGAACTCCTCGCTGTCTAAGACGGAACTCTTCCCATCTCCTCACAGCTGATGCCATCTGTGGGAGTAGCAGAATGCAATATGGGCTTTATGGTTGCTATTATCATCGACGATTAAGTCAAGGTCCCCGAACTTTAAGTCCTCAATTTCAAACTTCTACCAGCCTCTGTCTTTGTCAGATGGCCTCAGCAGATCTGAGATGTGATCCCAGGAGACCCCACTCTGAACCTACCCTCCCGAAAAGCAGCTCTTCACATCTGAGGGGATCGAGAAAGTTAACATACTATGACCCTTATCTGGAAACGTGGGAGAACTTCTTATCGTATGTAATATACCTTCTCTCACAAACAGAACAATTCTGCTCTGGTTTGCAGGACCCATTAGAAAGTGTGCCTGTAGCAATGGTCCATAACTGTGGTTCTGCTCAAGATAAATACATTGTTCCTGTTTCATTGCCAGTTGGGTGTAGGTTCACTGAGGACTTGGATGTAGCCTCTGGTGGGGCCCATTTGGGAGGAGCTCTGTGTGAGGCCCCTGATTGTCTTTTTCAAGATTAATATAAAGTGAAGTTGAAAAATAAATTGGACCCCCCCCCCCTTCCTTGCTAAAGCGTAAGCAAGTATATTTCTACTCCGACCCTTCTTTTGATCACCCCTTGGATTTTTAATAATAATAAAATGCCACTCTGTCACTCACTGCAGCCTTGCACAGAACACGAACTCCTTTAAACTTTTGATATTATATTGATATAATATTGATAGTACACAGACCTGTCGTGATAACATTTCTCTGGATAGTAATTGTCCTATAAGTTATTGTGCATCAATGATTTTATTGTCAACATTATTTTGAGACCATTTTAAATAAATGTGAGGATATGATATGGCATAATAATTAATCATTACATTAAATATTTTTTTCAAATGTGACTTAGGCGCGTATTGCCGTGCTTAGCGAGACTTTAAAGGTAGGAAGTCATGCAAGACTTGGATAAATATTTACTTCATGCTTTAAAATAAATCAGTAAATGACTATGATGTCTTGTATTCTTTATGCTATGATTTGAATTATTGTACACCACATTTTAAAATTTATCCCACACATTAGGTGAATTTGAACATACTATTGCATTGGTATCGCCGATACCATCCTAGCTTTTACACCATATCGAATCAGAAATTACATCAGTGGTATCACACATCACTGGATCACACACCCCAGCCATCTTCACTTCCCTAAACACACGAAATGCAGTAGTGTTCCAAATAATAGCAGTGCAATGCGACTAGGCAGAAGAAGTACTGGTATTAGTATATTCTTATTGCTACATGGCAAACAAGTTACCAGTAGGTGCAGTAGATTCTCAGAAAACAAACAAGACCCAGCATTCACGATATGCACGCTCTTAAGGCTGTGTAATTGGCCAAATAGTTGAAAGGGGCGTCTTCAAAAAATTAGCAGTGTCTGCCATTGACTTTACAAACACAAAACTATTTTTGTTTGTAGGATTTGTCAGTCCCGTGATTGGCTAAACTAATATTTAGTTTTTTATGAGTGCTTCCCATCTGTGTGGCATGGACTCTACCAACTCAGCTGTTCTTCCCCTCCAACATTCTTTAACAACATTCCTCAATTCATCAACATTTCTTGCTTTTGCTTTTTTAAGATAAGCCGAAAGGAAAAGAAGAAGAACTATTTTTGTACAAACTTTTTTGTTTGTAGGATTTGTCAATCCTTGAATGAGTAAAGTATTATTTAGTTTTTTATAAGTGCTCCATGTCTGTGTGGCATGGACTCTACCAACTTGTGGCACCTTTTAGCTGTTCTTCCCCTCCAACAGTCTTTAACAACATTCCTCAATTCATCAACATTTCCTGCTTTTGCTTCATTTTTGATGTCAACCCACAAGTTCTCCATTGGATGAAGGTCTGGGGATGGGGCTGGCCCCTCCATAACATAAGAAGATGTTGCTGGTTTACTAGTGTGTTTGGGTGATGGTCTTGTTGTTTTCAAAGGCGTGTCCTCTTCAGCATAAGGCAACATGACCTCTTCAAGTAATTGGACATATGCAAACTCATCCATGATCCCTGCGATGGGATAAATAGTAGGAGAAACATCCCCATATCATGATGCTTCACTGTGTATTTTCGCTTGAATTCAGAGTTTGGGGGTCGTCTTGGACCCAAAAAGAACAATTTACTCCCATCAGTCCACAAAATGTTCCTATCTTTAGGCCAGTTGATGTGTTCTTTGGCAAATTGTAACCTCTTCTACACATGCCTTTTTTTTAACGGAGGGACTTTGTGGGGGATTCTTGTAAATAGATTAACTTCACACAGACATCTTCTAACTGTCACAGTACTTACAGGTAACTCCATACTGTCTTTGATTATCCTGGAGCTGATTAGTGGCTGAGCCTTTGCCATTCTGGTTATTTGTACATCCATTTTGATAGTTGTCTTTTGTTTTCTGCCATGTATCTCTGGTTTTGCTCTCGATTTTAAGGAATCGGAGATCATTTTAGCTGAACAGCCCAAAAAGTTTTGCACCTCTTCATAAGTTTTTCCCCTCTACAATCAACTTTTTAATCAAAGTACGCTGTTCTTCTGAACAATGTCTGGAAGGAGCCATTTTTCTTAGGCTTTCAAAGAGAATGTTTAACGAGTGATTTTTTTCATCCTTAAATAGGGTCACCTGATTCACACCTCTTTTTTCTCTTCATTCGTCACTGATTGAATGCCACACTGCAATTTTTTGAACACGCCCCTTTCAACTAATTGGCCAATTACACAGCCTTAGGAGCGTGCATATCATGAATGCTGGCTCTTGTTTGTTTTCTGAGAATCTACTGCACCTACTGGTAACTTGTTTGCCATGTAGCAATAAAAATATACTAATAACAGTACTTCATCCGGTTAGTCACATTGCTCTTATTTTGTACATTACTTTGAGCCTTGTGATTTAGCATTTGTGGAAAGCTGAATGTTTGAGTGGCTTGCCAATAAAATGTCACAAGTTAAGATATTGTAACTAACTGTTTGTCACAATTAGATTCCTTTTATGTATGATGATTATGTAGAATATAGAGCACCAGGCTTAGTATTCCTCCTTCTCTTTTGTGTTCCCAGGAAAGCAATAGCAAAGTCCGGCTTGCACCTCCTGCCATGTGAGCCCAGTACATCTTTAAACCGACCAGATCAAGAAGCAAATATCCGCAGCACTGTTGACTGGACCGTGAGTATGATTATACAGTATGGTAAATGGGCCAGTAGCTCAATTTGAAGGCCCCCTGCAGTGAAATGGGGGCCTCCACCAATCCAGAGGTACTGTTTCCAACTTCCACTCAATGTTGAAGAGACATGTCAACCAAGACAGTCCCGCAAGCTTCACAGCCTTGAGCAGGTATAATAATATCTTCCAAGTATTTGAAATCAGCCACTATATGGCAAATAATTTACCTGTAGTAAGACCGCAAGTTCCCCAAATCATGACGTGAGCTACAGCATGGTCTTGCTGATGTCCATATGAAAGTGCTCCCCTCGATCATCAAAAAGAGACACGAAGAAACCCCCCAAACAAATAGACATCACTCTCACTGTGATGTTTTTGTAACAGCACATGAAGGCAAAGACCAAGAGCAATGAGCTTTGGACAGATTCATCTAAAATGGAGTTATTTGGACTCAGTAACAGAGGACATGTTTTGGCGAAGACAGCCTTTGAACAGAAGTATGCCATTGTTTGGAGCAAGGACTAGCCAGATCACCCCCATGTATGTATCCATCCATCCGTCCGTCTATCCTTTTTTGTATTATTACGGGAGTAAAAAATCCAAATCAACAAGGCCCTGTGTGGGGGGAAAAAAATGATTTGATACTCAAATTTGTTGGATGCTCTCTAACATCAGGAACGGGTGCACCGGTAAATGATTTGTGCACAGAACAAGTCCACGGCACCAACTGCTTCACCCGACAATGTATCATTTCAATCACCCTGGCTAAGAAAACACAGAAACAAGCACATCTACAGACTTTAAAGAAAGCTCAGCTTTCACCCAGAAACCTGACAAACAGATTGAGAGTATCTTGAGCAACTCTATTACAGGAGGCCTATGATGTAGGTCGTGAAAAAGGCCCAAAACGTCAGTGTTGCCCAGCTACCCACCATTGACTGCATAACCAAGAAGCACAGTTAGTAAATAAAATTCCATAACTTAATAAGGAAATCCAGACTTTCCGGTCCCCGGCCACCTCTTCCAGCTCCACTGAGGGGACCCCAAGGCATTCCCAGGCCAGTTGTGGGACATAATCCCTTCAGGATGTCCTATGTTTTCTCCCGACTGGGCATGCACGGAACACCGCCCCAGGGAGGACCCTGAGATATCGGAGCCTCACCCTGGAGCCAGGCCTGGGTGAGGGGCTCGCAGGCAGTTGGGTCTTCAGCTGTGGTTCGCAACCTGAAGAAGCCACATGGGATCTCCCCCCCACACACTCACCACCTGGTAGGGTCCGGTGCTACGCGTTTTGGGTGGCGGTCGCAGGCCTGTGTGACCTGGTCTTTGTTGGCCCCTCAGGTTCTTAGAAAAAAAATCTCCTGTCCAAATCACAAACAATAAAGCATCACACTCAATCACAAGCGGCCGACGGACTGGACCCTGTGCAGTAAATTCCTGTATACCGTCTTCATGGAAAGTCCTTGTTACTTTTTATGTGCTGGCACTTTTGTTCCACGCCTTTTCATCTGTTTGTATGCACAGGAGTCTGCTCAGTATGGAGATCATATCTGGTTTGAGACTAACGCTTCGGGAGACTACTGTTATGCGGGAGAACAGCACTGCATTGCCAGAGCGCTGGTTAGTATTGCTGAACCATTTCGATGAACACTTTCTGGCATTGAATGACGACTTCTTCATCGATGTTTTTTACAAACAAAAGTTTGAATTTAGTGTGAATGTTCTCTAATTTACACAGGGCCATGGGCCTAATTAGGTCTATCTTGCGGTGTCTTCAAAATACAATTGTGGAGCAAAGGTCTTGGGCTTCCTCAGCAGATGAACTGAACATTACCAATAGAAAAAGCCAGTGTGTCAACCAGTGTGTGACTGCTGGGTGAATGAATAATTCAATCTCCAATCCATTATTATGAAGTTATCATCACATTGGCAGGTGATGTTGATTGTATTTTTATTCACCTTGAAGATGTATTAGCAATCCGTCCTGGAAAAAACACCCATGTGAATAAGTCATTAAGGGCCCAAATTAATTGGGCATTCCAGCCCAGGATGTGTGTATGGAAAGTTTGGACCGGAACGCTACACTTTGGGAACCTCTGTACATTATCTCTCTGTGGTCGATCTCGCTTGGCTTTTCTTATTGCAGGAATGTCCCCCAGTGTTCAGTTGGAGAGTTACCCCCCATTATGTTGCTATTCAACTACCATTTACTAGGGACGACTGGATGGAGGCTGATTCTGCTTCTCTTCGCAGCAAAAGTCAGTCAGCCGGAGAAAGTGTGCTGCTTGCAAGATAGTGGTCCACGCAGTCTGCATTGAACAGCTGGAGAAGGTTGGTTGTAAAATGTCATTGTAAAGCTTATTTTGCTGAGATTTCATTCGGGGATCAGCCAAATTATTTGAAACTGAACTGGAATCCGTGCAAGACGTTTTACTTAGATATTCATTATTTAGGAGTATTAACTCTCGAACATCCATACATTTCCCATTCCTATCCGTTTCCTAACAGCATTAAAGTCCTCACACTATACCACTCTTATGATGTCCTCCAAAACTTCAAACTTGAGTCATTTACTGCGGTGCTTCTCAAATAGTGGGACGGGTTCCAAATACTGGCGTGGTGAACTGTCGAGGAAGGTGAGGCAGGGAACTTTACTTTGCAGACTTGCCAACAAGCACAAATGAATTGTACTTAACTTGCAATTTGACTAAAATGCGCTGGTATGCTTTATAGCGCTCCACTTTGTTGCATTTTCCTGGTTTCATTTTCCAGGTCTGGCTGTACAGTACAGATTAGTGAGTAGGTATGATCAGTTTCTCAGTAGTATCTCAAAAAGGGTGTGTGTGAAATCATTTCTGTTCAGTAGGGGGGCATGACAGAAAATAATTGAGAACCACTGATATACTGGGGTATCTCAATAAGCACACATTCACTTTCTCTTTAAGTTGGTGTTCTTCTCAATGTCATACCGTCCCTCAGAAGTCCAACTTCACAGATGCACACCCACAATCATGGAATCACTCATCGTTAGCACATCATTATTCTCCTCCGCGTTTTGCACCCCTTTTGCTACCATTAACATCACACTGTTGTGCTGTTTGTCCCGTTCTTTGGCAAGTCAAGCCAGTAGTTGTGGGATATACTCCCTCACCTTGTAATGAACAAATAAATAACCCTAACCCTAAACCCTTCCACGCAGACCGTCCTGTTTCATTCCTTTTCTCTTGATTCCTTTTAATCTCTCTCACGCCTGTTCCCACTACGTTTTCAAATGACTCTTCTTCATGTTGCTGCCATTCCTGGCACATGCACTTGTATAGACCTGCAGAGACGCTAAGCGCCCAATGGGCAGGACAAAGCCCAGCATTTATCCAATGACTGTCCAGTTTCGCGCAGTGGAACAACCCACTCCACAGTTCCTCATCGAGGCAGCGGACACTCCACTGAGTTAAAAACAAAACAGGGCATTGCTGGGATGAATGAGAAGGAAGTGGAGTCAGTTACCCGTGATAAGTAGCTGATTCTGAACAAAAGATGGAGGAATTCTGTGCATATTTAGTCCATGCAGTGTACACAGCACTACATGTTTCACCACTAACTAACTCTGAGCTAACTACAAATACAAATCTGAGGCAGAAGAAGCATTGTCATTGTGAATCTAGTACTGTATTCTACATTGGCATTCTACTAGGCTTGTGTTTAGTGACAGAAACATTAGAATCATCCCCTGGGGAACTGCTCGATTCGTTTACACCTCTGAATACGTCCTCTTCTGCATTCTAGATCAATTTCAGATGTAAGCCATCTTTCAGGGAATCCTGTCCTAAAAACATTCGAGAGGTGAGTTGCGGAGATCGTGCAGAGCGGGAGAAAAAACACAAACATTTTAGTGTAATGTCCGGGTTCTTTCATTGAAATGATTATTTTGGGCCATTTCTGGTATGTCTCCAGCCCGGCGTGGTACGCCATCACTGGGTGCATCGAAGACGACAAGAGGGAAAATGTAAACAGTGCGGCAAGGTGGGTCATGGTTTGGTTAGCTTGGTGCCTTTTAGTTTACAGTGGAACCTTGCTCTTCGTTATTAATCCGTTCCAAAGGCTCCATATAAAACCCAATCATACAAAAGCTTGAAATATAACTATTTTTTTACATAAGAAAGGATGAATATCCAATGAATCCATTCCAGGCACCCAAAAACACTTAATAAAGAAGTTTCACGTACAGAAAACAATACATATGAATGAACATTGAATTTATTTTTTGCTTTCTGTTTAGGGTTTCCAGCAGAAGTTTGCTTTCCACAGTAAAGAGATTGTTGCCATTAGCTGTTCTTGGTGCAAACAAGCGGTGAGCATGTTTTCTCTTTCCGATCTTTATCAAACGAATCTCACATTGACAAACTGCTTTTTACTTCCCTGCTTTAGTACCACAACAAGGTCTCCTGTTTCACGTTGCCCCAAATTGAGGAGGTTTGTCCAATAGGAGCTCATGCTGCCCTCATAGTTCCACCTTCATGGATTGTTCGAGTTCGACGTTGCCAGGTAGAGATGATCATTCTGTACTCTTTGTACTTACTGCACAAGTACATGGCATACACTACCTGAAGGGGGTAGTGGTTCTTCTGGAGTTGGGACACCATGGTCAGGAGACCTATCATGCTTTTTTTGGTATTGAGTTCTGGACTCCTATAGAGCAGCTACACACGATAACCCGCACAGAACTCATTCTAGTTCTTCCAGACTCTGCGTCTTTTCCTGCAGCGTTACCTTGGCTTTCCCAAACAGTCTGTGTAAATTACCCCTCCTCCAGATGCAGCCCCCTCCTCTGTGATTGGTCACTCTCCCAAGCGCTCCCATGGACTTCCAGACTTCTTCCAAACACACTTTTTAATTTTGCCCGTACATGTTATGTTAATAGTAAATCACAATGTCTGCTTTTAGCAGCTATTGGCAGCTCCAGACATGGGTGAGCTTGTAATTTGCATGCAAGCAGGAAACACTCCCTGCTCCCCCTGCAAGCACACTCTACAATACCACGCACACAAAAGAAGCACTGCGAAATTGTTACTTACAGCTTGCGCTTCTGACTCTTCAACACGACCCCGTAGCATCAGAAAGGCGTCGGAGGATAAAGGCGTAGTAGTATACCTTTTTTCCTGTACATTTTGCTTGCTTGTACAGCACTGCAAATGGAAGCTCCACTTGATGAGAGTGGCAGCTTCTGCGGTTACCTCGTGGCCTTGTTTTGGTGGTTTTCCCCTTCTGATGGACCATCTCACTAAGTAATAACTTTTTCCAAAATCTCTACATGAAGAATTCCTCCACATGCGAGAACAGCGCATGCATGCAGCATTTTCTTCCCGACTTCACTTGACTTCTAGCTATGAATACGCGATGTGACGTCATGGGCAAGCCTATGATGATGGCTGTTGTGTTTGAGACACCACTTGAGTTGTTCCACACATCTCCATGCTTGAAGGACTTGCATGGAGGTCCTGTTCCCCTTTTTACACCAGTTTGGGGAAGGCCCTTTTCTGTTCCAGAACTCTGACCTCTTTTAATTGTCTATTTTTAGAGCACTTTTGAAAACAAATCTCGTCATGCTCAGAATACTGTATAGATTATGCTATTGTGAAGTGTTTCCATGCATACAGTCAGGTAAGTGAAGGTTTTTAATCAATACAGAGGTGGATGGATATTGTGCACCCTCATCAGGATCCTGCCGGCACTATTTTGAGTCTGCTGCAGCCTTTTCCCTGCAGAGATCCAGACAATGCAGTAATGCAAGTTGTCTTCCTGATGTGATTTTTAAATGTTGCTGTAAAACACTATTTGCAGGGATAGAACTTCCCTCACCTACGCTCTGCTTTCCAACAGGCAGCCATGAAGACAAGCAAGAAGAAGAAAAGAACATCCTTCAAGAGAAAAAGCAGTAAAAAAGCCGCAGAGGTATGCCGGGAATTTATGATTCTGTGCAGGGCTGCATGTGAGTGTGCAGAACGTCATGAAATGTTAAAAATATGTGACAGGCATAATATCTGTGAACTCCTTCTAAACGCAACGGAAGCTCGTTTATTCTGGCCTACATCAAACATGTGTTTATTTATTTAGTCCTTGTCGTTTTTACCAAAGACAGAGTCGCTGAGTTTGGTAAAGTCTCTGGATCAGATCAGAACAACAGAATGAAAGTATTTTTATGGGCGGATGTTTATAGTTCAAGATCACCGATTTGCTCACTTCACTGTCAATCAAAAGAGGATTCTGCCTCAGACAGATCATCCAATCCTCATGCACATCTAGGAGTTAAACAATATGTTATATGTTTAAACAATGGAGGTTTTGATGCAACCGCTTGGCAAAGTGTGAGCTCCTTCCTCAGGTTTTCTGTGGAATGTAGGTCCAATAGCTGAGTGGACTCTCCAGGACCTTCATGTGCTGCTTTTTTTTATTATAATTATAGCGTGATTGCTCTTTTCCAATGATTAATAATCCTCACCTTGCTGAATAGACATAGAAATGCCTAAAGTGATCCAGTGCGTCAAAAAGGCAGGAAATGGCAATATTCATATTGTGATATTCCTGACATGGCCATGGGTAGCTGATACAGGAATGGATGCTGTGATATGCAGTGGTTTGTTAATCAGCGTTCCAATTCTGTCTTTATTTTCACATTTTGATTTGCCGAACGGTGAGTGTGAATGTTTGTTTGTCTATATGTGCCCTGTGATTGATTGGCGACCCATCCAGGGTGTACCCCGCCTCTACCCCAAAGTCAGGTGGGATAGGCTCCAGCATACCCGCCACCCTAATGAGGATAAGCGGTACAGAAAATGAATAAATAAATGAATGAATGATTTGCCAAAGGCCTTTTCTCAAACATGATTTTTAAGGGAATTGCAATTTGTAGGGTTTTCTCTTTGGTTACTTGCAGGATGGACGACAGTGGAAGCCCTTCATTATCCGGGCCATCCCTTCCCCATTGATGAAACCACTGATAGTGTTTGTAAACCCCAAAAGTGGAGGAAATCAGGTATTCAAGATCTTTTTTTAAAGGAGATTGTCTGTGGACTTATTTCTTTTTGTTTTTACTTTTTAAGGGCACTAAAATCCTGCAGTCCTTTATGTGGTATCTGAACCCAAGACAGGTGTTTGATCTGAGCCAGGGAGGACCAAAAGACGGGTAATTATTTATTCATTCATTTTCTGTATTCAAATAGACTGACAAATCAACCATGATCCTATTTTCAAACATCTAGTTTGGAGCTGTATCGTAAAGTCCATAATTTGAGGATTCTGGCCTGCGGCGGAGATGGAACTGTGAGTACTAACGCAGAACTGTCAATGACCAGTCACTATTTGAATGATATTTATAGGCCTCAAATAAAAAGTAGCCAATTGATGACCGATACAGTACCTAATCCTGTACAGTGGAACCCCGGTTAGCGTGATAAAGCTCAGATTGAAACCAAAATGTACTCTAAACATTCCATTTTTGCCAGAGGAAGTATAGTAGTGCCGGATACCCAAACATTTTTTACTATAATTTATTACATGCAGGTTTCCAGGTCAGAGCATGCTAGCCGCTAATGGGTAATTAACATTCTTGTGGACATTATTGACGCAAACCAAAAACGATGCTTAACAGAGGCGTGCGCTAACCACGGTTCTACTGTACAACAAAAACACCCAAATAATCCTGTGACATTTACAGTATGTGCATTTCTGTATGAGCATGTGCATGTGTAAAACCAGGTGGGATGGATCCTGTCCTGCCTTGATGAACTTGGACTGAATCCTCAACCTCCAGTTGCAGTCTTACCACTCGGGACAGGAAATGACCTCGCTAGGACTCTCAACTGGGGAGGGGTGAGTCCATTTGCACATAGTATTGAATTGGAATCGGCGCTTCCAGCCTGAATTTTACCCAGTACTGAATCAGAAATCCAATTAATGGCACCACACATCACAGCAGTCTTTACTCCCGTAAACACACAAAAATGCGAGTGATGTTGTGCTTTTGCGACGCTTTGCTTTCACATAATAAGTCACATTTGTTTGTTAATGTGAACGACCACATCAAAAAATCACATTTTAAACAAAAAAAAATCCAAATTGGGCATCATGCCCTGCAGTGTGAAGGTAGCCTAACTGTATTCCGTATTTTATGCCCAGGGGTATACGGATGAGCCGCTGTCTAAGATCCTGTCTCATGTTGAGGATGGAACTGTGGTGCAGCTTGACCGGTGGAATCTACAAGTTGAACCCAACCACAGTGCAGGGACTGAGGTGGATGAGCAGCAAACGGATAAGGTTTGACATTTTTATGAAAGGCGTGCACTTGGTAGGCTGCTGTGCACAAGTCACCCTGCAAAGGCCGGTATAAAACCTTAAACAAACGACAGAGTGGCTTGTATGAAGTTATTACAAGTATTAAAAAGTATTGTATCGTACAATAACTTTATATTTTAATAATTAATGTCAAAGCTTGCATCAGCGTTAACATATTAATGTTACCAGTAGGTGCAGTAGATTCTCGGAAAACAAACAAGACCCAGCATTCATGATATGCACGCTCTTAAGGTTGTGTAATTGGCCGATTAGTTGAAAGGGGCGTGTTCATAAAATAGCAGTGTGGCATTCAATTAATGATGAATGTAGAGAAAAAAGAGGTGTGAATCAGGTGGACCCTATTTAAGGATGAAAGCAGCACTTGTTGAACATCATTTCTCTTTGAGCCTGAGGAAAATGGCTCCTTCAAGACGTTGTTCAGAAGAACAGTGTACTTTGATTCAAAAGTTGATTGGAGAGGGAAAAACGTTCAAAGAGGTGCAAACCTTTTTGACTGTTCAGCTAAAATGATCTCCAATGTCTTAAAGTGGAGAGCAAAACCAGAAAACCACGTGCCAGAAAACTGAAGACAACTATCAAAATGGATGGAAGAATAACCAGAATGGCAAAAGCTCAGCTCCTGGATGATCGAAGACAGTCTGGAGTTACCTGTAAGTACTGTGACAGTTAAAAGAGAAATGAAGGAACATTTTGTGGACTGATGAGAGTAAAATTGTTCTTTTTGGATCTATGGGTTACAACCAGTTTGTGAGACAACCCCCAAACTCTGAATTGAAGCCACAGTACACAGTGAAGACATGTGAAGCATCATGATATGGTCGTGTTTCTCCTATTTATCCCATAGCAGGGATCATGGATGAGTTTGCATATGTCCAAATACTTGAAGAGGTCATGTTGCCTTATGCTGAAGAGGACACCCCTTTGAAATCAACAAGACCATCACCCAAACACCTTAGGAAACCAGCAACATCTTCTTATGTTCTTATGTTATGGAGGGGCCAGCCCCATCCCCGGACCTTCATCCAATGGAGAACTTGTGGGCTGACATCAAAAATGAAGGAAAAGCAAGAAATGTTGATGAATTGTGGAATGTTGTTACAGAATGTTGGAAGCGGAAGAACAGCTGAAAGGTGCCACATGCCATGTCACACAGATGTGAAGCACTTATAAAAAACTAAATATTACTTTACTCATTCACAGGATACACAAATCCTACAAACCAAAAAGTGTGTACAAAATAGTTTTGAGTTTGTAAAGTTGACGGCAGACACTGGTATTTTTGAACACGCCCCTTTCAATTGTGTAAATTGGCCAATTACACAGCCTTAAGAGCGTGCATATCATGAATGCTGGGTCTTGTTTGTTTTCTGAGAATCTACTGCACCTACTGGTAACTTGTTAGCCGTGTAGCAATAAAAATATACTAATAACAGTACTTCATCTGCTTAGTCACATTGCACTGCTTTTGTTTGGAACACTAGTGTATGGTATTTTCTTTTTATGTCTCTGTGCTCCTTCAGCTTCCTCTAGACGTGTTCAACAATTACTTCAGCCTCGGATTCGATGCTCACGTGACTCTAGAGTTTCATGAGTCAAGAGGTATGACCCAAATAAAAAATTATTTTTTCACAAATAAAAATCTGAAGGCTGATTGGATGAGGATTGTGTGTGTCACCATTATTAGTGGCCTATTAGATTAGGGGTCGGGAACCTTTTTGGCTAAGAGAGCCACGGAAGCCACATATTTTAGAGGTATTTCCCTGAAAGCCAGATTATATATATTTTTTACAGTGATTACAACTAAAAGTGTGCATTTTTAAGCAAGACCAACAATTTTCTAAGTTCTATATTTTCAATGTTATTAACGCGTTGATTTTGCTCTCATCGATGAAGCGCACAGGGCCCCAGTGGCGTAGTAGGCATTCGGGAGGCATCCTAACCAGATGCCCGAGCCACCTCATCTGGCTCCTCTCAATGCGGAGGAGCAGCGGTTCTACTCCGAGTCTCTCCCGGATGTCAGTGCTTCTCACCCTATCTCTAGGGGAGAGCCCAGCCACCCTGCGGAGAAAACTCATTTCAGCCGCTTGTACCCGTGATCTTGTCCTTTCGGTCACTACCCAAAGCTCATGACCATTGATAAGGGTAGGAACGTAGATGGACCGGTAAATCGAGAGCTTTGCCTTTCGGCTTAGCTCTCTTTTCACCACGACAGACCGGTGCAGAGTCCGCATCACTGCAGACGCTGCCCCAATCCGCCTGTCCATCTCGCGTTCCATCCTTCCATCACTTGTGAACAAGACCCTGAGGTACTTAAAGTCCTCCACTTGAGGCAGGACCTCATCCCCGACCCAAAGCTGGCACTCCACCCTTTCCCGGGCGATAACCATGGACTCGGACTTGGAGGTGCTGATTCCCATCCCAGCCGCTTCACACTCAGCTGCGAACCGGTCCAGTGAGAGTTGAAGGTCACTGCTCGATGAAGCCGACAGGACCACATCATCTGCAAAAAGCAGAGACCGAATCCTGCGGCCACCAAACTGAAACCCCTCAACGCTCTGGCTGTTTCTAGAAACTCTGTCCATGAAAGTAATCAACAGAATCGGTGACAAAGGGCAGCCCTGGCGGAGTCCATCCCTCACTGGAAACGGGTCCGACTTATTGCCGGCAATGCAAACCAAACTCTTGACACCGGTCATACATATACCCCATATTCCCGGAGCACTCCCCACAGTATTCCCCGAGGAACATGGTCGAATGCCTTCTCAGAGTCCACAAAACACGTGTAGACTGGTTGGGCAAACTCCCATGCACCCTCAAGGACCCTGCCGAGAGTATAGAGTTGGTCCACAGTTCCACGACCAGGATGAAACCCACACTGCTTCTCCTGAATCCGAGATTCGACTATCTGGCGGATCCTCCTCTCCAGAACCCCTGAATAGACCTTACCGGGAAAGCTGAGGAGTGTGATCCCACGATAGTTAGAACACACCCTCCGGTCCCCCTTCTTAAAAAGCGGGACCACCACCCTGGTCTGCCAGTCCAGGGGCACCGACCCCCACGCAATGCTGTAGAGGCGTGACGACCAAGACATGCCAACAGCATTCAGGGCCTTAAGGAACTCCGGGCGGATCTCAACCACCCCCGGGGCCTTGCCACCAAGGAGCTTTTTGACCACCTCGGTGACCTTAGCCCCAGGGATAGGCGAACCCGACTCAGAGTCCCCAGGCGCTGCTTCCATGTTGGAAGGCTTGTCGGTGGGATTGAGGAGGTCTTCAAAGTATTCCCTCCACCGGTCCACAACATCTCGAGTTGAGTTCAGCAGCACACCGTCCCAACCATACACGGTGTTGACTGTGCCCCTGCTTCCCCCGCCGGAGACGGCGGATGGTGGTCCAGAATCTCTTTGAAGCCATCCGGAAGTCGTTTTCCATGGCCTCTCCAAACTCCTCCAAAGTCCGGGTTTTTGCCTCAGCGACCGCCAGGGCTGCAGACCGCTTGGCCTCCGGTACCTGTCAGCTGACTCCGGAGTCCCATGGGCCAAGACGGCCTGATAGGACTCTTTTTTTCCACTTGTCGGCATCTCTTACCACTGGTGTCCACCAACGGGTTCTGGGATTACCGCAACGACATCCACCGACCACCTTACGGCCACAGCTCCGATCGGCCGCATCGACAATCGAGTCACGAAACATCGCCCACTCGGATTCAATGTTCGCTGCCTCCCTTTGAACATGGTCAAAGATCTCCCGTAGGTGGGAGTTGAAACTCCTTCTGACAGGGGACTCTGCCAGGCGTTCCCAGCAAACCCTCACAATGCGTTTGGGTCTGCCAGGTCTGACTGGCATCCTCCCCCACCATCGGAACCAACTCATCACCAGGTGGGGATCAGTTGACAGCTCCGCTCCTCTCCTCACCCGAGTGTCCAAAACATGTGGTCGCGAGTCCGACGACACAACCACAAAGTCAATCATCGAACTGCGGCCCAGGGTGTCCTGTTGCCAAGTGCACATGTGGACACCCTTATGCTTGAAAATGGTGTTCGTTATAGACAATCCGTGACAAGCACAGAAGTCCAATAACAAGACACTGCTCGGGTTAAGATCAGGGGGGCTGTTCCTCCCAATCACACCTCTCCAGGTCTCATTGTCGCTGCCAACATGAGCATTGAAGTCACCCAGCAGAACAAGGGAATCCCCTGAGGGAGCACTCTCTAGTACTTCCTCAAAGAACTCCCAAAAGGGCGGGTATTCTGAACTGCTGTTTGGCGCGTAAGCGCAAACATCAGTCAGGACCCGTCCCCCTACCCGAAGGCGTAGGGAAACTACCCTCTCTTTTACTTGGTTGAACTCCAACTTGCAGGCTTGGAGTTGGGGGGCAACAAGAATTGCCACCCCTGCCTGTGGCCTCTCATTGCAGGCAACACCAGAGTAGAATGAAGTCCAGCCCCTCTTCAGGGGACTGATTACAGAGCCCTTGCTGTGCGTTGAGGTGAGTCCGACTATATCTAGCCGGAATTTCTCCTCCTCATGCACCAGTTCAGGCTCCTTCCCCGCCAGAGAGGTGACATTCCACGTACTGACAACTAGCTCCTGTTTAGCCGAGGATCGGGCCCAGTCAGGAGATCTAGGTTTGAATCTCAATTGGGCATCTCTGTGTGGAGTTTGCATGTTCTCCCCGTGTGTGTGGGTTTTTTCCGGGTATTCCGGTTTCCTCCCACATCCCCAAAACACGCATGTTAGCTTCATCGTTGATCTAAATTGTTCATAGGTATGAATGTGACTGTGAATGTTTGTCTCTATGTGCCCTGCGATTGAATGGCGAGTAGTCCAGGGTGTTCCCCGCCTCTCGCCCAAAGTCAGCTGCTAGGATAGGCTCCAGCATAGCCCTGTGACCCTAATGAGGATAAGCGGCATGGAAAAGGGATGGATGGATGTGTGTGTATGTTGGAGTTTTGCATTGTGGATTGATGATTTGTATTTCTGTGTTACTGTTTTAGAAGCCAACCCAGAGAAGTTTAACAGTCGTTTCAGGAATAAGATGTTCTATGCTGGGGTGAGTGCACACTGGCTGTTAAATTGTGTCCCTTTAAAGCTTTATCAAGAGTTTTGATCAATGAATTAGATTTTTTGGGCTGTTTGTTAACATGTTTTTCATTGTGAGGATTCCTTTCTTCACCTTGTGTGTACTAGTACCGTGCAAAAGGATGAAATCCAATATTCACTCTTGGGTTTATTAACACACATTGATCTGCCAGTGTGGTTTATTAGTCCAGTGGGAATGTTACCAATATGTGGACCATTCAAAGACAGGCGCCCATGGCCGCGTTACACAAATACAGATATTTAAACGTGTGTTTTGTTTTTTTCATCCACATGCAAACATGCGTTTTTGGCCTTAAAAACTGTGGAAAACTCCAGCCACAGTGAAGATTTTCAAAAACTCAGACTTAAGCGTATGTGTTGGGGGTCAGATGGAGCTTTTTGGTTTGTGTCATAAGAAATGGGCAACATTTAACAGAACCACTGACATACAGGAACCCAACATGACTGACGCCACATGCACTGCACAAGAAGGGCGGCGCTGATATCAATCCAACCTATGACAACCATGTCAGGCAATATTTTCCAATAATAATACCTTGCATTTATTAATATAACGGATACAGTAATTGCACAACAAATGCAGCAGCACATTCAAAAAAGTTTTTTTTGTTGTTTTTTTTTTACAATGCACTAGCATTGCACTAGATAATAATAGCATTGCACTTGCCTTGCCATCAAGTCTGGAATGTTGTCGGATCTGTTTGGTCATGCGTCTTGTCAACAAGACAGAGGACAAAATGTAAGAAATTGCCGAACGTGTACATTTATTTCAAATGAAGCTTTCATGATTTGCTTTTCTTGTGTTTTGCTGATGAGCACACAACTTAGTAGAGGACTCAATAGCTTTGTTATGACAAATTCTGAATTGGTTTGGATCCCGAAACAAAATGTGTGGATGTGTTTGTTTGTCGTACAGACAGCATTCTCAGATTTCCTGATGGGGAGCTCCAAAGACCTGTCTAAGCACATCCGTGTTGTGGTGAGTATCTGTCAATCAAGCAGTCAGCTCTCGTGTGGAAACGCTGCCACTTAATTTGTGTCTCTCCAGTGTGATGGGACTGATTTAACATCAAAGGTTCAGGATTTGAAGCTGCAATGTCTGGTCTTCCTCAACATCCCCAGGTTAGTTGCTGCCGCTCCAACCCTAGACAGCAGATACCTCCTACTGGGAATGTTTGTCACTGGTTTTCTGGCACACAATGTTCTCTCTAAGCTGCGTGCCCAATCGTGCGCTGATCTTGTGTTGTCAGTGCATAGCAATCCTTGCAGCGCAACAAAGTAAAATTCCAACCTGAACTGCAACTCAAATAAACAGAATTTATTCTGTGCCATTTTGCAATTCAAATCCATGAGATTTTTGTTTATTTTCATTTTTTATTTCGATAAAAGTAAACATACTGCAAATGCGGCATCACTTGTAGCAGTGGTTCCCAAACGTTTTTTGCCGTGCCCTCCTTTTTGCTGATTTTTTTTAGATTTTTAGGGAAAAGTGTGCATGGTAGACCCAGCCCCCCCCGTCATAATGCCGCGCCCCCCAGTTTGAAAACCACTGCCTAATAGTGATAAATAGTGCCAGGACAGGCTGCTTCTAAACAGAAAAAGTCATAATTCACAAAATAAATGGTAAACTTGTCCCATTAGCAGGAGCATCGCAAAGAACCCCTGAAAATCTCATTGGATGCAGTTGATTTAGAAATGACTCAGACCCCAGTTGTACTTCGCTGCCCATAGTTACACGCCTTATCAAAATGTGAAGAAAATGACTCAAAACTGTTGTCTTACAGCCAATAATTATAATGAAAGGAACGGATGAAAAAACCATGCCTTGCAAGTAAGCGATAAGAATGGTGTGTCAGCCCATGACATTAGAATACACTCCTATATACACTCCTGAACAGAAAAAACAATTATACAGTCAGTTTCCTTTGGCTGTTGGATGAAAGCTTTAATTCATTTCTCCTCCCACCGTGAAATCCAACCTCTTTCATTTACTTCTGCCATTGCCTTCTTCGTGTCACTCATAATGGCTACGTTCACATTGCAGGGAATAATAATAATAATGATGCCTATTGCCGTGTTCGTGGCAATTTCCAGGTGTTTGTGCAAAGGGCGTCGATATTTTCTTAACCAATTTGTGCTCTTATCTGTTATTTGCTTAAAGTAGGGCTGTCAATCCATTCAATTACTTGATCGCAATTAATCACCTTTTGTCCATAGTTAACTCAAAACCAATCACATTTAATAAGTAGGGATGTAAATCTCTATATGGTAAACAATTCGTTATGCAACAACAATAAGTACATCAAACCATCCTGATTGCATGTTGCTGGTGTGTGTTTGTTTCAGGTACTGTGCAGGCACTACCCCTTGGGGAAATCCAAGTGAGCACCATGACTTTGGACCGCAGCGCCATGATGATGGCTACATCGAGGTCATTGGATTCACCATGACGTCGCTGGTATGGAGGAATGATAATGTATAGTGTCACTATTTACATGTAAAGGTTCTTGGTTCCAGAATATTATAAGAACACCGGCATATGTTACAAACAGCAAATTAAAGGAACAGACGGAACAAGTCAATGTGTATATTCGTTACTCTTTGTAAAAATTGTTGTGCCAGCTGAATAAATGATTGGCGTTCATGTCTTGCACTCATAGTTGTACATGTCTGCAGCACATGCATGTACACACAAGCAGCCTCAGAGGGGGAGTCACTGTGTGGTTGTGATAGGCTACATGTTTATGCATCAGGACGGCAGCGACAAGCACACTCCAGCACATGTGAGCCAGGAATCGGTGCGCCTAGCCTGGCGTTTATTTGCAGCAATGATGTTGATAGGTTTTCAATGTAGTGGGTCCCCAGGACCTGCATATGTCCCTAATTTGAAAGAATAAGTTTCTTATTCCCTTATTCCCCCTAACCCCTAACCCTAAGTAAAAGGGTCCAAACAACGACGTTCTCTGATACATTTCCATGAAGACCGCAGTTGGACTGGCGTAGTGTAACTGCAAGATGTGTTCCATGAGAAAGCATGCTAACTGAGGTTCCACTGTAATTATGAAACTGTATCTCTCACGTTTGATTTATTCCTTGCGCCTTTTTGTGTAGGCTACCCTGCAAGTTGGAGGTCACGGCGAGCGTCTGAATCAGTGTCGAGAGGTAACCCTCACCACGACAAAGCCTCTCCCCGTCCAGGTACCCTCCCACAGCCAAGCTTTGGTGATGCAATAGACATTAGTATTGTTTACCATCAGGTGGATGGGGAACCATGTAGACTTGCTCCCTCTGTCATCAACATCAGCCTCAGAAACCAGGCCAACATGGTCCAGAAGACCAAACGGCGGACATCCCTGCAACATCTCAATAAGTGAGTCACACCTTCTTTTTTGAAAATTAAAAGTAGTTTAGTAGTAAATCTGGGACTTAATTGGCACGGTGCTGCTTGTGTCTCAGCCAGCAGCCAGTCCCGGAGAAGCTGCGCCTCCGAGTCAGCAGAATCAGCATGAGTGACTATGAGGCCCTGCACTATGACAACGACAAGTTACGGCAAGCGTGTAAGGAAACATACACTATGTTGCTTCTAGTTCTTTCAATACCATATACACACGCCTGCTAGTGATGATCGATGTTAGTATGCATACAACATGCACGTCAATCATCATCCCAGCAAAAGTTCATCAGGTGAGCTGTCCTTGTGTGTGTCCTTTCACACATTTACAATCTCTCCCTGCTCCTTTTTTCACATTGGAGGAGCGATCGCATTAGTTAAATGACAATTGTTTTGGGGACTGCTTTCTCTTACGAAAGGTTGTGTCTATGAAACGACGCACTCCAGCATGCGTATGCATGTCCTTGCGTGTTTCTTCACACAAAGCGGCGAGGAACACTGCATTGTCCTTTTTGTCCCCATCTAAGTCACTTATGATCCAAGTATCCTTATGAAACAAGACTGCACCATCAATTTGTTTGACGTTATTCCTCTATACTGTACATGCGGTTCTGAGTTCTGACACAAGGTGGTGTAGTAGTTCTAGCAAAATATGCTGTTTGTGTGCTTCTCAGTTTGTGATTATTTGTATGTGCAGGGCAGATCTAATCAATACATGGTGAAAAGTATGTAAGAACCGTATGAATAAGACAAGGACAAAAAGAATTGTCTCTCTCTATACAGTATGTACAGTATATCTACAGCATGTGTGTGTTTACGCTTTGGATACACCTCAAGTCATTTTTCTGCAGAAATTTGTCTTGGAAAGATTGCTTCTGTGTGTCTCCGTCACATTGAATGGGGACTGCTGATTTTCCACACCCACTCTTCTTGTATCGGTGCTTGAACTCCTATGGATGACTGCATACATTAAATGGCTTAATGTGCCACATGTGGTCCAATGACCCCGGTTTGCTCGTATCTGCTGTAAAAGATATGAAAATGCTGTTGGATAATTGTCTCGCTTCTGTGTGTGCTCAGCCATTCCTCTGGGATTGATTGTGGTTCCCGGAGACAGCGACTTAGAGACGTGCAGAGAACATATCCAGCGTTTACATGAGGTGAGGCTAAGACTGGGAACTGATCTGAGTGATGAATGGAAAGACAAATACTCACCGATTGAAGGAATAATGTTTTTTGTTTCCTTTTTACCTTTCTATACCTCCATCTCACTATCCAGGACTTCTGTTCTAACCATTCAGCTTCCGGATGTGTGGGACGACAGGTTGGTTGTCTGAGTTTTGTGGGCACATGGAGAAATGTGGCCGATGACTTGAAAGCGACTTATTGTTAGCACAAAATTGCAATTCCCTTTGAACTTCTGAGTCAATGCTCAAAAGATGATGCCAAGATGAAATGTCAAAGAGATGAACCAATTGAGGACCATAACCGCTGTTCTATCACGCTACAGAGATTTTCTGCAATAAGTGGGAAGGTCAAAGTGGTCACATAACGGCCTTTGCACAGGCGCAGGGTTGGTTGTTCCGCTGCACAAAACTGGACGGTCATTGGATTCATGCGGGGGTCCCTGGGGCAGTGGGCTGCATGACGATTGGATGATCTCTCTGAGGTGGAATCCCTCTTTGATTGACAGAGCTTTTTCTAGGTTTTTAATTCCATTATTCTCAACCTATCCAGAGATCCCCAGTGACTTTGCCTTTGTTAAAAACCAATAGCGTTGTGTTTGACGACTCTCTTCTGTCACTCTGCGCTTTCTGTCCCCACCCAGCAGTGGAAAAGACGCCTAATGGGGGCGACAGGGTGAAAAATCTTTGAAAAGGAACATAGGGTGGAATTCACATAAATAAAAATGAGCTTCCCCTCCTTGAATAACCAGCCTTCGCCGCTGACTTACGTAATTAAAAAGAGTCACACTGGTGATCAGGTGATTATTGGCGCCAATATTTGACATTTTGACATAAAAAAAAAAAGTTTTTTCACATGCGTACGATAAAGGATCAAAAGCGGAACAAATGGGATGCAACATTCTACAAACCTAGGTTTTGTTTTGTCATTTATACAGTGGTACCTCGGCATGAAGTCCCAACTCACAAGTGTTTTTAGATGCTTTGCTTCGAACTGCTAGTTAAAGTTAAGGCCAGAAGCTGCATGTTAACGGCACAGCCAAAGAGAGCTCGCTGATGCTATGTCATCTTACATACATTGTAGCCGTATCATTTATCTTGTTTAGTAGGGATTGTGAAGAACTATGACAGGAACATCAAACTAAAAGCACTAAATGAATACAGGACCACCATCCACCTGGAGTTTGTTTTTCAGAGAGGGTGTGTACCACAATAAGGTGACCAGATCTTTCTTGTATGCATTCCCACGTAGTGCCAGCATGTGGGAGCAAATATGAGGTGAAAGAAAAAGGGTAAAAACTATAGTCTAGTAATCTTAACTCTGCAGCGTGTGAGAACAAAGGAGGTGCGTTCAAGGACCGACAAACATTGGGACAAATCACCACTCTCATTAAACATGTAAAAACTGGGGCATTTCCAACTATTATTTTTAATTAAAATAATATCCCATATTTCCAATATTGGTATCTGTCTACATACAATGTGATGTGGTGATCGTAGTTGCATATCGACTTGTTTACATCCCTGCCTGTTAGAAATGATTCTACACTTAGACATGACCTACAAGGGAAATTGCTTGGTTACAGACAAGACACTCTTTAATAAAAAAAATGCAGTGCAATCTGAATAAAATTGTGAATAAAAGTATGAAGATGGCTTCACGAAGGGCATTGACTGTCTGGAACTGATGGCCCTTTTTATAAACTTCCCTTGCCAGCCATCCCCAAATGTTCTCTATGGGATTTAAACCAGGGGTACTTGCAGCAAGAGTGGTAATTTTCTCCCTGAAGAAGCAAGCATTGTGAACTGTGGCGTTGTCCCGTTGAAAAAGCCAGCTGGTACCATACAGACAAAGGTCATGAGGGATGCACGCTGCAACACCTGCACGTAACCAGCCGCCGTTTACACTTTGCCAGAGAGCATCAAACGTGGCACATTGAAAGATGGAAAAAAGTTGTATTCTCTGATGAGAAAAAATGGAACCTTGATGGTCCAGATGGCTTCCAATGTTTCTGGCATGACAAGGAGACCCCACCTGAGATGTTTTCTCCCCGGCACAGTGGAGGGGGGTCCATCATGATCTGTGGTGCTTTTTCATTCAGTGGAGCACTAGAGCTTCAGGTGGTGCAGGGTCATCAGACGGCGGCTGGTTCCGTGCAGATGTTGCAGCGGGCATCCCTCATGACTGAGGGCCCTCCTCTGTGTGGTACCAGCTGGCTTTTTCAACCCTGCAGTTCACAATACTCGCTTGACGAAGGACTTCTTCACTCTTTTGGACCATCCTGCATGTTCCCCTGATTGAAATGCTATAGAGAACATTTAGAACAAAGAGTGAGTGTGTGTGTGTGATTGTTAGCTATGGACAAAGTGACATGGGACCCAGAATTCCTGGCTGCCACCCTGTCACTGAAAACATAAAATCAGTTTAATTTTGAGAAAAACCTACACAAATATGTCCTCTGGATGTGTACTCAGGAAGTGACATTGGTGGCTCAGAGTTGAGTTTTAACAGTAGCCCGTGTTGGTGTTATAATGATGTCCTTATTATGACAATAATAATAATGACGTCATTATTATGACAATAAAAATAATGATGTCATTATTATGACAATAAAAATAATGATGTCATTATTATGACAATAATAATAATGACGTCCTTATTATGACAATAATAATAATGACGTCATTATTATGACAATAATAATAATGACGTCATTATTATGACAATAATGATAATGATGTCATTATTATGACAATAAAGATAATGATGTCATTATTATGACAATAATAATAATGATGTCATTATTATGACAATAATAATAATGATGTCATTATTATGACGTAGAAGCTTGTTGTTCCGGCGAGGAAAATGTGACTGAGTGATGCCAAGAATTGGAACCGCAGCGTGACTACAAATGCAACATGTGGCACATTTCCATTGAATTCAGAGGTCATTAAGTAGGCTATAGAAAACTTTCAAGTGGGCCAATTAAGCCGGCCAGAACTTTGTGTGTCTGTATGAGTAGGACACACACCGTCAAGAAACTAATGAGAAGCCCATTCCATTGCTGTTGGCAAAGTTTCAGGATTCAAAGGCCAGAAGAACAGCTTGATTAGTTTGGACAGTCCTTTTTGAAACGCCTTCTACCGCTTAGTCACTTGCGTTGTGAGCACTTCAATCGTTGCGTTTGACTTTCTGTCACAGGCGCTTTACCGCACTGTGCGAGTTGGAGTCAACACCTGAAGTTGTGCAGCGCAAAGGGAATTAGGGGCATCCCCTCCACAAGTTTCCGTAGCGAGCCAAGCTATGATGCTTGCTGATAAACGAAGACAGCTGTCAATTAGACTATGCCAGTATGCTCTGCTTGCCTGAATAGCTCAAATGGGTCAATCGTGAGGTTGTCAAGTGTGAAGGTTGCATATGATAACCGTTCTGATGAGCAGCCAGCAAGTGGTTGCTTATTGAAGTTTGCCAATCCTTGCTGCTTTTCTCACATCCGCTTGCTATTTTATGGGCGCACACATCCAATGCCAGGGCGAACAACAAACACCCACACACGGTATCTGAAAAGGTTCTGCACTCAAGGGGTTGCATCGCGCAGCACACGCGTGCGCATCCTTGCTCAGATACAATTTGGATCACACACACACATTCTTTTATTCAGTCCAAGTTAAGATTCCAGAAGACATACACGCATTTTCTGGTGCTTCAGTCCACGTGTTTATTTTGTAAGGTTACCTTTTTTCTAACAGTAAAAGCGTTTTGGGAATACATGTGGACACTAGTAGCTCCAGCAAGAATGAGCTGAGACAAACCAAAAAAGCAAAGCAGAGGTGGGTGTGTGATCAGTGATCCCGTATTCATCTTGTAACGGCTGCATTTTGGAAAGTCCTTGTAATCATTGTCCCCGTTAGTCTTCTCTAGATCACTGCATGATTTTCATATTGACAATTTGGCAATGTACACTTTTTGTTTCCAACACGATCTGACTGTACCGAAACCCAAGCAGTTTTTCCCATAGGCAGGAATGAGCATCCAGTTAACTTGTTACATATTAACAAAACCAATATTTGTTTCTAGTTTCACATGCAGGAAATACGTGGATAGTGGATGGTGTCATGCGTATCCAAGAGTCAAAGTGCATGTTGAGTATGATAAATTTGTACATGTGGGCAGGTCTGCACTAACGCTGAAGGCCTCTCACGTCCCCCCTGACAGTTCACATTGTGCCCCTGCAAACGGTTGAACACATCCCTGCCTGCAACTTGCCATTAAACTAAAAAAACATTAAGCTTCAGCGCATCTTTGACTCCTCTTTTTTGTCCAACCCAGTAGCGTTCTTCATCAAAGTGCCAGCACTCACAACGTTCTTTGCCAAGTGTGTCTGATCGTTTAGCAGCCTCACGCAATTTAAAAATGAGTCACCAATCAATTGGGTGCTTCTTTGGGGGACTTGATTCAGAGGAATGTTCCAGAACAGCTCAAACGGACTAGTTTGTCTCACGCAACGTTGCACGATACCTGAGACGGAGAAACAGGGTCAGGGATGCTGAGCCTCGTCAGCCCAGAGATGGAGATAGCACCCCACTCTGCAGTCAGGCACTTGTGTGTACCGCTACCTGAAACGGGCCAATACAGCCGCCTAGCAAAATAAAGCAGAAGCAACTTGTTGAGCTGCTCATTCAGCAAATATGTTCTTTACAAACCAATCATTAACCAGGCTTTCTAACAGTGTGGAAATGATCGCCAAGTAACCCTGGGAAATACAAATGTTTTCTTCCATCAGCATGAGGGACAGCATCTCTGCGTATCGACACGCCATTTTTAGGGAATTGCATTTCCACGTATAATACCATCCTTACGCCTGCCAAATGCTGTTCGTGTCTTGCTCCTTGCCTGTCGCGTTTGCGCTTTGCTGCGTAAAAAAATCGCTTAATCCGCATTGGGGGGAAAAACCATTGATGGTAATTTCCTAGTTTTGGCTTTAAAACAAATGCGTCTCCCAGAGCAACATTCCCTCAGCATATCGCACACGCTGCACTCGGCAGGTGGAAGGGGAGGAAAAGAACCTTAAAAAACGGGAACCAGTCACGTTTATGGTGATTATTTCTGTCCTCAGCTAATTTATTAGAAAACCAGCTCCCTCCACAGCACCAAACACGGTGGGAGGGGATGGAAACAAATTATTTTTTGTCTGTCTTTCATCTCGGTGGCCTGGGGGGATCTTGTGATGCTGTCATTCGCTGTCACCGCGACTCCTGCAAAGGGGGACTGCGGTTGCTGTGCGTTCCACGGCATGCTGGCCCAGCGCCGCTTCAAGTTGTCTGGTCCTATTCCTGTTGTTGGCAACACAAGCCAACTACAAAAGGAAATAGAATTTGCTCCTTCCTGAGGTGCATTCTGCTTGGGAAGGCCCTGCTGAGCAACTCTATATACATTTCACTTTCATCTAAATCCTGCTTTGTTTGGAATTGACGATGCTACATGAATGCCGCTCGAGAGTTGCTGTGAATCATTGTGTTGCGTAGCAACCAGATGATTGCTGCAGCGCTTGATCGTCTGCTTTCTCTTGACTGATGATGGTTATAGATTAACTTTTACCTCATCAAGAGTGCACTCAACACACACATGCAGCGGCACAAAACCACCAGCCATCTTTGTTACAAATCCCAATGCGTTCATTCATTTCTTATATTTTTGCATGTTTGTCGTGCTAAAAGGTTTCAGATCATCAAACAAATTTTAATATTAGTCAGTGGCAACACAACTGAACACAAAATGCAGTTTTTAAATGAACCTACCTTGTGTGAAACGGTGATTGCCCCTTAAATGAATAACTGGTTGGGCCTTAGCAGCAACTGCAATCAAGCATTTGTGATAACTTACAGCGCCGGGGAGAACTTCTGGCCCGCTCATCTTTGCGGAATTGTTGTCATTCAGCCACATTTGAGGCTTTTCTAGCATGAAGCGCCTTCTTAAGGTCATACCACAGCATCTCAATGGGTTTCAGGTCAGAACTTTGACTCGGCCACTCCAAACTCTTCATTTTGTTTTTCTTCAGACAATGCAATGGGAGATGATTGATTCCCAATACAATACAGTTGTGCTCCCAATTATGGTATGGTTGGCTCCAATCAAGATGCAATATCCTATCAATAGTCCATACAATATGATGTAAGTATGCGTTTCTGTATGGATAGAAAACAGTTATATTACAAACTACGCCGTATAACCAAAGACACAAATTCGAATCGGAGGTCGTTAGAGGTTAATCAACATGTTTTTATTATGCCAAGTTCCAATGGTGCCAAAATAATTTCTAAATCTCTGGAATGACAAAAAGGAATTCCTTTTCTGTGTTGGAAAATTACAGCTGTCCTTTCAAGTCTCCCTGGACAAACAAGTCAAAAGAAAAAAAGAATTATTAGTTACGTTAGCAAATGCAGCTTGAGCAAAATTGTTTTCACTGTTTAATGTCATGTGTAAATAATGAAGGTATTATACAGTGTGTCTTAATCAATATAATGACCCAACAACAAAACAATGAAAAGCGAGACATTTTCACCACTCTAAAAAAACAATCCCAGGACGGACAGGACAGGGTATGAAAAAAGTGGACATTTTGTGGGAACACAGAACTTTTGCTCACCCTAGCCAGCGGACGTGCAATAAAAAATGCCATGCCGCCCTAAAATAGGACCCAGCAAGTTATTAGTGAACACAAAGGGCCAGAAAATGATAGACAGTCGCTTTGTAAAGGCATCATTATCTGTCATTTTGCTCAAGGTCTATCAATGAGGTGACTGCCAAGTGTAAGTGTGTTACAATACTGTTCTTTTGATGTCTTTGTCTTTAGGACACTTCCAAGGCGACCAATCTGTCCTCGCAGCGATTGTCCCCAAAGTGGTGTTTCCTTGATTGTAAGTGACACACACAATGATCGAGCTGTTCCGTTGGCTGTATCTTACCCCAAACACATGACACGATTGTGCACATTTTTAATCGGCAGAGCTTTTTTGACCAATGTATTGTTATTCTTGTTATTATATCTGTATTGTATTTTGCTGTGTCAGGCGTTTCAGCTAAAATGAAAGGAAAGGTGTACAAAACTGTGATGTTTGCTTTAGAGACAGTGCCGCTGAGGAAAAGACAGGAGGCAGAGCTGGAGGTAGCAGAGATGAAGATGCTGAGGTTCTCTTTGGGTGTGACCAGGATGGACAGGATCAGGAAGGAGCACATGAGAGGGACAGCACATGTTAGAGGTTTAGGAGATAAAGTCAGAGAGGCCAGACTGAGATGTTTGGGACATGTCCAGAGGAGAGATAGTGAATATGTTGGTAGAAGGATGCTGAGTTTTGAATTGCCAGGCAGGAGGCCTAGAGGAAGAGCAAAGAGGAGGTTTATGGATGTAGTGAAAGAGGACATGAAGGTAGTTGGAGCGAGAGAAGACAGGGTTAGATGGACTGGCTTTGGCGACCCCTGAAGGGATAAGCCCAAAGGAAAAGAAGATACTTTTTAGCTTGCCTGGAAGGTTTGTGGCTAAACTTTGCTTGAATGGAGTTCCTGCTGCCTGTCGATCAGATGGCTGCACGAGAGACAAGCCAAGCAGTTTGTTATTTTCATTTGTTAACATCCACAGCCCGATTTTCCAACACTTGCGTGTGGGAAAGAGCTTTCTTCTGACATTGCTTTGCTCTGCTGGCATGCAAGACATTGCTAAAGCAGTCATTTAGCTGCTTCTGTTTTTAGATCTGTACATCCGGATGCTGCCAAACCTTCATTTTCATTGACGACAGTTTCTTTTCTGACTTCTGTGCTTTCACTGTAACATAAAATAACGGCATCATCAAATACAATCCCAAAAAGCGTGAATATGATGAATATCAACCTCGCTTGGCAGAAGCTTTGTCGGGGGGAGAAATAGGCGTTTGGTACAGCATTAGGAATGCATCCTTGAGGAATTTGAGCCAAAGAATCAAGGAAAACAGAAATGTTAGGGAATATGTGAGCAGCACAGATAAATAATATCAAAGGGAACAATAAAACAAGTAGTATATTAAATCGGCACATACAAGTTTGGCTTTTATTTTGAATGGCAAACGGCAACATTCTGATTGTATCTTGGCAGCTCACAGTCTGAACGATGCGGGGTGAGCTTCACAGCCTGTGCTTAGGTGCTTTGGAGTCTTTTTTATGTTAGTACTGGTTGCTCATTAGGAGGATAGCACGAAAAAGAGGAGCATGTTTTCATAGTCCCGCTAATTTCCTTTGATTTGTATATGAAGCACTTGTGTCTGGAAAAGTTCTGATAACTATTTGTAAAATTAATCATCATCTTGCAGTCAAATTCATTTCTCGATTCAGCAGAGCATACAAATATCTGCAACGGCGCTGCACTGCTGCTGTCAACAAAGAAAGGCGAGCTTTTCCTTTCTACGCAAGGACGGCATTGCAGGCACCCCTTCAGGATAAAGCAAATATTTCATTGTCTCTTTATTTCTTAGAAACATCACACAGAAAGCCGTGGTGTCTAATAAATGTTTCTGCAACATTAGGTTCTTTTATTGCCAACACACTGACAAACAGAAATTGGCGCCGTGATCCAACTCAGGGACCGGACTGAGTGCACTCAGAATGCTGAGGGGACATTCATGGCAGCCTCCTCTTAGGTTTCTGCCAAGTACTTCATCAGGAGATGTGCAAAGTAGCCATGCTCTGATCTGGGTTGTATGCTGCCGATGAAGATAGACCGGAACGGATCATATGGATGAACTGTACATTTTGCAATGTATTTAGTGGCCAGATCCGCCATTAGACAGTTCCAAATGCTCCAGGCAAACAGGTAATGTTCATTACTGCCCATGTATGGAGGAAGACATAAGTAGTATAATGACACTTGAAAAACTTGCTATGAACCAGATGGATGTAATTTTCAATTCCCCATGGGACAAAACGGAGCTCCAAACTAACTGCATTGCTTGTTTGATAAAAAAAAAAAAAATATACTAAAAATTGTTATCTTTGTATTTTTCCCGTTTTATAAGTACTGCCGTTGATGTTTAGCTTCCTGACCTGAAAGCGTACTATCATGAATGATATTTCATTTATCTAGAAATGATTCTAACTACAAATTTGGAAAACTGAGGGATTAGCGAGATGGGTTTATAGTTATATATGTTTGTTCCCATTTTTGTACAGAGGTATTATTTTATTAGGAAATGTCCCAGTTTGGAATGAGAAGTACGTTAAGGGTTTGGAGGTACTTCTCATTACTCTTTTAACTGACATATCTACATCAAAACAGCAGTCAGTTTTATTTTTACAATTCTTAACAATATCTATTTTTTCTGCCTCCTTTACACCAAAGAGAAATATTGCATGCCAGTTGATTTCTATCAGTGGCTCCAATTTATTACCACTAGACTCCGGAATATTTGCTGCCAAATCTGGTCCGACACTTACAAAATGATGATTTAGCAGAAGCAAAGTAGATTGGTTGGTTGAAAATCCCATTTTTTGCCCTAATCAGATACATTTTTATAACTAACAGCTGAGTTGTGCTAACATTTCTTATGTAAGAATGTTTTAATACAACTGAATACTTTTTTCAATACAGTTGATCGATCAAATGATGCAAACTTCATTTACCGCACATTGAACAGTAGACCCCACTAAGGGAAGGTAGCCCAATTCAAAATCAAGGCTTGAACTTCTGTTTATTGAATGTTTAGCCGCAGGGACGTCTCTCTTTAGAGTCCAGCAGGAATTCTAACTGCGTGCAAAACACTATTTCTACATGTGAACATCTCTGCCTTGACCTCAGCCACTGTTTCAGCCCACTGGTAAACGTCCTCATGGTGGTCTGTGGTTTTAGTCCAGCACGGACAGTTCCACAGACAATGTGAGGCTAGACTGTCCAAAGGATGTTCTGAACTTTGCAAGAACACTGATCGGGGCTCTGGTAGAAGGTCTGAGAGCCTGACGTCTGACCACGAGACCAGAGAACAGCGGCAAAACATACTTGTTCAGACTTTTAAAAATCAATTTTAGAGTACTACAATTCACAAAGTTTTAAAAAGTGAAACACTTATGCTTCTGTATGATTTCACAATGATGCCATCTCACCGCTTTCTTATCAAAAGTCTTCACTGCTCTTTTGCTTCAGAGTGGAAGCTGATGTTTGAGAGCATGCAATAGGACAGGTGTGAAAACGCCATTGCATGCATGTGCAATAGAGCGGCAGAGGTAACTCTGTTCTGAGGAACTGGAAACAGTAACATTTGATTTGATGGTTGACATGACTTTGAAACTTGAGGTGTTTGTCCAAAATGATGCCCAAGTATTTGGTCTCATTCACCTCATGAAGTGTTTCCTGATCTAAAAGAACCTCAAAGGACTCCCAGGAGGCGTGTTGTTGATTGAAAAAAGTTTTTTTCACATTCAGAGTTAAATGAGACTTTTGGAGCCAGTTGGAGATGTTCAGTAGAGCCTGTGCTAACTGCTGCCCAGCCAGAGTGGACGCTTTTGCTGTCACATGAATGACATCAGCAAAAGCTTTCAGTTAACACCCTGGTCGGGTCCTGGTCTGGGAGATCATTTATGTACATTGTGAACAACAGTGGGCCCAAAACTGAACCTTGTGGCCCTCCCAAGGCATTAGATCGTAGGATAGACTTAACATCACTGACCTTGACCTTGTTCTCAACCTTCTAAATAGGTTTTGAAGCACTCAAGAGCTGGAGATGAAAATTTGAATAGCTGCAACTTTTGGAGTAAGATTTCATGGTTCGCTGTATCAAAGGCCTTCTAAATGCTGACATTTGTGCAAGCTCTTCTGCTCGCAGCCGTACTATTCACCTGTAAGTAAAGCAAATGAAGACACAGCGTAAAAGGAGATGGTGATTGTACGTTGTAGCAATCACACGCGTAAAAAACAACATATAGTCATAGTTCAAAAAGCTGACCTGACGGAACAAAACTATTGTCATATTTGAATTCTGCTCCCCAAATCACCTTCAAAACCTTCTTTTGTTGCCGTTATTTAATTACACGATTAAGCATTTTAGTATTATTTTGATTCATGTTTAGTAGATTGGATTTCTTAATAGCTCTTATTCTATCAGTCAATTTATTTGTATACAATGTACATCGGTGTTCGGATTCTTGGCTGAATGAGTTGTTTATATAAAGTACTTTTCTTTTGCATGCCGTTGTTATCCATGGGGATTTCACAGCAGTGTTATTTTTAGTGACTCGGCAAATGCGACAAAACATTTCGAAAGTATTGAAAGCACAATCCGCATCTTCTCTTTCTATGTAGTATTCCAATGTTGCTGTAGGAAGGCATTTCCAAGGAAGCGCAATGCTTCCTCGCAGATTTTGGGGTTGCTGTATGATAATTGGAATGAAGACCGGCAGATGATCAGTTATGTCACGTATCATTAGGCCACTGATATTTATGGACTCGATGCTCTTTGTAAAGGTGTTATCAATAAGTGTGGTCTTGTTACGTGTGGTAATAAACTCATATATTGTTATGTATGTCATATATTGGCATGTTTCTTTGGATTTATCAGATCAACATAGTAATCTCCTCAGATGAATAGTTTTCTATTACTTATGGTTATACACTGTGAAACATATTTTACTGTTATATGACTTTAAATTTGACATGTTTATGAACATATATGGCAACACCTCCACCTACTCCACCTTCCCTGTTCACATATTTGAGAATATAAGCACCTAAATCAAAGTCAGCACCTTTTATTTCTTTATGGCATTATGCATATTTGTCCTTAATGTTGCAACTAAATAAATGCTTTGTTAGCTTACAACTTTTTTCTCCTAACAACCTACCGCTGATTTTTTTTGTTTGCAGTTTGCAGTCTTGCTAAATTATATGTTCAATAAAAACAAAGCAACAAATGGCTGCACTTTGGATGCCCCAGATGTGTGGAGTATACGCTGTGTGTATAGCAGTGCCCTTATTTGGTATATTGGTCGCTTATCGGCTTTTTCAGCCCCCAATTTTGGCATCGGCCCCGAAAATCCCGTATCGATCGGGCTCTAATTGATTTATTGAACAAGTGCAGTCGGACACACCCGGGCAGCAGGCTGCAAATCTTCAGCTCACATGAAAAATGAGTGCTGCTTCTATCTTCTAAGTTGTGCATTGGATGCACGTGTAAATAAAAGCTGAAACGTTGATCTCATATTTATCTTTAGCTGAAACAGCAAAAAGAAAAGAATTGATCTCGCTGTTCCAATACTTCTGGAGGGCGCGGCACTTCTTATCACTAGCGAACATGATACATCCTCATCCTGTACTTGCAGCGTAGAGTTCAGTGATGAAAAGTCCAGAACCGTCTGTGCCTGTGTGGAGGGAATTTCTGTTAAATAAACTTTCAACCCTTTCTTTCTTTGCCTCCACAGCTACAACAGCTGATCGTTTTTACAGGATAGACAGAGCACAGGTAGGTCTATTCTGGGTCTCTTGTGAGTGAAGACCGGCGTGTAGTGTTTTTTCCTCTGCATTAAATGTCCCGTTTCATCAGGAACATCTCAACTACGTATCAGAAATCTCCCACGAGGAACTCTTCATCCTCGACCCTGAACTGGTCGTGACAGTGACGGTTGCCACCTCGCCAACCGCTGTGCCTGATCTGGTTCTGCCTTCATCCCACTTGCCGAGCAATGGGTAAGCAGAACCCGATTTGAGCCCCTGCTGACTTTTGAAGTTGAACCCCTTCCATAGACACAGAACGGTATTCTTTGTCATGCCGGAAGGCCTTTCTTCGAATGATTCTCATCCAAGATTCTACGCATCACGGCCCCGTTCAAAGTCTTCCTGTACCCTTAGCAGGGACACAGCCCTGAAAAGAATTTTGAGTTCTGCAGGATGGCTGTCCACTATGGCAAAGACAAATGTATTTCTTGCCGAATGTGCTCTCAGCTCCTTTGTGACGATTAACAGGCTGCTCGGCCCACGAGTGTCATCAGGCCCGTGTCAATCTGGCCGATCCCTCCGTGTTCTCAGAATCACTCCTCAGCCCACAAGGTGAAATCTCGCATGGGGCTCCAGAGTGCAAGGCAGTTGACGGTTGTGGGTTGGCACCAAGCTTCATGCCAACCAACCTATGAAGAATTCTTGCTGGTTGGTCGAGAATCAAATCTTTCTTTCACGCTATCAAATACAAACTCACAGTTCATGTCTGTTAAAATAAACCCGTCTAACCCAGCTAAATGAAAGACCGGTCCTGTTTTTAAAATGGGGAGATGAACCTAAAAAATCTGCAGGGGCTCAAATGATTATCCCTGCAAGTCACCATTGTTTCGACCTTGTGTGATGTAAAAAACGCCACATGACCACCATCACCTAAACCTTTTTTGGACTCTTAAGGGAAAGCAACTTGAGCCAGACCTCCAGCGATGTGTTTGACTTTCCCATGGCTTCATCTCTTCCTCTGTCATCTCCTTCTGCTCCCAAGTAAGAACCCACTTCCCTTCAGTCAGATGCATCTTTCCATAATGCCTGAAATATGACTGATAATTTGATTTCCAAATGAATCATGTTTCTTAAAGAATCAAGCTTTTTGAAGTTTCCGCTGTCAAATGATGAAAAAGTTCAGATTAATCACATTATTCATGAATTAGAATTAATCATGATGCAACTACAGTATTTCTGAACTATGTCTGTTTGTATTGGGTTTTATTAACAGCAAGGGGTTGGGCATTGTTTGAACGATTCCGATTCTTCATTTTGATTTAGGCTCCTAACGATTCTTGAATCCGGTGCTTTTAAGAGACGGGGGCAGAATATCAAATGACATGAGTAAACAAGATGTACTGCACAGGGTTCTTATTTTGAAGGCCGGAGGTATGTTGTGTGGGTTCAGAAGGTGTCTTGACTTTTGCTACAAGACACAAGGTCCATTCTGTAGCTGTGGCTCCCATCCTTTATTTACAGTACACCAAACTTCCACAACATTAACGGGCATCCTGAAACCCTCGGTTACATCGGCATGAGACAGACGTCTTTTATTGTTTGACTTCACGGATTCTGACTGCTTAGTGGAAGCTGTTTGAATTAGTGTATCAAAGACAAAGCGTTCTGTTATTTCTACTCACGGATCTGCTTAATCATGTTGGTCATCCAACCTCTGTTACATGATATCATTGTTCCAAATATTTGCTATCATTTATTTATTTATATTTTTCTGTAGTCATTAATGACTGTGAGTTTTCTGCTGCTCCACTGTCGTCTGGTGCGCCACAAGGATCCGTTCTTCAACCAGCACTGTTTTCTTTATATTTGTTGTCCCTCGCTTCAGTTACTGACAAGCATGACCTTTTCTTTCAATTTTATACCGACAACTTGCTGTAGTTACAAGTGGTGCCAAACGATCCTAACACTGGATTCCATTTTTTACTGTATTGGAGATATGAAGAAATGGCTTTCATAATCATTTTAGTAAGAGCATAGGGAATGGTTGAGGTGTATGGGACCAGAAGTTCTGTCAGGTACAGGGTGCCATTACCAAAGATGCGTTGGACAGTAAGCAGAGAAACAATCTGCGCAGAGATGGCCTGTTGTGGACGTACGGCAGCTTTTGCTGGGGATCCCGATGACATCTGCAGTGCAGTGCATCCCGCATATAACCGATTGTGCAGTCACGTCACCCCAAATTCTTCAAAGAAATGTCTTTTTATTTGTGGGAAAAAACGTGTTTTTCTCGGAGAACATCAACACCACACAAGCTAACAGATGGTCTCCTTGATGTGCCCCGAGCGAATGTTTCCGCAAGGACGCTATTCCGACTAAAGTGTAGTGTTACGTCGGGTTCAAAGGCGCAGGTGACCATGGCCTTTCGCCGTTTCTCTCGTGGTCTTTTCTGCTGCAGCCGAGTGAGTGCGACCTCGCCGGTTTGTGTGCGAGGGGGAGGGGCCAGGTACTCGGGCAGCGTGAGACAGAAACGAAGCGTCAGAAACGGAGCCAAAGAATCTCCACGCAGCAGGAAAAGTTAGTATCTCGGTTACATATCCACTCGGGGGTAAAGATTCCTTTTAACAAGCATTCCATTCTTACCACAATTAGTGGGTGCTGATTCGCTTCAAGGACGATATTGGTTCATTTAGAACGGGGGTCTCAAACTCGTGACACGGGGGCGCCGAGACCCTGCAGGTTTTCTATCCAGCCGCTCACTAAAGCCGGTGATTTTAACGATCAACACCTTCTTCACTTTGAGGGAAGGAGCTCATCAATGAAATCACCTGCTGGAGAAACCGGTTGGTGAGAAAACCTGCAGGGTCTCGGCCCTCCGTGGCACAAGTTTGACACCCCTGATTTAGAACGACAAAACGTGAAACAAATAGCCAAAATGTCAACCGGTCTGACGGTATAATAAATAGCTGGGTACTGGACTGTGCAGGTACAATTTGATAGATTTCTGCTGATTTTGTTAGGGAATCAGGTAGAAATTAGTTATGGATACAAACAAACAACAATTCATGGCAGTCACATTTTATTTGACTAAAGTGCAACCAACACTTCGGGTTGATTTAACAAAGAGGGAATGAACCTTTTAAACGATGTTAGTTGATGTGTGTCGTCTGAAAAGGCCATTTGGCGAACACAGAGCGATGTAGATGGATCATAGGAATATAAATGGATACATGGATGTAGTGGATGAATGGGTATTATTCACCAATGATAAATAACTGCTGATATATCCTAATTGGCCTGATTCATTCGGACTCTGCAAAGAAGTTTTCCATACGTGATAACAAAGCCTAATAATCCCGCTAGTGTCCGATGGGCGGGAGAAAGCCCAGCATATTTATCCAATGACTGTCCAGTTTTGTGCGGTAGAACTCTACGCTTCCCCATCCAAGTCAGTAGATGCTCATCGTGCGACTGTGTTAAAGGACCATACGCTGAATGAGAAGGAAGCGGTTCAGTTACCTGTCATAAGTAGCGGGTTCTGAACAAAAGAGGATCACACAGCAGTACATCAACAATTGTTGGGATGCAGTCTTAAAGCAGTCGCCGCTGGTGTGCAGTGTAAAGGATCTTGCCTTCACGATCAACCAGTAGAAATCAGACAAGGCTTTTGAATTTTAGTTTAACACTTTAATGGAACGGACTTGGATAAAATGTTGCACAACATTATGAAGCAATTACTTCCTGTGCTTCCTGTAACTCTAAATGTGACTCCCGCCCCTGGCGATTGTTGTTGGTATTGAATTTTGCCCCCCCCCAGTCCAGCTCCCTCAGGTTTGATGGATGCGTTCTCCAGAGTGAATGTTTCAGATCTCCCCTCAGGTGTTGAATTGCATTTAACTCATGCCTCACAAGCCGCTTTTCCTCTGCAGGAACTGGGAAGCTTTTAGGCAGAGTATGCAGCACTAGCACACACACACACACTGCATCTTTCTACATTTTCACTTACCAGTACAGTAATGACTGTCCACATTTTTGGTGCGCGTTTTAAGCCTCACAGTGAACAAAACAAAGCATCCAGAAGGAGGCTCTTGGATGCGGTATCAATGAGTTGCATGATGGCATCCATAGAGAGGAAATGGTGCCGGTGGTGTGGTGGGATAGAATTGGCTCACCCTGAATGGTGGCAGTTGGAATTGTTGAGCCTGTTAGAGGGCGAAGCCTGCGTGAAGAGGTCTTGCATAAGTGTCTGTGCTTGTGCATATGCATTTCTGTGTAGGTGTATACTGTGCTTACATGAATAAAAGTGCTTTTTTGCATTTTCTCTGCAGTTGTTTTGCTAGAAAAAAAGCCGCTAAGTAATGCTTTGACATTGTGTGTGCGTGTGCACATATGTGCATCACATGCATGCTTTTTGTGGGTGGTACAAGGACAAATGCACATGTCAGTAAAATAGTCTTGTTCATAAACTTTCTTTTGTTCATTGAGTAGAGTTAGTACACTGGATTACAGACATTATGTAAATAAATAAATGATGTTAGAGTGGGAGTACAGAAAAGTCCACAGGGCTTACCCAATGTCCTCCTTTGCACGTAACACATAATTAAATGTTCATTCATTTTCTATACCGCTTATCCTCATTAGGGTGTAATTAAATGTATTTTTGATTCAACTTAAATCCCGTCTTCTTTGGAGATTTGGTTTGTTATTTTCTTCGTTCCAACAGGAAATCCCTCCCTATTGAATTCTTCTATGGCTGTGTTTACACCCAAATGCAAAAAACCCGTGATGCGGTTGCTTCGGCATTCACACCGGCGTTTGTGTCCAAGGCAGTGTGAAACACATGCATAAAGACACACGCTAATTTGACAGCTTCCATGTAAATACTCCAGCTGTTTGCCATCCTAAATGCCTGGTAAAGTACATTTCAAAGTCAGACGCTGCTTTGGACTGAGTTTGTCAAGGATAATATTCATCCGAGACACAATAGAACTGGAGCTGCGTGATCCAAAATTGCTGCAAGATTGTGCAACATAAGCACAATACCATACATCACCTAGGAGTATGAATACCATTATACACCTATCAAGGATCTCTTTTTGTGTGGCTTGGAGATATTACTACACCCCCTCTGGTAGACACCCATGAAGTGCTTTGTCAATTATTATTTGTAAGTGATATGTTCACACCTTCAGCGTTTACTGGAGCAGTTTGCAGCTGA
This sequence comes from Oostethus manadensis, assembly GCA_024372805.1. Lineage (NCBI taxonomy): Eukaryota > Metazoa > Chordata > Actinopteri > Syngnathiformes > Syngnathidae > Oostethus > Oostethus manadensis. The sequence goes on along the minus strand of QODF01000081.1, from coordinate 377,146 downwards.
GTGTGAAGCTTCTGGAAAGTTTGAGGCACAGGTTCTCAATGGGAAACGGGTGGATTGTACTCTTCGGTTTGGGAGTGAGGTTTTGCCCCAGGTAGAGGAGTTCAAGTATCTTGGGGTCTTGGTCACAAGTGAGGAAAGGTTGGAGTGTGATTTTGACAGATGGATCGGTGAAGCGTCTGCGGTCTTGGTATCGGACCGTCGTGGTGAAGGGAGAGCTGAGCCCACCCAGACTGGGAAGTATGGACTTGCCACTGAACTGCTGCCCCTGCGATCCTGACCCGTTTAAGCGGAGGAAAATGAAATGGATGTGTTCTAACGCTGCTCTGTATCTTTGGTCCTAATAGCAATTGCATTTGAACTCAAGTGAACAGAATCACTCCTATGTTTGCATCCAAGTCTGGGAAGACACAATGCCTGCCAAGGTTGAGATGAGAGTGCAATATTCCACCAAATTAAGTGCACTTGCAGAGCGGACACATGGGACTTCAGTTTCCTTGGGTTTCCTGCCTGGCGTCCAAACAGCCTACGTAATTTACTCCAGCACCAGCCCTCCTGCGGGTAGGCATCCCGCCGAGCCCACTCAGCTGTGAGTGGTCACACGCCCAAGCTCACCCAAGGAGAGCTACCAAACCTGGGTGGTACAGGAGTTGATAGTAAATGGCAGTTTATCTTTTTAAATTGTGGGCTTTTAGCAGCTACAGTGAGGGAAAAAAGTATTTGAACCCCATCTGATTTTGTAAGTTTGCCCACAAACAAAGAAATGATCAGTCTATAATTTCAATGGTAGCTTTATTTGAACACTGAGAGACAACTATGACAAATAAAAATCCAGAAAAATGCCTTTCAAAAAGAGTTATAAATGAATTTGGATTTCCATAAAGGAAATAAGTATTTGATCCCTTTGAAAAAGGTGCTTCAGTACTTGGTGGCAAAACCTTTGTTGGCAATCACAGAGGTCAGACGTTTCTTGTAGTTGGCCACAAGGTTTGCACACATCTCAGGGGGCTTTTGGCCCACTCCTCTTTGCAGATCCTCTCCAAGTCATTCATGTTTCGTGGCTGATGTTTGGCAAGTCCAACCTTCAGCTCCCTCCGCAGATTTTCTATGGGATTAAGGTCTGGAGACTGACTAGGCCACTCCATGACCTTAATATGCTTCTTCTTGAGCCAATCTTTTGTTGCCTTGGTTGTGTGTTTTGGATCATTGTCATGCTGGAATACCCAACCCCATCCCACCCAACACTTGGCGGTACATGGCCCCATCCATCCTCCCTTTGATGCGGTGCAATTGTCCTGTCCCCTTGGCAGAAAAACACCCCCAAAGCATAATGTTTCCACCTCCATATTTGACGGTGGGGACGGTGTTTTTGGACTCATAGGCAGCATTCCTCCTCCTCCAAACACGGTGAGTTGAGTTGATGCCAAAGAGCTCAATTTTGGTCTCATCTGACCGCAACACTTTCACCCAGTCTTCCTCTGAATCAGTCAGATGTTCAGTGGCAAACTTCAAACGGGCCTGTAGATGGACTTTCTTGAGCAGGGGGACCTTGCGGGCACGGCAGGATTTCAGTCCTTCACGGCGTAGTGTGTTACCAACTGTTTTTGTGGTGACTATGGTCCCAGCTGCCTTGAGATCATTGACAAGTTCCTCCCGCGTGGTTCTGGGCTGAGTCTTCACTGTTCTCATTATCATTGAAACTCCATGAGGTGAGATCTTGCATGGAGCTCCAGACCGAGGGAGATTGGCAGTTAATTTATGTTTCTTCCATTTGCCAATAATTGCACCAACTGTTGTCACCAAATGGCGATGGTCTTGTAGCCCATTCCAGCCTTGTGTAGGTCCACAATCCTGTCCCTGGCATCCTTGGAAAGCTCTTTGGTCTTGGCCATGGTGCAGAGTTTGGCATCTGGATTGATTGCTTCTGTGAACAGGTCTCTTTTATACAGGTAACGAGCTGACATTGGCAGCCCTCTCAGCTCGTTACCTGTAAAAGATCCACCTGGATTCTAGAGATCTTGATGACGGATGGGGGATCAAATACTTATTTCCTTCATGGAAATGCAAATTAATATATAACTCTTTTTGAAAGGCCTTTTTCTGTATTTTTTTGTCATTGTTGTCTCTCAGTGTTCAAATAAAGCTACCATTGAAATTATAGGCTGATCATTTCTTTGTTAGAGGGCAACGTAGAAAATCAGATGGGGTTCAAATCGTTTTTTTCCCTTACTGTATTAGCAGCTTCAGACATGGGTGAGCTCGTCATTTGCATGCATGCAGGTAACACTTGCTCTACTCCTGCATGCACACTTTATAATGCTACACACACAACCGCTTTTGTCCCATTACTTACACAAAATACCTATAATAAGGGCACCGATGAATTGTTACTTGCAGCTCTTCTGACAGCTTTCCCTCACACCCGAATGAACATTTCCTGGGAGCCATTGCTCAACGTTGCCCATATAAGGAAGTCCAGGTTGCGTGACGTCAGTGAAACTCGGTGTTTAAAAAAAACTCCATCCAAGCCAGAGCTCACTTCCAAATGTGCAAATCTGACGCGTTGGCATCATTTAATACAACAACAATACTTCATCGTAACAACATTTATAGGTCAGAAAAGAGGAAACGCATAATAGGTTGCCTTTAAATAGGCCAAACTCCCACAGACTTCTTCCCGGACCTGGTGGAAAAGTTAAAGCCATTTGTTTTCCCATTCGGCATAGTTTTTGAATAGGTTACATTGCGTTGACTAGTTCACGTAAGTGGCACAAAGATTATGCGTGGCAGAAATTGTTCACATTGAAAACAAACATGTTGTGCACCACAGATATTTACAACAAATGTAATTGGGGGCAACATTTGTGCCAGCGTCAAGGTGTGCCAGAATGCCATCCTGCGGTGCCTGCAAGCTCTCCCTGCTCAAGAAGAACCAAGTACAGACACATGTGACTCCTGTGCTGCACTGAGTACTAAGCCACGTATTGGGTTCAAATACTTCCATCCCTCAATCAATTTATGTTATGTTTTCTGGGGTCTGGTTTTGATTCCTTGTCGATCTCTTACAATAAACCTTCCATAAAATTCCTCATACGTGGCCTGTCCAATAAGCAAGTTGACATACAGGAAGGACAACACAATCTTTGGATCCTAACAGCAGCATCCTGTGGCGACTTCACGTGTGCATGTGTGCGCTTGTGTGGCAGCGTGATTTGCAATCCTGAGTGCGTAAAGTGGGAGGATGAGTCGTCCGAGAGGCATTCGGGCCACTGGAGAGAGAGGGAAATGGAGATGGTAATTTGAAGAAAAAGTTGATGGAGAGAGAAATGGAATGCCTGTCAGAGCCCTTGAATCACATCGTTTTGCTGTACCGGGAACGCTCGCACACAGACAAGCGGTGCAGCAGTTAGCCCACGTTCGGCCAGAGGTGAACAATATTCCTCCCACTATAATTACATACCTCTCTTATGCTTCTCTCCATCTCTCTGTCTCCCTCTGACACACACACCTACTCACCAAAACATATTGTTTTTCCTCAAATGTTGCACTATTGAAGCGTACCCTCCACAGGTCTTTAAAACGCCAAAAATGGCAGTCCCAGGCAGTTTCAGCATTAAAACAATAAAGGACCATTCAATAATGTCACTCGTGTGAAGTGTCGTGCCACCAAACTCACCACACACACACATTAATTACATTCCACATGCACTACATCACGTACTTTGGGGAAAACAGTGTTTTGACAGAGTTTTGTTGGCAATGATATTCAATAATCAAACTTTATTTATAAATATAATGAAAAAGAAACCACAATATATGATGAATGGAAGTGGGTGCCTCCAACAGATAAATCTCTGTCCAAAAAAGTGCAATACAGTGGTACTTCCTTTTTTTGCTCTTCATTTATTCCAAATGGTCAAGCAAATACTGAAGCGCACAAAAAAACAATACCCTTTTTTCATACAGGCCCTCGAATGTTTAAAATTCTCTTCAAATCTCATAAAATGTCTTAAATATGAGTTTGAAAGGTCTTAAAAATACAGTATATCAATGCTACTTTTGTTTATTTTCTAACTGCATAAACATGAGACTCGCTATTTTCTGCATTCTGGACTCTAATAGAGCAGCTACACGATAACCCGCACGGAAACCTTTCTAGATCTTCCAGACTGCAGATTTTCTTGCCTCCTGCCCAAACGGTCTGTGTAATTTACTCCACCCTCGACCCTCCTCCAGGTACGCCTCCCGTCCAACATCAACATGACCAAGTAACGTTGGAAAGGCATCAGGCTTGGCACATAGTCCAGCTACGTATTGGCCCATGGTCAGGGGGGCTGTGGTGTGTTATGGTGGGGCATACCAGCAGACAAAACTTACCAAAAGCCCACAAAGAAGCTGAATCACTTTTAAGATGGCTAAGTACATGTAGGGCTTCAGAACAAACAATTGCATGGCTGGTTGAAGATACACAAGGCACGGATGTAAAGCTCTTCAAGGTCTTATATTGTAGTCATCATGATGAAGTTATTTACATGGAAATAGTAGAATATTCTTTCCCGCTCCGAGTGTTCTTTAGCTTCCAATTCATGTTTCAATTTTTCATGCTCCAACTGCAGCATCAAAACATCTTATTGCTGCTTAAACTTCATCCCTGCATCTGAAAGGAAAAAGCTGACCTACTTAAAGAAGCATCAGTTTGTTCAATTGACACTTTTTCAATTTTGCTTTTACTGCAGCTTTGACATTTGGACATGTCACCAACACAAACCAATGTGCACACGAGTGCAGCCTCCTGGACGACCTGCAACCAGCACAAACACACTGGCATCAGGACAAAAGTTCTCCCTCCCAAAGACTTAAAACAAGGCATCAAGCCATGCAATTTGCGCAATAGCGTTACACAACGTTACGAAAGTTAAACACAATGGACTACAATTAATCGTAGCATTCTCTTGAGGGTGCAGGGGAGTTTGCCCAACCAGTCTACATGTGTTTTGTGGCCTTGGAGAAGGCATTCACCTGTGTTCCTCGGGAAATACTGTGGGGAGTGCTGTGGGAATATGGGGTATCGGACCATCCACTTCAGGCGGTTGGTTCCCTGTACTGTATGACCAGTGTCAGAGTTGGCATTGCTAGCAATAAGTCAGACCCGTTTCCAGTGAGGGTTGACTCCGCCACGGCTGCCCTTGCTCGATGATATTGTTCATTACTTTTTGGAGAGAATTTCTAGGCCCAGCCAGGGAGTTGGGGGGTTCTGCTTTGGTGGGCGCAGGATTGGGTCTTTGCTTTTTGCAGATGATGTGGTCCTGTTGACTTTATCGAGCCGTGTCCTTCAGCTTTCACTGGATCAGTTTGCAGCTGAGCGTGAAGCGGCCGGGATGAGAATCAGCACCCCCGAGTCAGAGCCCATGGTTCTCGCTCTGAAAAGGGCGGAGTGCCATCTCTGGTTCGGGAATGACGTCCTGCCCCAAGTGCAGGATTTTAAGTACGAGGGAGGGGAGGATGGAACGTGAGATGGACAGGCGGATTTGTGCAGCGTTTACCGGTCAATCTTTGTTCCTACCCTCACCTATGGTCATGAGCTTTGGGTAGTGAATCAAAGGACAAGATTGCATGTACAAGCAGCCCAAATGAGTTTCCTCCGTGGGGTGGGTGGGCTCTCCCTTAGAGATAGGAGGAGAAGCACAGCTGCTCTTCTACTTTGAGATGAGCCAGATGAGTTGGTTCAGGCATCTGGTTAGGATGGGCCACAGACACCTCCTTAGGGAGGTATTCAGGGCATGTCTGACCGGTAGGAAGGCTCGAGAAAGACCTACGACGTGATGGAGAGACTATGTCTCTTATCTGGCCTGGGAATGCCTTGGAAAACGCTGGGAGGAGCTGAACGAAGTAGCCGGGGAGAAGGAAGTCTGGGCTTCCCTGCTTAGGCTGCTGCCCTGCAAAGTGGAAGAAAATGGATGGAGGGATGGATAGAAGTCATCAGGGTTTTTGTTATCGAAGTCGGTACAACAGCACTATTTCTCAATTATGTTCAATGTAATCTGTAAATAGAAATGTATTCTATAAGTACCAGTCATTTTTAAATTATGATTGCTCCCTTGTCTCTACAATATAGTACATGATATCGTTTTCTAATCTTGTTATAAACGGCTGTACTTTACACCTCATAGTTGGTAAACCAGTCTGTGTCATTGTAGGATGAACAGTGGTAGCTCTGCAGCTGAAGCCTTGGCACTCAGCTCAACACCTGATGCCCGAAAACTCAGAAGGTCAGTCACAAAATGGCCTATTGTCTATCGCCTCGTTTTTTTGGTTGCGCTGTTACTGCTGTGATTTTTCAGGAAAGGCTGCATCCAACGTTCTGTCATCACCCACGATGAGCTCAAGCCAATAGAGAGGTTAGTATAAATTGTATGGATATATAACAATTTTCTTTCAACAATAAAGTGAATAGAAAAATCAAAGTAAGCATTTCATGTAACAGTGCTTGCATTCCATGAATGACTTTTTTTCAGCTATTACTGTTTATAGTCTATTTGTTTATACAACACAACACCAACATAACAAAAACATACTTGTGCAGGAAAAGGAATTAGGGCAACTGGACTATTTAGGTGTCTTAGAAGATGTTTTGCTTCTCATCTGAGCAGGTTTCATCAGATCATGTTCAAGATGAGATAGGCCAGTCTGAAGGGATGGTCTGGGATCCAAGTACTTATCCTCTTACAAAGAAGCAACCCCCACCAATAATTTCACTCTTTTGGGGTGCAAATGATCACAGTTTTGTCCACCGAGTTAATGTGCTGGATTTTGTTGTGACTTGGACCCATGTGTCCTCAACATGTCAATACCAATGAGCTGGTGCTGTTTTCTTAAAGGAGTTCCAAGCCCTTCCCCCAGCACTCTTCCAGCCATCCATCCATTTCATATGCCGATTGTCCTCACTAGGGTCACGGGGGTATGCTGGAGTCTATCCCAGCTGACTTTGGGCGAGAGGCAAACAGTCATTCCCACTCATGTGCATACCTATGGGTAATTTGGAGTCTCCTATTAACCTAAAATGCATATTTTTTCGGAACGTGGGAGGAAACCGGAGGAAATCCATGTACACACTGCTGCACAGCGATTCGAACTCAGATCGTCCGGATCACCTGACTGTTTGGCCAACATGCTAACCACTAGGCTCCTGCGTAAGGAAGTGAGGGAGGCCAGCTACATCAAAGTTGAGAATCCATCTCTGAACAAACGGGAGGTCTCGACAGCACCTTTCTTCCACACACAACGCTGCCCATTATGTCCTTCTCTCAAACATTCAGTCATTTAGCATTTCACAAACGACAAACATGACACAGCCACCATTGGTTTTAGGTACCTCCATGATTATGATTGCAACTGAATCAAATACTAACGACTGTCGTTAGCTGGCAGGGGTCTCACTCCACTTTATCTTAACGAATGTTCTCTTGAACCCCAAAAGAGTATCCATTCTTGGTTGGGGGATTGCTTCTGCCTTGGAGGTTAATACCCCCTCAGACAAAAGCTGTCTTATCTTGTCTTGAGCATGAACGGATGAAGCTTGCTTGCAGGAGAGGCAAAACCTCTTCTAAGACAATCTGAACAGTTTTGTTGCGATGGATTCAATGCCCTAAGAATACAAAGAGCAGGATGAATGAGAAGAGTCACAGACAAAGTGGAATTACTAGTTGCATTATGGTCAGGAGCTTTAGGTAGTGACCCAAAGGACAAGATCGCAGGTACAAGCAGCAGGGTGGCTGGGCTGCCCTCAGAGGTGGGGTGAGAAGAGCCAGATGAGGTGGCCCGGACATCTGGATCGAACGCCTCCCTGTTCAGGACACTTCCGGCCGGTAGAAGGCCTCTGGGAAGACCCAGGACAAATTGGAGAGACTATGTCTCTTAGCTGGCTTGGGAACGCCTTGGGATCTGCCGGGAGGGGCGGGATGTAGTCTGGGCTTCCCTGTTGCCCTCACCATCTGACCTGGGATAAGTGGAAGAAAACGGAAGGATGTTTCTTTTTGATACTCTTGTTTCAGTCAATGACGTTCAACTCTCAGGAGCAGTCTTTTGTAGTTACAAGATGTGTGTTGATTTAAATGCTGCATGTGTGGAACAAGCAGAGACGGTGACAAAACGTCAATATGTGTGTGTGTGGTCTCCCTCCAGACATGAAAGGTGTGAAAAGGCAGGTGATGCAGGATGTGGAGAAGAAGAAAAAGGTACTGCACACACACTGACTGATACGGAATGGTGCTTTGTTATTAATCTCTTTCTGATCGTGCGTCTTATATTTTGTTTATGTTTTAACCTGTCCAGCCGCTAGGGCAAATAATAGTGATGTAGATCTAGATGCCCTTACTGGGGTAACATCTTTGCGCAGCCAGGGAAGATCATGCTCGGTGATATATGCCCAATCATGCACGTGTCCAGATGCGTCTTACTCACGTACTATTTTTAGTGTCATCATTTTCTAATGAGAATGCCATTGGCATTATTTTGAGGGACAATAGGGAATCCCCAAACATGTCTCCCTCCCTCCAGACTATGTACTATTTTTAACAACAGAATTGTCGAATGGAAATTCCAAATGCATCTAATGCAGATTTTAAGAGTGTTAATGGAAATAATCAATAAGAAATTGGTTTTACAGCCTTTATTGGGTTTTTACTAAGCAATTTTGATAAAAAACAAACAAACCTAGCAGACGAACTCGTATTGTCCGACGCGATGGGAACGATCGGGATCGCTCGACAATTTCCGACGCGTGACGTCAGACCTACCACAGACGAATGCGTCCCATACAGGCGACGCAATCACAGCCTGCTTTTATTGTGCTTGGGACTTTATTGTCACCTGCTTTTATGCCATTTTGGGAAAAAATGCTTTATTGTGCAGCTCCAAACTGCACAAAAGGTACTCCCACAATGCACAAGAAAAGGATGCTGCGCGGTACTTTGCATTTCCAGCTGATCCAGCGCATTTAATCATTTGTAGCAGATATGACGTAATCGGCTCGCCCCCTAGCACCCAACTTAGTAATTACTTTAAAGTTGCTGGGGGCGCAAATTACCCTTTTTTTTATAGGCCTGCTTTTACAAGCAAGTTTTCTAGAATGATTTGAACAGGCTTACATATCATACAGAGAAACAATTGGCATTAAAAAACCCTTTCTAGGCCCTTTAAAGGTATATTCACATGCAAAGTTTGGCAACCTTACAGTTCAAATGCACAGTGACCACCTAAACATGGTGAAAAGGAATTTATATTGTAGGTGGTTTCCATCCATCCGTCTGATTTCTATGCCACTTATCCTCATCAAGGCGCGGGGGTATGCTGGAGCCTATCCCAGCTGACTTTTAGGTAGTTTTTTCTTCTCAAACGGGAACATTTCAGACTAGGGCCAGGAAAAACTACAAAAGGGGGTTTGATGCATGATGATGATGATGGTTGGCGGCCAATCCAGGGTCTACCTGGCCTCTCAGCTGGAAGAGGCCCCAGCATACCCCCATGAGCCTAATGAGGACAAGTGATACAGAAAATGGATGGATGAATGTGAAAGCCAAAAATTCAAGTTAGTTTTTGCACACCTTCGCCACACTAGGAGGCTACTGCTGAACCTAAATAAATATTTAGCACATATTGTTTCTCTTCCTTAACCTTCTGTTTGCTAGTGCTCTGACACGCTGACACATCCCAAAAGGTCAGGCAGGTTGCATCAAACTGAAGGGCTCAGTGGAGCAAGTGACATGCATGCCTTGTGGTGTAGGAGCGTGCGCTTTGACAAGGACCTCCTCATGTTGCAGCATTTCTGCAGAATGTTTGTGTGCCCACCCCCTGGCGTTGAATGGCTTGAAAATCCTGAAAATCTATCCGTGCAAACCTCTGCATGGGTTGCTTCCCCGGCATTTTGCATACAATCATTTGTTTTTCAAAAATAGATGAACACAGTGAGCTGCGATAACATCTGCAACAATTTCCGAGTTCATTCATAAAATGTAACTTGTAGAATGCAATCCATTATTCAGAAGACAACCCCTTCACTTTCAGCCATTTTGCCTGACCTGTCAAGGCATTTTGTGTTCTATGGCAATATACACGCGGAACCGATCAAAAGAAAAATCATGAATGACTTTTTCTGTCTTGAGTTTCCAGGTCTTTCTACAATTCTGATTTTGTCTGATACAGATACAAAAAACCTTCATCAAATGTGGTTCTTTTATGACTGTCGAATCTGCTGGCTCACAAACATGCATAGAGCAATGCAATGCTAATGTTTGCTTGCGTTTCCATTGGCCAGTCTCACCTCCATTGGGCGCTTTTGGTAGCCATGCAGCTTCTGGTTGACCAGAAGCTGGTCTCTTTGACCACTCCTCGACAGAATTGTGCAGTTCAGGTAAATCTGTAGGCTCTCGTGTTTCTCCAACATTGTCCACTGTTCTCACTGGGTTAAAGTCAGGACTTTGGAAAGGCCTTTCTAAAACCTTAATTCTAGCCTGATTTAGCCACTCCCTTACCACTTTTGAGTCCATGGGGACACCTGGGTTCTAGCAGCTTCTAATTCGTGGCAGATCTGCTTTTTGCTGGTTCTCGGTTGACTCTTCACCCTCCTGACCTGTTTTCTCTCAGCAGCAGGTGAGAACTTTCCTTCCTAAACCGAGCCCTGCACGTTATACTTGCACATAATTGTTGGCACTGTTGCCGTCGGGACCTGCAGCTGCTTTGGAATTTTTTTTCCGATCTATGCTGGGCTCCTGTTGTAGCGTTTGTGGCCGTTTGTATGCAGTGAGCTGTTCAAATGGCCTCAGCGAAGTCAGCAGCTATGGTCACTCACAAGAAGTCAGGAGGCCATACTATGAAGGTCATTGTATGGCCTCAGCTTTCCAAGTCACCAGAAATATATTTTGGAGCCAGCACATTCGTCCCATAATGAAGTGCTAAAAAACCAAACTTTATGTATGTGTTTGTGTGTAGGTTAGTTTCAAGAAAATATCTGCTGCTGACTAGAAAAGGAGAAACAAGAGCTCCTTGTGAAACGACATAACTTTCACTTTGACACAAATATTTTTTGCTTTTGTGACAGCTCAAATGTTTAAATACCACAAGCAGAAGAAGCAGTCAAGGTCTTCCCACCGAGGAAAGTATATTAGTGCTCTAGGAACGATTTTCCTGGGTGCATTTACTCACTCAGCATGGAAACCAGTTTAGGGGCGGCACGGCTCAGGTGGTAGTGCCTGAAGGTTGCTGGTTCGATCGTCCGTTCTCACGTAATCAGTATCCTTGGGCACGGTACTGAACCCCTGGTTGCTTATCAGTAAATGCAGAAACGGTGTCAAAGCACTTTAGGTGCCTCAACGGGGGAAAGCGAGAGACCATTTCAATGTGTGCCCGAGTTCATTGTCCCGTCGGAACTCCATTAGTCCATCTACTTTGCAAGAAGAGATTTGGCTTGTGTGGTGGATAAACCCAAACGCTGGTAAGGCAGATTTGACATGTTTATTATACAAAGCCAAGCGAGTAACACAGCAATCAAAAACAAGATGACAGAGCTGATGGAGTAGAAATCCCACATTATTCATTATCCAAGCACTGGTAGGTAATCCCCACTAATTGTTCATCCTATTTTCCTTTGGGTTTTTGCATACATCTGGTTGAAACCAGCTTTTCTAAAGATGTCCCTTTAACACACTATTTGACCAGCAACCAGATCCCTTTTGCATGCATGTGGGCGGCAGCGACTCAGGAGTTAGAGCAGGTCCGAGCCCGGTTTCCTCCATCCTAGTTACTGTTGTTGTCCACGGGCAAGATATTTCACCCACCGTGCCTCTGATGTGCCGCCCACACTGGATGTGATGGCTGATCAGAGATTGGTAGCTCTACCCCAGGGCAGATGAGGCTATAGATGTAGCTTGAATGTGTAATGGCTACTTTGGTACCATTGGGTCGGGATTCCTGCGACTGTGTCACTTTCCAGGGAGGACTAAGAACAGACAATTCACAAGAGAAGAACACATCAGATCTAAACGGGGGGAATATCGTTCGTGATAGTAAGGAAGTGATGTATTAGTAACCTCATTGGATAGAAATGAAAATGATCACCCTATAGAGGCGCGACATCAAAGACACCCCAAAAATGAAAGGGAAAAAATGATGCAGCAGACTGACTGGTCCATTTTGCCAAAATGTCATTGTAGCAACTCCAAATGGTTCTAAGTAGTTTGTGTGGCCCCCGTGCTTGTACGCATGTCTGACAACGTCGGGGCATGCCCCTAATGAGACCACGGATGTGTCCTGGGGGGGTGGAGGGACTAGAGGCGTGTGTGAGTTGGAGATACAAACAGTATATGGTGTTGGAATTGGGCTGCTTTTGATGAGTTCAGGTCCATGAACTGCGTCTGCCATCAGAACAGAGAGGCGTGCACACGCACACGCACACATTGATCCTAATTTCTTATTTCTTTGCACGTTTGTCACTCTTAAATGTTTGAGATCATCATTTAATATTAGTTAATGACCACACAACTGAACCCAAAATGCTCTTTTTATAGGAAACTTTTTATTATTAAGGGAGAAAACAATCCAAAGCTACACGGCAATGTGTGAAAAAGTCATTTAAAACATAAGATTAAATCTATCTGGAAATTGTTATAAAGCCGTTCCTAAAGCGTTGGGACTCCAGCAAACCACAGACACAGCCAAAATGCACAAATGCCAAGAACATGGAACAGTGAGGAAACCTTCCCGGGTTTGGCCAGCCAACCAAAATTAACCCATGAGCGCATCAACGACTCCCCCAAGAGGTCACAAAAGACCCCACAACAACATCCAAAGAAGAAGAAGAAAGTCTCACTTGCCTCAGTTGAGGTCAGTGTTCATGACTCCACCATCAGAAAGACACTCGGCAAAAACGGCCTGCGTGGTTCCAAGACCATGAAGGCTCGTCTCAATCATCAAAACATCTCGATGATCCTCAAAACTTCTAGGACACCCCAAAACACTTGAATAACATCAGTATCTCTTGGAGATTAATAAAGTGTATATCAATCTATTGAGCGAGCGATTTGGGACAACTTTCACAAGCATGTCCCACCCACAAATGTTCCCAATTGGATTTCGATCAGAAGAAGACGCAGGATGGTCCAAAAGAGTGTTAATCGTCTGGGAAGAAGCGGGCATTGTGAAGGGTAGCTGTTGAGAAAGCCAGGCCTTCAGTCAGGGATGTCTCCTGCATCATCTCCACACGGCCAGCTGCCCTGAACTCCATTGTTCCGTTGAGGGAGCCCCAGATCATGGTGGCACGCCCTCCACGGTCTCGCCAGTGTCGTTGCAGACATCAGGACTGTCCTGGTTAAAAAAACATTTATCAGAGAATAAAACTTTCTTCACCTTTCAATGTCCCCTGGTTGGTGCTCTTGTGCCAATTCCAAATGAGCAAGCTTTTGGAGTTGGAGATGAGCCCTTTTAAGACATTTTTTCTTCTTAAAACCTTTTTTTGGAAACACCATCCGGTGGTTAGTAACAACCTTCATTTGGGCCAAGGATCATCCCGTGTCTTGACAGATCAGATGTCATTCAGATGACATCCGGCTTATGGTCTAACTTTTTTTGGGTCTACCACTTGGGACTTTTGTGTTGCATGAGGCCCCGTCCACATGAATATGCATCATTTATGCATACTTTTCTGAGATTTTAGTCCTTAAAAACGGAGCTTTTGCAAAACTCCGGTCACGGTGAAGATTTGTGAAAACGTTTGAGAACTTAAAATGTGTGTGAATGGCTTTTGGCTTGTTGCTGACATATGACGTAACATTTACGTGCCATCTTTTCCACATTCAACAAGAATAATTTCATGGGTGCAATAGCAAACATAACACTGCTGAAATGCAGTATAGGAGTTAACAACATTCGTTTTGGGCTCGCTACGGCTGCGACACCCCCACCAAATCTCTCTGCTCCTCTGATTGGTCAAAACAGTCCATGGCGGCAGCGCCTTTAAAACGTCACCGTGTGGATAGAGATCTTTTTGACACTGCAGAAGGGCAGCTGACATGGGTCAAGTGCAGCAGCAATGGTGCGCAGGGGGAGACTTACTTATGCAGCCCAACATTTCAAGCACATTGAAAGGACTTTCCAAGAAGGCAAGAGTGTGAATACCTGACACAAAATGACACTCAATCCACATTTCTGCTTTTAAAGGCTGTGATCGTGTTTTGATGTCCAAAGTAGTTGACGTGTGTACATTACGTTGCTTTTTCCACACGATGCCAGTTTGTTCTTTGTTTGTTCTTGATGTGCCTTCCAGCCACAAAAGCTCTTCCCGATTTTTTATGTGGACCCCCCCCCCTTCCCCACTGAAGGATTATGGGTCTCTTCTTTTGAGAGTGAGGGGCGGGGAGAGCAAGAATTGAGGTCAATCTTATAAACATTCATCTCAGGGTCTTACTTCAGTTGTACACGCTTAGTTTCAGCCAGGTCCAAATGTTCAGTGGTGGACTTTGTAGGCTTAGCCTGCCAAAGAGGCAAACAGGCAAGGATTTCCCATGAAACATTCAAAGAGAATATCATTCATTTTATTCTCATAGTACACATGACAATAAGATTTATACAAATGTAAATATTACAAACAGTACACAAAAAATATGCAGTTACAGCATCCACTTTAGGAAGAAGAAGAAGACTGTAGTGATACATTAACGAGTATGAGTAGTGAAATGACAATAGTACACAGTATTTCAATGTTCATATTAATAGAGCCTATCATGTAATATTATTGGGTTTAGTCGACACGGATCGCCTCGTCTCCTTGCCAAGTTGTTCTCTGACCAACCGCAGGACCTCCTTTCTTTCCTCGAGATGAGATGCTTCGAGATGAGTGCGAGCGCTGTGGGGTCGTCAGGACACTTGGCTTTTGGGATGTTATTGTGGGTTAAGTACAGTTGGGGGGGGTTGGGGACTTCTCTGAGTTTCGCCTCCCACCCCTATAAAGAGTCCCAACATTGAGTGCAGGCAGGAACACACAGCAAACACTAGTTAGATGATTTGCAAGCATTTAGATAATAACAATCGTCATAATTATCACAGACATCCATTCCTCTTGGAGAGAACACAGCAATGGCTTTGATGCCAGAGGCTCTATCAAGGCATGGCAGATCCAGCAACTATTCTTCCCCTTAAGCATACCGAAGCTCCATGAGGACATCTCAAGTTCCCTTCATCGAGTGAGATCCTTTTCATGAATTGTAGGGAATCTGTCAAATTTTGTAAATAGTGCACTTTATTTTATTTCCCCAGAGCCCGCCTCTCGCCCAAAGTCATCTGGGATTGGCTCCAGCATACCCGCGACCCTAGTGAGGATAAGCGGTATAGAAAAGGAATGAATGAAGCAAAGAAGTTCTGGCGTAGCTTCTGGGTCTTTTACATGAGTAGAGATGCTAGCAGATGGACAGATACATCATGACGATTAGGAGGCCTACTGTTTCCATTGCAATGTTGGCGCGAATCATCACCCTCAAGAGGGTGCCTTGTGGTGAAGCTTTACCAGATGTTGAGATCGGCACAGTTTGTGCCAACCCTTTTGACATCAACTTCCTGATATTGTCCAGTCTTGCTTTCTAGATTCTTCAGCTTTTTCCAAAGCTTCAACTTTGTTAAGTTGCTGTGTGATGGTTGTAGTCCTCTATCTAATATGGTTATTTCCAATGGGTTGACAAGCTCATTGTATAGCTCATGGTTGGCTCCTGACAAAGAAAGTGCTACTGTTTCCTCACTGACTTGGAACCCCCACAGACCAGTTATGTTCCCAAGAATTATTCCTGTCCCTTCAGCAAGAAGCTCGGAACTTGGCAATGGAAGAAATACAAAAATGGTGGTCAATCACCCTCGCTCTTGCCAAAGTTCCATGCAAGAGCTCATGGTATAAGGATGATACTGAGAAAGGGAACGCATGCACCCGGGACGTCATGGAAGCCGGAGTACCCGCGGCCACCTAAGAACATGCAATCATATGGTGATGTGGTCACACTGGCATCAAAAAGAGCCGCGCTGTCGTGCACAGTATGAACAGCAAGATCATTCAAATGAAAACTAGCATCAAATTAAACACGTCTTTGAGTTTTTTTGTTTCCTGAACTGTTGGAAAAGTGGACAGCCCAAGAGAATGTCTACAAGAAACCCAACAAAAGCAAACCAACATCTCCTTCATTGTCATCTACACCAAAACCAGTGATGACTGCTGGTCAATCAAGGAGGGAAGCTCAGTTTTTCCGGGCCTATATTGATAAATGTGTTTATTTGTCAATTCTACCCTCCGTTCCTCCTCCTTTTTGACAAAGTCGCTGGGGATCAGTAAAGCCTCTGGATTAGTTCAGAACAACGGATTAAAAAACTTAAAAATGCTCTGGTGGAGGTTTATACTCCAAGTACGCTGATTTGCTTATTTCACTGTCAATCGAAAAAGGGATCCAATCATCTTGCAGAAGCCGAGCGTCCGGACGAGCCCACTGCCCCATAGACCAGTGCCCAATTTCTGGGACAAAACCCAGCATTTATCCAATGACCGTCCAGTTTTGCGAAGTGGAACAACCAACTCGAAGCTTCCCCATCAAAGTCAGTAGATGCTTAGCAGGCGACAGTGGAAAAAATGGCGTGGCGTTGCGGGGATGAATGAGAAGGAAGTGGTTCTGTTACCTGTGATAAGTAGCTGGTTCTGAACAAAAGATTCTAGCGCGTATTTAGTCAATGAAATGCACACAGCAGTACATCTTTCACTTTCTTTTGGACATTTTATGGGAAGCTAGGCTTCGGTTGCAGTCTGGGAGCAATCACCACTAACCAGAACCAGAAGTAGTTATGAGCGATCAAATCATTTCCATTGTAGTTTTCTGAACAAGCACTTAGGACCGAGTGCAGGAATGTCAGCGTTAGGGTCTGTAAACATTTTGCATCCTTTTTGTTGAACGAATTGGAGTTTCTTTTTATGTGGTTCTTTGGTGTCTTTCATAGAGCTGCTGATCCAAAGTGTAAAGAACAACAATGTGAAGAAGGTGAGTGGATGTTCGGGAGTCCATCTACTTGGATCTCTAGTCATTCATATTTTTCTTGTTCCACTGCCATTTTCCACAGTTTCTTTCTATTTTAATGTTGAATTCAATCTTGCTTTGGGGAAAAGCTGCAGGAGCTGCATGAGAAGGGTTGTGACCTCACTTGTGTGGACCAGTCTGGTTGGAGCCTGCTGCACCACGCCGTCCACTCGGGAAGGAAGGAGATGGTCCGCTTCATTCTTGACAACGGTATGTGTGGCGTGGAGTCACATGTCGATATTATGGGTATCATTTCTCGTCATCTGTTTCATTTTTCAGCACCGAGTGACATAGTTGATGTGACAGAACACATACAGTGAGTCCATGCTTGCTTTTATTCTTGAACTTGATGTACAGCGGAACCTTGGTTTTCAGCAGTCAGACCAAAACCGAATATATTTTTCCCATTAGAACTCATGTAAACCCAATAAACATGAACACAAAACACATTTTGCACACAGTCATTCTAGCTTTAAATGTAGAAAACATAGCAAGAGAGGGATGAATCAGAATCAGCTTTATTGGCCGTATGTGTTGCCACACTAGGAATTCAAAATCACTCTGTTACAATAACAATAATACGTGTACATAGTGGGGATCAGGAGAGTACTACTATACACATTTACATGGGGTGTAAATAATTGTGATTATATACATGATATACTGAATAATTCTGGCACTTACAAGGTTGCAGGTTACAATCCAACTCAGTGTAATGCCCAAGGAGTATGTAGTGTAAATGATCAGGAGTGCAAAAACAGCAATGCAAGTTGACAGTGTTGACATCCTAGGTAAGGAACAGGATGGAGTGCAAATGCTCATGGCGGGGCGGGTCAATCCAATCCAATCCAATAGTTTGACAGCCAGGGGAAGAAACTGTTATTGAGCCTGGTTGCTTTGGCGGACAGTGCTCTGTATCGCCCACCGGAGGGGAGGAATTGGAACAGTTTGTGGGCGGGGTGTGAGCGGTCTGCAGAGATGCTGCCTGCCCTCTTCTTGGCTCTGGACCTGTGCAGTTCCTCTGAGCGCAGGCTGGTGGACCTGATTGTCTGTTTTAGTCTGCTCTTGTCCAGTTTGGTAGGGGAGCCAAACCAAACTGTGATGGAGGAGCAGAGAACCGACTGTACGATGGCTTGGTAGAAGGTTGTTAGCAGTTCCTAGGCAGGTTGAACTTCTTGAGCAGTCTCAAAAATTACATCCTTTGCTGTGCCTTCTTCCGGATCGTGTCTATGGGAAGGGACCACTTCAGGTTCCGGGAGATGGTGGAGCCCAGGAACTTGAAGGAGTCCACAGTAGACACAGTGTTGTTGAGGATTGTGAGGGGGTGGTGACCATCTGAAGTCCACTATCATTGGCACATTTTTAAGCGGGTTTAGTTCCAAGTTATTATGAAAGATCCTTGCTGACATTTTACTCAAGTTTGTCACAAAGTGAAATTTAGAGGACCTATGAGTATAGTATTGAGTTCTGGACTCCTATTGAGCAGCTACACACGATAACCCGCACAGAAAGCTTTCTAGATCTTCCATACTCTCCTGCAATGTTTCCTTGGGTGTCCTGCCTCCTGCCCAAACGGTCTATGTAATTTACACCACCCCGGCCCCTCCTCCAGGTACGCGTCCCGCCGAGCCCACTCCGCTGTGATTGGTCACACACCCAAGTGCTCCCGAGGACTTCCAGACAGCTCCCGAACCCCACCTCATAATTTTGATAGGAAACAGCGATGTATCTTTTTAAAATGTCCGCTTTTAACCGCTATTAGCAGCCCCAGGCGTGATTTGCATGCATGCAGGAAACACGCCTTCTGCTTCCTGTATGCACACTGGTGCTAATTGTAATGCTAATTATAATGCTGCACACTCAACACGACGTACAGGAAATAAACACAGTTTTTGCTCTTCTGACTCTTAACACATCGACTTCAGCAACGCGAACAGTCCAGCTCGGTGTTGGTCCATGTTCATCAAACAGTACCGTGTGAAGTGCTGGTGACAGATGAGCATATTTTCTCTTGTTGGCCAGGAAGCGCTTCTGGCTGATGCTTGCCTTTTTAGGAAATCTAAAAAAATGAGCTTTCTCTCACACCCACACAAACATTGCTCAACATATAACTTGCGTGCAGAGCCGGCCAAAACTGCCTTTAGGGCTCACTTGCAAATGCGCAAACCTTATTATCTGACGCATTGGCCGCGTTTAACATGTGAATACAACATTGTAAGAACATTTAGAGGTCCCTTTTAAAGAGGTGATGGCGAGAGACGTAAACTTGCTCACCTGAACCTTATTGTAAAGTTCTGCAGCAGGTACAATTATCATTACACTGGCCCGGGGCACAAGACACAAAATAAAGATGATTGAAGAATTCCCTAGTCACAATCTGTCTATAGTGTCCCAACTCTAAAACAACCACTATCCATTCTTCTCTTTACCAAAGTTGACATGTGTTTTTGACCATCATTTTCATCAAAGAGCAATTGACAGGAAAAGTAGGGCATACCATAGCCAAGGTTCCACCGTATAAATACTTAAAATACGTGTTCTGTTTGTAGAACCTCTCTAGTGTTTTTTCTAGTGGACCTAACAATGCTACCTCTGTTGTGCAACAGCGGCGAAACGGTTCTGCATCAGGCAGCGTCACTGTGTCACAGGACCATCTGCCATTACCTGGTGGAAGCAGGAGCCTCGCTGATGAAAACGGATATGCAGGTTGGTTGAAAATGCCGCACCTTCTAAACTGACCTTTCACCCTGGACGCCCCAGCCATCTTTGCAAGTTTGAAAAAGATTGCATGACGGAACGCGTACTCAGTGATGCTTTTCTCCCCGCCTGATCCTGACAGATGGGGCAACTTTTGACAAAAACTATGTATCCCTCTATTTTCTATACATATACTGTATATATGACTTGGGACAAAAGGTGGGGTACACCCTGGACTGGTGGCTTGTCAGCCGCAGGGCACACCCCACCCAGAAAAAATGTCGTTGAAAACATCCTTACCACACGGTGAAACATTTAGATTTGGTTGAAAGGTGAAAGGTGAAAGGACGTCTCTCTAAAGGCGTCCCATGTCTGTCAAAAAGTGAAAAGCAGTCAGACTAAACTCAGCCCAGTTTTCAATGTCTACTTCTGGGCTAAATCTGTTTCCGTCCATCATTTGATTTAGCCCAGAAAACAATGTCCAAATGACAGTGTTGGGTGGGATGGTTGTTTACCCGCAACACTCCTGACCTTGAAGGGCCACAATATCAAGGAGGGGCTCAAGAAAGCACATTCAGATGCTGGAGTGGCCTAGCCAGCCTCAGGATCTAAATCCACAAGGAATATCTGATGTGCGCCTGAGGTTGGCCACAACAAAAGGTTCATTAAAATGTGCAGTTTAGGTCGGTATCTGTCCTTCAAATATGGAATACGCCGATCCAGAAGGCCTTCTCATCAGCGCCTTGATTGCCACACCTGTGAGGTACATGAATTATGAATCCTCAATGATGAATGCTCTCAGACACAGATTTAGAAAGATTTGTGAACAATATTCGACGACAACAACCAACAAATGTATTGATGGATTGCCCCTTGAGATGAACAGTCTCGTTTTTAAAGGTGTCCCACATAAAACAATACACCAGCAAACCACCAACCACATGCACTGGTTCTTAGTTACCATCCCACCCACACATCATTCCTACAAGCCCACACAAAGCAAATCTTGCACATACATAAATATGACCATGTACACTAGTGTTCCAAATAATAGCAATAGCAATGCGACTAACCAGATAATGCACTGGTATTAGTTTTTTTTTGTGCTACATGGTAAACAAGTTACCAGTAGGTGCAGTAGATTCTCAGAAAACAAACAAGACCCAGCATTCATGATATGCACGCTCTTAAGGCTGTGTAATTGGCCAGTTAGTTGAAAGGGGCGTGTTCAAAAAATAGCAGTGTCTGCCGTTGACTTTACAAACTCAAAACTATTTAGTACAAACCTTTTTTGTATTCACAGGATTTGTCAATCCTGTGAATGAGTAAAGTAATATTTAGTTTTTTTTTTATAAGTGCTTCACATCTGTGTGGCATGGACTGTTGCTGGTTTGCTAGTGTGTTTGGGTGATGGTCTTGTTGATTTCAAGGGCGTGTCCTCTTCAGCATAAGGCAACATGACCTCTTCAAGTATTTGGACATATGCAAACTCATCCATGATCCCTGCTATGGGATATATAGTAGGAGAAACATCACTGTCTTCACTGTGTACTGTGGCTTCAATTCAGAGTTTGTCTGCGGCCCTTGGACCCAAAAAGAACAATTTTACTCCCATCAGTCCACAAAATGTTCCTCCATTTCTCTTTATGCCAGTTGATGTGTTCTTTGGCAATTTGTAACCTCTTTTACACATGCCTTTTTTTAACAGAAGCACTTTGCGGGGGATTCTTGTAAATAGATTAGCTTCACACAGACGTCTTCTAACTGTCACAGTACTTACAGGTAACTCCAGACTGTCTTTGATCATCCTGGAGCTGATTAGTGCCTGAGCCTTTGGCATTCTGGTTATTTTTCCATCCATTTTGATAGTTGTCTTCTGTTTTCTGCCACGTGTCTCTGGTTTTGCTCTCCTTTTCTCTTCATATGTTTTCCCCTCTTCAATAAACTTTGTAATCAAAGTACGCTGTTCTTCTGAACCATGTCTTTGAATGACCCATTTTCCTCAGGCTTTCAAAGAGAAATGATGTCCACCATTGCTGCTTTTTTCCTTTTTCACAAAATTGATCACAGATTACTGATTGAATGTCACATTGCTATTTTATATTTTTACTATTATTATTACAGCATGCGTATCATGAATGCTGGGTCTTGTTTTCTGAGAATCTATTGCACCTACTGGATACTTTTTAGCCATGTAGAAATAAAAATATACTAAAAACAGTGATTCATCTGGTTAGTCACATTGCACTGCTATTATTTAGACTACCGTACACATACACATAAATTACCACATGCGTAGTAGCGCACCAGCCGTAGCAATAATCTTATCATTAGTAATGCCAGTACTTCATCAGGCGTAAAAAGCGGAGTACCTGGAGAAAACCCACACACGCACGGGGAGAACATGCAAACTCCACACAACGGAGATTCGAACCCTGAACCTCCTAACATGCTACCCACCATGCTGGTCATGAAGAGGAAGTAATAAATGAGTGACAATTGCCGGTGAATATTCTTGTTCATCCAGGTCATTAAATTCTCAGGGCATTCAATCAATGGCACTGGACTGTTCTGGTGTCATAGAAGACTTTTGCCATCTGAGCAGGCTTCATCAGTTCATGCACAACGACCAGCTAGGACAAACACTAATCCATCTAGTTGGGGCTAAAACCCTTGGGGGAACCACACCAGTCCAACTAATTAGGATAACCATCACTGCATCTAAATAGTCGGCGGGGTCCATGAGCATCATTGCATCTTAATGGGATGCTAACGGCGGTGATACCAACCAGCAACCATCATTGAACCACCCCACTCAACCCTAACGATTGTTAACCAGGATGACATCTGATTGGTGTGATTCCCACCAAGTCTTCGCGCCTGAACTGACGAAGCCTGCTCGGGTGAGAAGCGAAACGTCTTCCTGGACAGTCCTTTGGGTCCGTTTGAATGTCCTGAGAATTGAGTGACAATTCTTTTTCTGAGCTGGAGAGTAAACAAGTTTAGAGTACGCGAGAGTATGGCGACTTAATTTGTTTGCAAATGGTTGAGATATTTAGATGACTTGTGCAAGTGGTGGTAAAACAAAAGGTCAGATCTGAGGCATCACTGAGACCTAGTCTGGTCTGAGACAGCATGATTTTTTTTGTTCAGAATGAATTTGTTTGATGAGAACCAACTTTGAACTAAGACAAACTCGTGGTGCAAAGTACTTTCAATGCTAGATTTATTGACAATAGATACATATATAACGGGTCATCAGCGTAAACGGGTCCCTAACGATTAGCATGTTTTTGGAAGCTCGTTCATGAGGATGGGAAAGAGAAGTGGTCCTAGAGATGAGCCTTGTGGTAATGCCTTCATGAGAATAACATAATCAGAATCATGTCCTTTAACGCATACACGCCGTCGTCTAATATGAGGCTATGAATTGAACCCGAGTAGGATATTTAGTAGGAGTTGAGTTGTAAGCAGTAAATAATAAGCAATATCAAATGCCTGACTTAGGTGGAGAAGCATCTTGCCAATGAGTTCTGTTTTTAGAGGAAGCATCATCAGCGAACTTCAGCAAAGCTGTGGTTGTTGAAAAATTCATTTTCTATACCGCTTATAATAAAATAAATAAATAAAGAGAGAAAAATATCAACAACACATCCAGAACAAAGTTTTTTTCAAAATACAAATAGTAAATGAATTGAGTAAGTATTGGAACCCCAAGCGAAATGAGTGGGAGAAGAAGAAACGTCAGATGTCTCTTGTAATTTTGGTCCTTTTTGTGTTGAATCAAAGTTTCAGCTCCCGCCGTACAGTCGATGTTTTATGGGATTAAGTTCCTGAGGCCACACCAGCATCTGAATTGGTTTTTTTTTGCTTTCGTAAATCATGATCTGCCTACTGTTAAAATACCAATGAAAACGTATGTCTCTCATTAGGGTGACACACCAAGGAACCGGGCCGAAAAAGCTCACGATGCTGAGCTGGCAGCCTACCTGGAGAACCGGCAACACTATCAGATGATTCAGAGGGAGGACCAGGAAACAGCCGTCTAAGCATCTTCACGACCAAAGTGCAGGAGGCTGCTAACCAAAAAGTTATGATGACCATGACGACTTTCAAATGTCAAGAAAGCAGCTCAGTAAATATTGCGTGTGTGCGTGCAGCCTCCTGGATGCTCTCATGAGAACGTCCACTGTTGTCTCGGGACTGGGGAACAGATTTGTGCTACCAAGAGTTTTTCAGCTTGGACCAAAAGCTTCCGTGCGCGCGACAAAGCAGACTTCAGCACTGTTGCTTTGAGTGTACCGGATAGCATCCGTGCTGAGGGGTTGGCCTTCTTGAAGGACCATTAAGGCCATGTTCACATGAACTAGGATATTCCAATGTTTGCACCACAGCAAGGAATGGCATCAGCACCCGGCAGCGACGTCCTTATTGGTGTTCCGTTGGCGAGACGAGGCGATGTTGCACATTTGTTACAAAACAGGTTTTTGTCCTGTCCGCATCCAAACACTCAAACCGGAGTTTTGAAAGGACAAAAGCTTCATGTGCTTGTGGACAAAGAGCAAATATCTTTGTTCGTGTGGACGTGGTTAAGCTTAAGTTGCTGTGACGGCCAAATATTCCCGTACCCAAAATAAAAATGTTTTTCTTTTCTTAGCAACGTGCAACACTTTTTGAAATGATACAAAGATTCCCTTTATTTGCAATAAGCAAAAGCATTTCTTTAATAACATCTTTATTATGATTTAAGAAAACAAGTCCAAGTAATCACAATTCTCAATAGAAGATTCAAAGTGTCAGTGCAGTTTTTCTCAAGCAAGTACTTCGGACTAATCCTGTGGAGGCTCTCGGTCTTCCAGGTGTCGCCCATACTGGTGGAGATCTGAATCGACTGGACTGGGTAGTAGAGTTGCGGATGCTGTGCTTCTTTTCGCGGAGGCCAGTAAGACTCCAGCTCCAGTTGACGATTCAGAACTCTACTACTAAGTACTTCGAAGCCGCAATTCTCCGTCTCAGCTTCGGCTAGCAAGATAAACCCTGCAGGGGAGGCGGGGAACGCCCTGGACTGGTTGCCAGTCAATAGTCTGTACAAAGAGTCAGATAAGAAAACCGCTAACTATTCGGGAATCAGCGCTCATGCGGACTTGGTAATGTTGCTTTACTGTACACAAATCACACCCCGGATCGGCACGTCTGACGGACTTAACTGAGCTCAACGTTTTCCTCACAGACGTTACCGGAGCTACGGGATTAGGAGCTTCCCTGACACTGAAATGTCAGACTTCCCCACAGCAGCCTTTCTCCAGTGCCCGGACGTGCCTAAGTACTCCATCTCTGCTGTTTCTGTGAAGTCTTTCCTAATTCCCTTTATTGATCTGCTGGCGGGGGCTCTACCTGGGACGTGATGACAAACTGTGCCCGCTTTGGCTTTTACTTTGTAGAACGGCGCGCTCCTGCAAGTCTGTCCATTTCCGCAAGGGAACTTTTGCACTTTCATTTTGGTGTTCGGCTTTCTGTATGTGAGGGAACGTAGCGCTGAATGTTCACAAAGTCCAAGTGCTACTGTGGGTTTGTTTTCTTTTCCAAAAGACGAGACAGCAATGGTCTAAGCCAAAGTGCCGGGAATGAGCGCCAGGCCTTGAGGTCTGTTCTTTGCAATGATCATTCCACTGGTTCTTGCAAGAAGCAACGCCTTAACAAGAAGCACATGTAGGCATGCACATTTTGCAACAGAAGTATGCTGTCACGTTGGCACAGGACCCAAAGGAGACAACAAAGAACATCCGCTACTTAAAAGTTGGCACAAAAGAGTAAGTCATGTCTTGTTCACATAATGTCTTCTAAACACTATTCCACAATAGCGACAAGACTGCACAGCATTATATGTGTTATACGAGCATCTTTTAACAGCAGTATGCTTACTGTGGGGGGATAGCGGCGACAGCAAACAGTCGACGTGACTAAAAAAAACCTTTACACTCTTTAAGAAACTGATTTCAAGCAATTATTGGAGATTAGGTGACTAATCTTCAAATCTCCAAAAACTGCA
This sequence comes from Oostethus manadensis, assembly GCA_024372805.1. Classification (NCBI taxonomy): domain Eukaryota; kingdom Metazoa; phylum Chordata; class Actinopteri; order Syngnathiformes; family Syngnathidae; genus Oostethus; species Oostethus manadensis. Next base: position 351,313 of record QODF01000081.1, on the reverse strand, counting down.
CCTTTTCTGGAATTTTGCTTATCACCCACACCACAAACTGTATGTCCCTCCCTTTGTGTGTGTCGTCTTGAATTCTTTGCAGTGTTTTTCCTTACCTGCTCTAGTTGAGCACTTTTATGTAGCAGAATACACTGGAGGCTACTCCAAATGTTCGGATATCGACTGTTACTGATTTTGTTGTCGGGAGGCTAATTGACTGGCAGCTGTCTTTTTCTTGTTGACATCTCGTTACAAAAGCAAAATACTGAATTATGTCACCGGACTGCATTCAGTTGATGTTTCTCGAGGCCATAAACTCCTCTTTTTCAATTCCAACCCTTTGTTCTCAGTCACCCGTAATTGTATTTACCCTGTCAGGACTAGCTGTGGAAAACCTGCAGATGTTTGTGGTCCATCCATCATCCATTTTCTATACCGCTTGATTTTACCCCAATGCTAAAGGACTTGCGGAAACGTATGTCACGAGGTGCTGCAATTGGCTGCCGCTCAGTCCAGGAGGTACCCCGCCGCTCGCCCAAAGTCAGCTGGAATAAGCTCAGGCATGCCCCCGCAACCCTGGTGAGGACAAGCGGCATAGAAAGAGGGCGGATGGTTGTCATGAGGTGCAACGATGAAGCGGTTAGGCGGGAGCCTATCCCAGCTGGCTGAGGGAAGAGGCAGGGTACACCCGGGACCGATCGCCAGTCACCAGCAGGGCACATATAACATTCACACTGGTGGACAGCTCAGAGTCGCCAACTAAGCCAACATGCATGTTTTTGGAAAACAGAGTTTGCATGTTCTCCCCTGTTGGAATGCGGCCTCCTGCGACTTCAGGTCCGCAGTTCCCGTGGGTGTGGAGTTGGAGGAAAGGAGACTAGATTAGGGCCGCATTCCAACACCCCGCACACCGGGAGGCCATGCAAACTCCACACAGAGGTACCCAATGAAAAGTTGAATCCAAATATTTCAGGAATGTTTCTTGCGTCATGCCTCAAGGAGGTAGGGCTTGAACACACTCCTCCGCCGCCTGGTAACACCGCAGCTTCCTGGCGAAACATGCATGGGTGTCCAAAGTGTGCCGCAGGGGCCAGCTCTGAACTTGACTCATTGCAGGAATAAACAAAAACCCAGCAAAGGTGGAAAATGCCGCAAAAATACTAACAATCTAACTAGAAAAAGCTACAATGTTGATACTACTAATCTCAGATTTGTCTTTAAATGTATTCTTACAGATGGTTTTTTTTGAAGTTATGAATATAATGTAGTAATACCATCAAAGGGCAGCCCTGATGCAAATAGACAAAAGATGAGCAGATATGACAAAACTGAGGCTGGAAGTATTTTGGAGATAAAATGATTTTCAGCGGCCCACCGCCTGAAAAATATGGTAATAATGAAAATAGTTTGTGGGAGCCCCGGCCTCCCCAGTTTGAAAACCACGGGTTCTTTGGGGGGCAATGAACCTCTCAAAACCTGCATGGTTGTACTTTTTCTAAAAATCCTTTGATGTGAGTCAGGAGTCTGGTGACGCCCTTGCAAGCTACCACGAGTTTTTGTCTTATTCAGCGCCAACACAATGACTGGTGTGCATACTGGTCCACCGACATTACAGACCATACGTAGGTAATCCGTGGTTACCATGGTAACAACAGGGATGCTCTTCTCATCAGCCAGTGCGGCATGCAAATGATTCTGTGTTGTTGCTTTCCTCATCTTTGTGCGGACGGAAATGGATCCAAAAGACACATAACACGGTCATACATCAAATACTTGATCCCTTTACAGAAAGTAACGTTTTGCAAACAAAGTTTTTCCGGGCGGAGACCTGTTTGGAGCCCCCCAAAGTGAAGTTGCATTTAATGGGCTCTCGTCGCTTGTGTTGCGCTGTCGACCAACTCGGGCCTTTGTGTGCTCGTGTGTGGAGTGGGGTGATGGGGGTCTGAATTGAGCTAATGAAACCAGAATGAACTGGTTTTGTAGACAAAAGCCAATGGGGAGGAGGGGGGCAGGGGCCGATGCTCACAGAGGGAAAGTTTACGTCCTCAACTGGCACTCCAGTCCAAGCTTCTCCACAAGTAAGTGCTCTTCTAACGTCTTTCAAGTTGTTGCTTGTCTTTTTTTACGGGGATCAGTTGATGAGTAGAAAACGTTTTGGTTTGCAACACAAAGACTGCAAATGAGATGAGTCTTTTGCTACCCTTCTGTAGTCCTAACATCCACGTAATGGCGAATGGAGCAGGTTCTTCAGGGAGGAAGGAAACTTTCCTCTTGCCTCAGGAAGCTTTCATTTCTAACGGGACAGCAAAACAGAGCAGTTGACACAAACAGGTTAGCATGGGTTAGCTGATCTCACTGTTACTCTCACGCACCCCGCCCTGTTTCATTGCAGCCTTTTGGGCTTGTGTGACCTTTGGCCTGGGTCCACCTTCTTCTCATAAAATGATGACTTTTAATCTCACATATTTCTTATGTGGCCCCGGTGTTGGGTCATGCATTTTAAATACGTCACTTTGTTTATTACTTTCAATAGTGGCAAAATATTTTGTTGTTGTTGAGGTCGAAGGTCATGCCTCTGGCTATGTTTTCCTCTTTGGTGGTTTTAAAGTCAATCGGATTTTCATGGACTAGAATGGGACCTTGGTTAGCGGTTATTTTGCAGCCGTGATCAATAAGAAAAGAGACTTATACATGCTAACTAACAGTTATCTTTAACATGCATGTTTTTGGAAAGTGGAGACAGAGCAATTAGGGAAAAGTGCCTGCTGTCAACGAACTCTTTAGTTCGAACTGTGATGACCATAGGAAGGATTTGTCATTTTAATAACATTTGAAAACCTTTAAAGCTTCCTCGGCCAAAATCTAAAGTTTAAAGGCAGGCGGGGAAAGGTGTGGGTGCTGTGCCAACGTAACCAGGGAAACCATTATGCACCACACAAAGAGCGCCGCTTGCTATGAAATCATAAATACTGTAATATTCTGTCCCTTCGCCTTTCCGCTTGTCTAGGAATGCGTGGAATTACTCGCGCGTCACTTTGGGGTGCAGGACAAGAAAATACCCGGAGAACGTCGCCTGCAGTGAGTTAGGGAACGTTTTGTGGACTTGTCATAAAAGCTCCCTGGACGGGGCGGTGACGTCGTACTTTGAAAAACTGCTAGGACTGCTAGTCCATACGGAAACGTCGAGGCGGCAGTTTCAGGTTTCCCCACCCCGGAGGCCGTTTCTAAAACGTTTGTGTCGCTGCAGCTCGGGAATGGGAATGTCGGGAATGTAATGCCGGATCGAATATGAGGGTTGGCAGACGAGAACCGCCTGCTCATTTTCCGTGGGAACTTTCATTCATTCATTTTCTATGCCGCTGACGGCCGCGGGTATGCTGGAGCCTATCCCAGCGTGTCACATGAAATCACAGGAAATGCGACCAATTTGTCCTGAACGAGCTGTCATGAAGTTCAACGCTGTTTAAATTTGAATGGGTTGAGAACCAATGAAAGTAGAAATGGTGTGGGAATGCTGAGATTCTGAAGCTGCACTAGCGTGTAGAGCAATTGTTCAAATCTAATCAACAGGAATGAGCGGGATGTGACATACAGTGTAACGTCACAATAACTTCCACCAACATTGAAATTCGTGTTCGTCTCACAAAAGACTGAATTATGCAAAAAGCCCCGAACATTTTGTGTCGGAGTGTTTGCAGCCGCTGGAGAACGTGGACCAACCAAAGGAAAGACAGAATTTGACATTTTGGAATGTGAAAACGCAGATTGATTGTGGAAATGGATAAATATCTTGAACAGTTACACAAGGATGGTGCACCGGAACATCCAGTCTTGCACCTCAGCCATGTCACCATATGGAAAAGTGGAACGTTACACTAATGGAAACTGGCAAAGGATTTATAACCAGCAGGGGCACCATTTAACGTGCCCCTTGGCAGACTAAAAAGGGCGACATTTGAAATGTAGGAAAAAAAACAATAAACGTTTACATTTTCTGCTGCTGGTGTGTCGTGGGATATTTTTGGAATGAAAAAAAGTGTGCCTTGGCTTAAAAAAGGTTGAAAACCACTGGCTTAGAATACACAGTATGACCTGCTTGGGGTTGGTTTTAGCAAGTTGTGCAAAATGTATGAAAGTTCTCCCCTAAATCCTCAGACACGCTAGTTTCATTGTCAGTGGTTTAAAAAATACGCCTTAATTCCCTTAATTTTTCAATTTCTGTATCAATTTCGTCTTCAGATGTTTCTATTGACATTCATTTATTTTCTATGCCGCTTGTCCTCATTAGGGTGGCGGGTATGCTGGAGCCTATCCCAGCTTACTTTGGGCGGGGTACACCCTGGACTGGTCGCCAGCCAATCACAACGCACATATAGACAAACAAACAGGTGGATAATTTAGAGCGGCCAATGAAGCTAACATGCATGTTTTGGGAATGTGGGAGGAAAGCGGAATACCCGGAGAAAACCCCCACACACACGGGGAGAACATGCAAACTGCACACAGAGATGCCCAACGGGGATTCCAACCCTCAACCTCCTGACTGTGAGGCCAACATGCTACCCATTCGGCCACCGTGCGGCTATTTTAATTGACATATTGCTCAAATCTTCGCTGTAGTCACTGTAAACATCCTTCGTCTCTCTCTGTTTGTTTACTTGCAAGGTGCCCACTGAGGTCACGTGGGAAACGCCCCTTTCCTGCGATGGCTCCCCTTTGTACTGTAAATGTGATTTTTACAAATGTTCCATTCAGCTTTCCAAAAACGTAGAACATATTCAAGCAAAGCTGATCAATCATATCAGCGAATGCTTTAAATACGTATAACTTACCCACAGTGAGACCTGGAGAGGCGTGATTGGGCCCTCTGATCTGAACCCGAGCGATGTTTAGTTACTGGACTTCTGTGCTTGTCATGGATGGTCCGTAGGAAACACCATGTTCAAGCGTAAAGGTGTCCCCATGTGCACCAGGACACCCTGGGCCGCAGTTTGATGACTGACTTTGTGGTTGTGTCATCGGACTTGCGGCTACATGTTGTTACACGGCCAAGCGTTCTACGGCTCCTTAGTTCTGAACTGATCCAAACACTTTAGCGATCCCCAACGACTTTGTCTTTGGTTAAAACTACTGGTGTTGTGTTTGGCAGCTCTCTTCTGTCCCTCGGTTGTGGGGGTGTAGAGAGGAGCTCCACCTCTTTACAGCAGCCCAAGTCTTCCACCTGCAATGGGCCAAGGCTGTTTAAGCAGTCTGCTGGCACAGTGAGAGGGTACTGGACAAGGTGCCTAGTTGCTACAACAGGGTACAGATCATTTTCCTGAAAAGGAACAGGGTAAGATAAAAATATGTTTTTATGATGGAGCCGGAAAAAAGGAGCTACATTCTGCATGTAATCTATTTTGCTGACATTACTTCAAAAGTAGTACTCCTCAATACCCTGTTTTACGCCACGCTCCAGGACGGTCTTGTTTTTGTTCCAGTTGGCGTTTTCTAATCAGAGTCAGAGAATTTAGCAGATGTGGATGTTGAGGGGCTGTTTTGGTCCACGACACATTTGCTCAAAATTGTGTTGAATTTGGTAGCTCTGGAGAATGCAGACCGGGATGGGGGTCCCCTTAGTTTGGTTTGTGTCCTGTCAAGCCATTAAGGAAGGTAGTATGTACGATTAGATGCCCTTGCGTGCTAAACAGATTTGCTTTTCCAAGGAAAAGTAGGAGATAGTCTCCCCTGTCACATAGATTTTATTACGTACTTATTTATTACGTGCTTATTTTTATGCAAACTTGGGGCGGCCGGACCGGAGCGGGAGGGGATAGAGAAGAAGAGAAAAGAAGACGGGAGGGGGGCAAAACAGTGAGACAACAACAATAACAAAACAACAGAGACAAATCAGACTACATCAACAAAAGTCTATGGCGGTCGTAAAACCCTTAATGGAAATAACAAAATAACATCATGGCAACAACAGCCACAGTGCTAATGTTGTTTTAAAACAGTCCTACTTATTAATGGTAATAGTAGCAATGAGGATTTTAACCATAACATTAAAATCAGGGAAAACTGAAAATAATTGTTAGTAACTTGATTGCTGACATCACCATCCCCATAATAAAGCCTGCATGGATGAATCAGTGAGATAAATAATAAAATAATAAATACATTCCAAAAAAAAAGACATAAATCTAAAACAACCCCCCCAAAAACACATGCACACATACATACTCATGCCGCGGCTGCCCCACCCGACACCCAGAGACAACAGAGAGGGAAGGGGGGGTCCCCCTTCCCCCAAAGGCAGGGCGAGCAAGGTAGCCCACCACACCACGCCAGCCGACACACGCCGAGCAGCAAATCACTGAGAGGGGCGCTGCACCCACAAGCCGCAGGGAGGCCGAGCGCCAGAGCCAAGAAGGCGAGACCAGCAGCCAACCAGCCGGAAGAGCCCACCATTCACCAGGAGATATAGCACACACACCCACCCCCATAGTCCTTATGGCCAATGGCAAACCATCCACCCACCGGAGCCACAACTCCAACAAGCCTGCAGTCAAATCAGGGAGAGACAGCCCACCAAAACACAAAGACCGGCGGCAGCACCCAACAGAGCAGCACACCCCCGACCGATAGCCCCTAGACACAAGCACCCCCTGTCCCTGCCCACCACTCAGGCCCACGGTTCCCTTTTTAAGAAAGGTGACCTCCCTGAGAAAGCCCATTCCAGAGTGCTAGAGGGAAGGGTAGATTGTTAGTCAAAACCTTCATCGTGGTTGCAGAACACTGGATCAGCTGCATACTGAGCTGTACTGTATGTTTTGGAGGGTACAGGGGACTTTGGCAAACCAGATTACATGGGCTTTCTGGACTTTCTTTCTGGACAGCCATTTCCCTATGGGGTCCTGTGGGAAGGGCTTTGGGAGTATGAGGTTGGTGGCACGGTCCTGATGGCTGTTTGGTTCTTGTACAACTGGAGCAGCCAGGTTCGCATTACCAGGAGTAAGTCGAGCCTGTTCCTGGAGAACGTTGGGCACCACCAGGGCTGCCCTTTGCCACCCATATTGTACCCAACAGAAGAGCAGTTTCACTGGCAGATTACTATCACAGTCCTGCTCCACTGACAGTCCTATGTATTATTGCATCACAAATCTAGTGGAAGTTTTATTGATTTACTCTTATTCTATTTTATTATTTTCTCTTCTTATCTTTCCCGCCATGATTGTTTTATTCTGTGATTAAGTGATTAAGTTTTAGTTTTTTTAAAACATTTTTGGAGAGCTACTTGAAACTGTAAAATAGTTTTGTTTTATTCAAATTTTTCACAATGAATATTTCTAATATGCTTTTTTGGCATTGTAGATTTTTGACCCATAATTTGCATACCAAACCAAACCCTTATATTCAAGTAAATGATATATATTAAACTGAGTTCTGCTCTGGTCTTCAGCTTGTGACCATGTGCCCACATTGCTGACTGAACCAAAGAAATTGACCTCTGACCTCCACAGGCAACTTAATGAGACTCACATGTTTCTGTATCGAGGCAGCGAGAACATGTTCCGCGTTTAATCTCGGTGGTGCACTGCAAAGGCTGCAAATGACCAATTGCAATTGTAGCAATCCTTAAAAAATGTTTTTTTCCTTCTGTTTGCTGCTCTTGGAATAAAACAGCTCTTTTCCTCAGGGGAGGCTCCAGAGATGCCTTCACCTCCTTCCCTGGACAGCCTATTAGAGCAGCAGAGTTCTAATTGCAGTCTTCTGTTCTTCAACTGCTTTGCTCAACGGAATGGAGGCATCTTACAAAATATTCACAAGTATACGGCCATATTTTGTTGAGTGATTAGTAAATAATGACTGCAAGACTCAATAATTAAGAATATTAAGTGTTTCCTCAAGGCTCTGAAAGTTGGGGGACTGTCTCTACAACATTGCATGGAAGTCGGGAACAGTACCTCTGGACTGGCAGACCGGGTGGTGGTCCCCATTTTTAAAAAAGGTGACCGGAGGCTGTGGTCCAACTCTAGGGGGATCACACTCCTCAGCCTCCCTGGGAAAGTCTACTCCAGGGTGCTGGAGAGAAGGGTAGGACCGTTAGTCGAACCTCGGTTACAGGAGCTGCAATGTGGTTTTCGTCCCGGTCGCAGAACACTGGACCACCTCTACACCCTTGCAAGGGTACTCGAGGGTATGTGGGAGTTTGCCCAACAGGTCTACATGTGCTTTGTAGACCTGGAAAAGGCATTCGTCCGTGTCCCTCGTGGTGTCCTGTGGGGGGTGCTCCGGGAGTACGGGATTGATGGCCCGCTACTACAAGCCATTCGGTTCTTGTACAATCCAAGCAGGAGCCTGGTTGGCATTGCCAGCAGTAAGTCCAGCTTGTTTCCGGTGAACGTTGGCCTCCGCCAAGGCTGCCGTTTGTCACCGATTCTGTTCATAATCTTCATGGACAGAATTTCTAGGCACAGTCAAGGTGTTGAGGGAGTCCAGCTTGGCGACCTTAGGATCTCGTCTCTGCTATTTGCAGACGATCTGGTCCTTATATCCTCATCAGACTGTGACATTCAGCGTTTACTGGAGCGGTTTGCAGCTGAGTGTGAAGCTTCTGGAATGATACTCAGCACCTCCAAATCCGAAGCCATGGTTCTCAGTTAGAAACGGGTGGACTGTACCCTCGGGTTGGGAGTGAGGTCTTGCCTCAGGTGGAGGAGTTCAAGTATCTCTGGGTCTTGTTCACGAGTGAGGGAAGGTTGGAGCGTGAGGTCGACAAACGGATCGGTGCAGCATCTGCAGTAATGCGGTCGCTGTACCGGACCGTCGTGGTGAAGAGAGAGCTGAACCGGAAGGCAAAGCTCTCTGTTTACCGATCCATCTACGTTCCCAACCTCACCTATGGTCATGAGTTTCCTCCGTAGTGTGGCTGGACTCACCCTAAGAGATAGGGTGAGGAGGTCGTCCATCTGGGAGGAGCTCAGAGTAGAGCCGCTGCTCCTTCACATCGAGAGGAGCCAGTTGAGGTGGCTCGGGCATCTACTCCGGATGCCTCCAGGACGCCTCCCTGGTGAGGTGTTTCGGGCATGCCCAGCTGGGAGAGGGCCCCGGGGAAGACCTAGGACACGCTGGAGGGACTATGTCTCACAGCTGGCCTGGGAACGCCTTGGTGTCCTCCCGGTGGAGCTGGAAGAGGTCGCTGGGGGCCGGGAAGTCGGGACTTCCCTACTGAAGCTGCTGCCCCCGCGACCCGGACCCGGATAAGCGGAAGAAAATGGAATGGAAAAATGGAATTGAATTAAGTGTTTCAATCAAGGGTCTCCAAAGTGCAGTCCAGGGGCCATTTTTGGCTTGTTATTTATTGCTTGTTAAAAAGATATTCATTATGTTATTAGATGTTCCACTCATTTACTTTGTCACCTATAAGACAATGCTAAGATGTTGTTAGTGTGCGCCGTAGAATAATCTTGTATTTGCCGTTTGTTAAATAGTGCAAATTTTAAAAAGTGTGACGGAAGAACTTTGAGAAGAGAAACCAAATGTTAAAGTTATTTTATTTTGATGAAATGACGGCCGATTTTAAAGTACCAAACCAAGAACCAAGTTCACTTGTGGTTTTTACTCACATTGTCTCTCCTACGGGGTTATGCATTTCCCAACGCCACATGCAAATGATATGCAAATGAGACGGCTAGCGACTTGTAGGACAGCCAGTAGCTGCTCTTCTTACGGAAATGTAGGTGGATTCTGGGAAAAAAGGTTTTAGTGAGCGGGAAAGACAAACACAAGACAGACTTGGGTGTTTGTTGTAATTGTCTTTGCTTCGACAGGATGAAGGCTACGCTGCTGCTGCTTCTACTCACTCTCATCACTATCGAAATGGTAGCTGGAGGGAAAAGCAACAAAGGTGGGAGGTTTGCTTCCCACACTTGCTTTTGCTCAGATAAATACTCTCTGTTTCAAAATCCTCTACCGCATTCAAAACTGTCTCTTACCAAATCTTTACTTAACCCACAGAGAAAATCAAACCTTCCCATTCCGGGTCGGACTGCACCGACTGGCGCTATGGAAACTGTGTCCCTAGCAACGGCGACTGCGGCACCGGATTTAGGGAGGGGTCATGTGACCAGCAGACAAAGAGAATGAAATGCAAAGTACCCTGCAACTGGAAAAAAAACTTTGGAGGTGACACACCCAACTAGAACAATCGTTATTATTTCTTCCTTTAAGCAAGTTGCTGTGTTTTCCATCTCTAGCTGACTGTAAGTATCGCTTCGGAAGCTGGAGCGAGTGTGACCCAGACGCTGGTGTCCAGACCAGAAACGGGACGCTGAAGAAGGCGCTGTACAACGCTGAATGCCAACAGACCATTTCTGTCTCCAAACCCTGCCTCGGCAAAACGAAGACAAAAAGCAAAGGTGAATACAAAATATAAATGTTTATTTTATTGTGTTGCCTGCAATTAACGTATCCATCTAATCACACTGCTTCATAACAAGCACGTCCTAATTTTCTATTCCAAGCCATTTGTGCATTTCATGTCCAAGCAATAGCAATAATATATTTTACAGATCATGTCCCAAAGGATTCACGTTAGCAGCAAAATTATTCTAGTCCTGAGTGTGAACGCGATGGCACCGAATGTAAGCAGGCCAGGCATAGTGCACAAGATTACTATTGCAACAACACATCACCAGTGGGGTCAAACTAACCTGTCGGACCCAAAAAGAACAATGTTACTCCCATCGGTCCACAAAATGTTCCTCCGTTTCTCTTTAGGCCAGTTGATGTGCTCTTTGGCAAATTGTAACCTCTTCTACACATGCCTTTTTTTAACAGAGAGACTTTGCGGGGGATTCTTGTAAATAGATTAGCTTCACACAGACGTCTTCTAACTGTGACAGTACTTTGAGGTAACTCCAGACAGTCTTTGATCATCCTGGAGCTGATTATTGGCTGAGCCTTTGCCATTCGGGTTATTCTTCCATCCATTTTGATAGTTGTCTTCCTTTTTCTGCCACATGTCTCTGGTTTTGCTCTCCATTTTAGGGCGTTGGCGATGAACAATTTTTTTTGCACCTCTTCATAAGTTTTTCCCTCTCCAATCAACTTTTTAATCCAAGTACGCAGTTCTTCTGTACAATGTCTTGAAGGAGCCTTTTTCCTCAGGCTCAAAGAGAAATGATGTTCAACAAGTGCTGCTTTCATCCTTAAATAGGGTCACCTGATTCTCACCTCTTTTTTCTCTACATTGATCACTGATTGAATGGCACACTGCTATTTTTTGGACACCCTCTTTCAACTAATTGGCCAATTACAGCCTTAGGAGCGTGCATATCATGAATGCTGGCTCTTGTTTGTTTTCTGAGAATCTACTGCACCTACTGGTAACTTGTTTGCCATGTAGCAATAAAAATATACTAATAGCAGGACTTCATCTGCTTAGTCACGTTGCACTGCTGTTATTTTCAACACTACTGTATGCTTTACAGAGGTTCGTTACAGAAAGTCAGACTTTAACCAAAACAGATGTTACCAAATTAAAACTGACCATAAAAAATAATGTAAATTCAAGGATTCCATTTTATTCTAAAGCCAAAGATGTCAACATTAAGCACATCATTATAGTTGAACAATTCTAGTCTAATGTGCAGAAAACAATTAAAAAAGTTATATGCACATATGAATGATGACTGAATGAGTTGAATGAACATTTAATTCTTACCTCTTACTTTTACTTTCATTGAAGATGTGATTCTTGCCAAAGACACGATGTGGCAGCGAGATCATCCACCACCACTGCCCTGTTTTACCATCAGGTTTTCCTTGAATGCAAAAGTGTTTATTGTATGCATCATAAGAGTAGGTCCTACTCCCCATTGGCCCTCTGTAATAGGCGAAGGGTTCCCTCCTGGTGAACCGAAGAACATACAAGTCATGCCCTCTTCCCTGATTCTGATTTGTCAGCATTAAAGACACGACCAATATTTTGATGGAAAATCAGCAAGAAATCCATAAAATAATGGATGGTTAGGAGAAATATGCCTTTGAGCCCCACCAACCAGCAGGAATTCTGGCTCCCACCCCATGAACCACACAAACTAGTACTGTCGCGTGCCAGTTTTGTCCAATCATTGGCGACTACGACAATGATTGGACAAAACTGTCGCGTGCCAGTTTTGTCCAATCATTGTCGTAGTCGCCAATCAAGTTTGTCCCTGAGCAGTCCTTAAAGGCGCACGCCAACTGCTGCATCACATGTCCACTTTTGATTGCTCTCACAGCCCAACTTTTGTTTTCAGAGGATGGCCTCCTCTGGTTCCCATTTACAGCACCAGGCCTTCCTGCTAGTTTCCACTAGGGTAGTAACACGGTAGTAACACGTTAACAGAAGTGTGCTTTGAAGGTACCCGTTTGCTGATGTGCAGTTGACATGCGCACGACTGCCGCCCCACACCGTTGTTTAAGGGAGCCGCAGCAGTGGCAGTTTTGCGTGGAGGTAGAAGCTAGAGCAAATATTCAGCAGAAATGGGCACAGAAGAGGGTATTTTGAATGGCAAGATTAGCTGCAAAGCCCTGGCAAATGGCTCTCTCAACAAGTCTCTGACTTGGGATTTCATGAAGTACGTCGCCTCTGGGAGAAGAGGGCAGTACCTGGCGTAATTTTAGTTATACAGTAGTTTTCTCTCATTTGGGTTTAACCGCTAGCTAACATTTAGGCTAGGAGCTGCTAGCTACCGGCATAGCTAGGACAGACGTATGGGGCACTAGCTAATGCTAGTAGCTAATGCCATTATAGCCATAAATAGCCGCCGCTATTTATCCAATTTAGTATGGATTGCTTAAAGCCACGACACAAACAACTTCAAATTAAAAGCACTAAAGGAATACAGAAGCACCATCCACCGGGAGATTGTTTTTCAAAGAAGTTGTGTACTACAAATATGCACATTAGCACTCAATAAGGTAATCAAATCGGACCTTTCCCACGCAGCATCAGCATTTGGGAGCGAATATGTGAAAGAATACAGCGTAGTAGTGTGAGAGCAGAGTGTGAAAATGAAAAAGGTGCATCAAGGACCGTCCAACTGTGGAACAATTCAAGCATTAACATTACTAGAAAACGTGGGCTTTGTGACTGCATATTCATTTCAATGAAATATTAGCCCATGTTTCCAATATTGGTATCCCTTTACATGAATTATGATGAGAGATTTACAGTACATCCCTACTCATTATACTTATTTTTACTTGTGATTAAATGCAGTTCATTTTGAGTTAAAAATCATGATCAAATATTTTAACTGATTAACAGCTCCATTGATTGCTCTTATATTATTGGTTCTCGACAAGTTACATTAGGACATTGTTTAGTGCAGGTCAACTCCGATTTTTTTGCTCTTATGTGACTTTTTTTCTATGCTGTAAATTTGACATTTATCTGTACTTCATGGTCTGGTCGTATGTATCTGACCTGTACGTCAAAGGTACTCGCGGATATCAGCAAAGGTTTTCTATGCCACTTATCCTTTCTCCGAGATGCATTCCCTTTTATTTTTGAGTTGCATATTTCTTACACTCGTAGAATGTTCTGTATTACATACTCATGTACTCGACCGTTTTTGTATTGTTTGAACACTTTGTTAACCGTGCTTTTGAAGTTGTCAAAGTTATATACTTATTTTGCCTTCCAGGAAAGAAGAAAAAAGGCAGCAGACAGTAGATATAAGAGAAGACATGGAACGGGGCATCTTCTGAAGCGAAATGACTGAACCAACTCATCTCGGATATTTGGACAGTAGGGCTGACACTGATAGATGTGATTAAGGTAGATGTGATTTCAGAATTCATCAGATGAAGTTTTAATGCAGAAAGGGCCATGGTAAATCTCTCCGAGACCATCGTCCTTTTGATGATCTTCTGCTATTTACTAATGTTTATTCATGCGTAGTGGTTGCCAATTGGCCGTACTGTGTTGGCTTCATAGCAGCATGCAGACAACGGTCATCACGTTATTGTGTGATTAGCAACAGCCGATGAAAAGTACAAGATGTGTATTACTAATATTAATAATTTTGGCGGGGAATTTTTATTAACTCACACTACTAATAAAGACACCTAATAAAAAAGATCCTAACCCAACAAAGATCTTTTTCTTTTATACTCATGATGTTTATTCAGGGTGTCTGCAGATTTCAACAGGTTCAATTTAAGACTTAAAAGACCACAATGAAAACAATTTAAGACCCATTTCAGACCCCCGAGATACTTAAACTCCTCCACTTGGGGCAGGATCTCATCCCCGACCCGGACATGGCACTCCACCCTTTTCCGGGCAAAGATTGGACCACCAAGGCTCCCACCTTCGTTCCGCCACCCAACCCCTTTGGCCCCTCCCACAAGTGGTGAGATCATGGGAAGGGGGACCCACGTTACCTCTTGGGGCTGTGCCCGACCGGGTCTGTTGAGCCACTCTTTGTCTGACCCTAGGACCCTAGGACCTGTTTGTCATGGTAACCCTACCAGGAGCATGAAAGCCCCTGACAACTTAGCTCTTAGGATCATTGGGACACGCAAATTCCTCCACCACGATAAGGTGGTGGCTCAAGGAGGAGTGAAGTTTATTCATTTGTTTTAAACAAAAGCAACGTTAATACATGTTCAAGATTTTACAAAATGGATTTTAAGAGGTTTTATAAACTTTTAAGACAATTTTGAACATTTTAAGGCAGCCAAACTTCTCCCAGAAGGAAAGTGATGTTTTGGTCTGGAAGGTCCAAGCTCGCAGTGCCTGAAACATGGTCATGCGAGCAGACCTCCAAGGGCTGATGATGCGAAAGTGGTTTGGGAGGAGATTACAGGTATCGTAAATCAGGTTTACAACATGAAATGAATATCGAGCCACCTCCAAACCGGCAGTTTGTTTTTTAGAGAAGTTGTGTACCACAAAAATTAACATTAGCACTCAATATCTTACCTTTATGCATTCACACATAGTATCAGCATTTGGGAGCAAGTATGAGATGAACTAAAAAGGGTACAAATGCAGTGTAGTAGTGTGAGAACATAGAAGGTGGACTCAAGGACGCCGCTCACACGAAACATTCATAAACCGGGGACTTTCTAATTGTATGTTATTTTGGAATCAAATAATAGCCCATGTTTCAAATATTACTATCCCTTTACATAAATTTGGATGTAGTTATTGTAGATAAGATTAACAACGTATTATAGATGAAAACATATTTTTGCCTGCGATTAATTTTGAGTTAACTATGGATAAAATGCGATGAATCCCAATCAAATATTTTAAGTGATTGCAACCCTAATATTTATATATTTATTATATGATATTTGTATTGGTTTTTTCTTTTTCATCACGAGCCTCTCCTGCCTCCTCTCCCCACACATCCCAGCGAGGAACGTTAATTAGTACATTCTTATTTGAGCGTTAGGTAGACTACTGTAATGATTTCCATAGATCACAGGGACAGTACCAATAAAGGTCAGATTAGAACCTGCCAAATGGGAGTTCCCCGGATGGGTTTCATACTGGCGATTTAAGTGACTCAATCCACCGATTAATAACACCACTGTACCATCCCTATTATCCAAACCAAATTCAACCAAATAAAGCATCAAACCAAAGCTTTTTGCTCATCTCGTCAGAGTTGATTCCAAAAATCTGTAGACTGGTGGAATATTGTGCCATAACGAATCAAAATGTGTTTTCACATTAAATAGAAGAGCAGATTGTCTTGAAAGTGAGAAAGACTGCTGAGAATATAAACAATGATAAAATAATAAAACAATACAGGCTACCACAAACGTGCACTGGGGAAAGTGAGTTTTTAAAGCTATTATACTGCATGAGGAGAAACTGGGAAGAGCAACAAAGGAACAGGAAATTGAAGCAGGGGAGTAAATTCCACAGAAGGCTTGGCAGCATTTACATTACCCACATCACACATGATTTTTTTTTTACTGATGAATGGGACGTTGGCAACATGGCAAAAAAAGTCAGGTTTGGTGGCCTCATTTAATGGCCGTAATATTAGAGATGACATTTGAAATATTAGAAATACACCAGAGCAAAGTACACAAGTAAATGATTGCCTTGTATGTATACAATATTAAGGACTGTGTTTAATCTCTCTTTGCAGATCTTTCTAATGTCTAGCGTGGCTTGTTGATTAACATGCAGTCCGCACAGTCAGGTGTGTGTGTGGCTTTTCTCCGGGTACTCCACTTTCCTCTTCCATGCATCTTAGGCGAATTCTATTTTTTTTTATTTTTTTTATTTTTTTTTTGTGATTTTTGTTTTTTTTTTTGTGTTTTTTTTTTTTGTTTTCCCCCCCTAAAGTCACCTGGGATAGCCTATTGCAGCAACACCTCATCAGTTGGGTAAAACTAACCTGTCTCACGACGGTCTAATCCCAGCTCACGTTCCCTATTAGTGGCTGAACAATCCCACGCATACCCACTAGTACAGGGGAAGGCAAACTGCAGCCCACGGGCCACATCAGGCGCGCCAAGCATCTTAATCCGGCCCACAGGGCAGTTCCAAATTCCAAGCAACACAGGTCAACACACATGACACGCAAAGTAAACTACCTACAAACAAATATCTCAGCACAAGACCCAAGCCACCCTTATAGTGCAAGGCATGCTGGGTAGCTGGTGGTACTCTTCCTCCAAACATTTTGCCATATTTGTTTTGGCTTGATTGCAAAATGTTTGAGGAGGTTGTCAGAGAAGCAAACAAAGAGTTAACAAACTCGTGATTTGAAGTTTTAAGTTAAGGGTTATGTTTAACACTGAGTTGTTATTTTTTACAGTAGTTTGTTATTTGCTGTGGATGTGTTGTGTTTTCGCTACGTTGCACCGTGAGCAAGTATGTCGTTCGGCCTGATGCCACCAATTTATAGACGGACAATTTTTTTTACCAATGTGGCCCACGAGTCATTAAGTTGGCCCATCCCTGTCCTAGTAGTTCTAAGCGGCATAGAAATAAAGCTGCTGGGAAATATCAGATGTACAGCTTCACCAACAAGAGGGATGAAAAGGAAAACTAAATACAAATATTTCAAAAAAATACTTTTACTAGATCCTATCATTGCATTGAAAGGTTTATGAGCGCTATTTGTAATGTTAGAGCTATGTTAAAATAGCTCTAATGATTTATGTTTTGTTGTTATTCGTGTGCCCGGCACAACTCGAAACTAATTAGCAAGTCCGGACTTCCATACTGAGACTACTGTCCCACGACCCCGACTCAGATAAGCAGCAGAAAATACAATGGAATGAGGTTGCCTTTGGGTCTATACGTAGGAGGAATACTTTAAATTATTGGCATTTCACTCAGTATGTGGCGAAGCACATTCAAGGATCACATTGAGGTGCAAGACTCAATACAGCAGGTCCTTCCGACCAATAACCATCTGACATTTTAATACAGTGGTTTTCAAAATAATAGCAGTGCAATGTGACTAACCAGTTGAACGACTGTTGTTAGTATATTTTTATTGCTAAATGGCAAACACGTTACCGTAGTTGCAGTAAATTTTCAGAAAACAAACAAGACCCAGCATTCATGATATGAATGCTCTTAAGGCTGTGTAATTGGCCAATTAGTTGAAAGGGGCGTGTTCTAAAAAATAACAGTGTCCATAGTAAGAGAAACATGCCCATATCATGATGCTTTACTGTCTTCACTGTGTACTTGGCTTCAATTCAGAGTTTGTCTGCGGCCCTTGGATCCAAAAAGAACAATTTAGTCCAATCGGTCCACAAACTATTCCATTCTTTAGGCCAGTTGATGTGTTCTTTGGTATATTGTAACCTCTTCTGCACATACCCTTTTTTAACAGAGGGACTTTGCGGGGGATTCTTGTAAATAGATTTGCTCCACACAGACGTCTTCTAACTGTCACAGTACTTACAGGTAACTCCAGACAGTCTTTGATCATCCTGGAGCTGATTAGTGGCTGAGCCTTTGCCATTCTGGTTATTCTTCCATCCATTTTTTATAATTGTCTTCCGTTTTCTGCCACGTGTCTTTTTTGCACCTCTTCATAAGTTTTCCCCTCTCAGATCAACTTTTTAATGAAAGTACGCTGTTCTTCTGACCAATGTCTTGAAGGAGCCATTTTCCTCAGGCTTTCAAACAGAAATGATGTTTAACAAATGCTGCTTTCATCCTTAAATAGGTGCCACCTGATACTGGTAAGTTGTTTGCCAGGTAGCAATAAAAATAAACTAACAGTATACTAACAGTACTTCATCTGCTTAGTCACATTGCACTGCTATTATTTTAAACACTGTACATGCACAGAAACAAAAGGCAGACTTCCAGTGTGGTATTTGTTAACAAATATATTTACATATACTGTATGTACAGTATATACCTGTGTGCACGGTTAGAAGTGTTGTGTACTTATGTTTGGAAACTTGAGTCTTTGACTTACAATATGTGTACTATTTAAGCAAATTACAGTATACATGTATGTGTATACTGCGTCGTAAGAAGCGCACATATACATTGATTGCACAATATTGATGCTCAGGAAACACAGGTATTAATAATACATATACAAGTACAGTAATCCTTGGTTCCAGGTAATTGGTTCCAAACCCCACCGTGAAAAGTTCATTTCCGCAAAGTAGGATTCTCTATTTATAAATGGAAATTTTTCATAGTTACAACATAGAAAACCTGTTCACGATTTTCTAAATACGTTTTTTAACATCACCAAAGCCCTCTAGACAGGAACTAACACACATAAACAAACACTTGTATTACCCAATATTGTACACCCCCCCCGCAGACCCACCACCTGCAGGGGCAAGCATAAGGGTCCAGTGCTGTGTGATTTGGGCAGTGGTCGAGGGCAGGTGTCCGGGCGACCTGGTCTTCGGCGGCCAAATCTGGTTCTTGGGACATGGAGTGTCACTTCTCTGGTGGGGAAGGAGCCCGAGCTTGTGGAAGAGGCAGAGACATTCCGACTAGATATAGTCGGACTCACCTCAACCCACAGTTTGGGCTCTGGAACCAAATTACTTGAGAGGGGCTGGACCTGTTCTTCTCTGGAGTTGCCGCAGGGGAGAGGCGGCGAGCTGGTGTGGGCTTATTGCTAGCCCCCCGGCTTGGTGCCTCTGTGTTGGAGTCATCCCCAGTAAACGAGAGGGTTATTTCCCTACGCCTTAGGGCTGGGGAAAGGGTCCTGACTGTGGTTTGTGC
>QODF01000081.1:197995-332030 GCA_024372805.1 Oostethus manadensis | reverse complement strand
TTGCGGGACTCCCGAAGCAGCTGACAGGTACCGGCAGGCCAAGCGGCACGCGGCTTCAGCGGTGGTCGAGGCAAAAACTCGGCTGTGGGAGGAGTTCGGTGAGGCTATGGAGCACGACTTTTGGTCGGCCTCGAAGAGGTTCTGGCAAACCGCCCGACACCTCAAAAAGGGGAAGCAGCCCCCAGTTCACACTGTTTCCAGTGCGGACGGGGGCTTGCTGACCTCGACTGTGGATGTAGTTGGTCGGTGTAAGGAATACTTCGAGGCCCTTCTCAATCCCACTGACATGCCTTCCGTAGAGGAAGCAGAGTCTGAGGATACGTACATGGACAGTTCTATTACCGTGGCTGAGGTAATTGGGGTAGTTAAATCACTCCCCAGTGGCAAGGCTCCGGGGGTAGACGAGTTCCGCTCGGAATTCCTCAAGGCTTTGGATGTTGGAGGACTGTGTTGGTTGACACGCCTCTACAACACTGCATGAAGTCAGGAACAGTACCTCTGGACTGGCAGACCGGGGTGGTGGTCCCCATTTTTAAAAAAGGTTGCCCCCGCAACCTGGACCCGGATAAGCGGAGGAAAATGCATAGATGGATGGATATTGTACACACAACAAGAGTCAATAAGCTATTTTAGACTTTATTAAGACTCAAGTTGCAATTCATGTTTTCCTTAAGGGAGCAGAATGAGTGACAAAAAGTGATGTTTCACCTTACTGTGGGTTATGACGTGTTTTTATCCGAGATTATATTGCCTGTTGCAAGAGAATTAAAACCTGCATTAAAAGCCTGTTGTTCTGGTGATCAGGTCTGGTGCTTGTGCGTCTCACCAAACATTACAGTAACATTACTGACACCTAGTGACCAGTGTAGAATTCTACGTCTGTGTCTTTTGATGGCCTTATTAGGGTTTGTTTTGGAGTTCATTTAGCCATTTTTATGCTGGGAAATGGTGTGATTTAGGCAAAAAATATAATATAATATAATATAGCTAGATAGATACTTTATTCATCTCTGAGAGAAGTTCATGTTGCATGTCTTGAAGTGGATAGAGAATAATAAATAGGGTGTATTCTATCCCAACACAGCATATATTTTTGAAAAAACGTATTACAGTGTAAATGCAGCTGCTGCATTATCTATTGAACAGGACTAAGTATGTATTATATGTATTATGTACTTTCACAAACATAATAATAAAAGTCAACAGTAAGAGTACCCGCTGTGAGCTGTCACGTGACGGCTACCAGTTACTTCCTTTGCTTGGTTATTTTAGTTTCTGGTCTAATTTGAAGTAAACGTTTTCCATACGTCCAAAAGTGCTACTGCCCAGTATATTCTCTGAAATGGGTTTTTTGCAAGCCATATGTCCACATGGTTATTCTGACTTGCCATCTAGGTCAGCTCTGATCTCTGATTTCTGTCTGCCTCCTCAGTGCAACAAGCCCAGTGTAGTGCAGTCCGTATTAGCGTCACCATGGTTACAGCATGATGATGATATGAAAGCGCAACAGGGAAGAAATTGGCCACACGAGACGCAGCCGGCACGGTCGTACAATAGAGAGTGTTTATTACCATTGTAAAACATAATCCTAGCATATTTGGTGTTTACAACGTACAGCAAACCTTATATTGCATGAGGTGATACTTGTTACGTCTTCAAAATACTTTCTGCAAAAGAAAAAGTACAAATGGAACAAAAACCATTACAAACATCTCATCAAAAATTGTCTTCCCAAAAGCTGCGGAAAAGGGTTTTAAAAATCAATCACTCATAAGACAAATGAATGACTACGTCACATAAACGAACGATCTTTTGTCTTTCACTAACTGGAAATGGCCGAGACCGACTCACTTTTGTAACCGCGTTATTTCAACCCAAACCGACGGAATTGTCTGTCTTCCTTAGTGGACATCTTTGATGTTTTGCACTGCACAAGAACTAGGTGGTTTGCATAATGCTAATGATATGCACATTTGTATGTACAGCCGGCACCGCC
Organism: Oostethus manadensis; assembly: GCA_024372805.1. NCBI lineage: Eukaryota > Metazoa > Chordata > Actinopteri > Syngnathiformes > Syngnathidae > Oostethus > Oostethus manadensis. The sequence continues at coordinate 330,034 of QODF01000081.1, read as the reverse complement.
ATGACAACAACGACTTGAGTGCAAATTGTGGGTTTTGTCAAACGTATGTGAATATCAACGACCAATCATCTTATTTGTGCCAATTTATTCCGGTAAAACTTTGGACTATGAAAAATATGGACATTACAATGAAAATCTCTCTCTTATACCACTATGTGTAACGTATGCAAGCCGGTGGTGGCGTACCGGTTACAGCCTGCTTAAAAATGGAAACATTGAATAACTTTTTTAGTTTAGTTTTTGTTACACTCCATGCCTGTAGAAGAAGCCCTGGAACAGTTCTGGGTTGATTTACCCGTACAAGTATAAGCTTAGCTTTTGGGAACACAGCTATGTCCAATTAGGATTTTAAATACATAGAATTTACATTAAATACAGTATGTACATTTCTAAAATAAAACATACAATGTATTTTTCCCACTTCCATTTGACCTACAATTTAAATTCACCAAATGATCAAAATCCCCCAACTCGCAATGCCTCCGTGTCCACACCGTTTCAAGGTTTAGACATGATTCACCCTCGGAAAAAACCTTTCGTGGCTTGAAAATGATGCCCTGTGTCAAGGAAAATCAAGGAGAAATGGGAAAAGCAAAGACAAAACGGAGACAGAATAAGGCATTCATATACTTTTGTATTATTGATTGATTATTGATGATATTTGCACATTACATTTGGGCACCACTGTGATTCTGTACTACGGAGTCCAACCACGGAGCAGCCCTTTCCTTTATTCCGAATTCAGAGAGGTGAACCACCCGTTAAGAAACATGGAAATAGGATAGATCCATATGATTTCACATCGCAGTGGTGGTCAATATGTCAGGTATGTTTGGGAGCGATATCTGAAATTGACGTACCGTAACTTCACTTACTGACGCAGATAGAAAAACTGCACTTTGTGTGAGTATTTGTGGATGACATAGCACCAAGCAGCTATTAATCTCCGACATTTTACATTTGACAACCATGCAGGGGCCGAGTAGGAACAGGCACATTCATAGCACGTAACAGAGTATTTAGCAAAACTTGGTTCTTGAGCACACTGATTTCACAAAGCCGCTGCATTACCTGCTTCCGCCAACAGTCGCATAGAGCGAGCGTTTGCTGCCACTAGTCATGCAGACGCCATGAGAGCCAAAGCCTGCTTCCCCCAGGAAGAGGATAACATTGCTGGGTGATCGTCAGATCCAGCTTTAGGGAAACACTAAGCGATGGAACACTAAACATTTCATTGACACACTGATGGGATCTTTCAGCTTGTTGCAATTACTAAGACTGGTTTGCGTTCCCGGTGGAGCTGGTCAATTCAGCACAGTCCTCGGTACAAAATACTGAGAGCAAATGAGCATCGAGCTGACTCTCGACGTCGAGTGTCAGCTCCCCAACTTTTCAGCTTATCGCCTCAACCTTTTGATATATAAATAAACCGGTGAATGAATACGTGCATTGCTGGCTGCCTCGTCTAGCTGGATCAGGGTTCTTGCTTTGTCAGCATAACGTTGCATATTTATTTACAATCACTCAGTATAGGACAGAAAAAACTTGTTCTGTCAGGTAAACTTAGTACAGCATAAAACGGATTGCTATACTTAAACTCGTTTTTTATGACATAAGCAAATTTTAGTTGAATTACTCATTTTGTTCATATTAAATATTACCGTGTATATTGTTGTCCAAACTGTGCACCCGATACTTCTCTCCTTCAGTACTTCAGCTCATATGCAAATATATCTCTATATACTGTATATCATTCGTTATTGATGTGCTATCAGCATGAACAAATGCTATGTTATTAACAAAGGTCCATATTATCACATGCCATATTAATGTGAATTCAAGTTGTAAGAATTCTTAATAGGATGTGCAGTAATACCAGATAAACTTGCAATTTGAAATATAAATTGTTACATAACTATATACAATGGAGGAAGTCCTAATTTGATTCCTTTTTGTTTTTTTAACGCTCACCTTCTTAGTTGAACTTTTTATGGTTGCCTCAATTATCAAGTAAAAATCCAGAAAAAAAGATTCAAATCAAACTACTGGACTATGTTAATAGGCTCTGGGAGTTGGTCGATCCTTCCAAACATCTTTGGTCAGGTAGTTTGATGATCTAGTTAGCATCTTTCCATCCATTCATCCACTGTAATAAATACTGTTATCGTTCATCCATCAACTGTACACAATTCATCCATCCTTACACAAATCATCAATATTCCATCCGCTTTCTATGATGCTCTTATTCATTCTGCCCAGAATCGAGTCCTCCCTCCCTTTCCCCTTTCCTTCATCATACTACACTGATTGTCTTTATCCATCACTTACTCACCATTCCTAATTTTTATGCATGCCCCCCACGGCCAATGTGATGAAAACATTCACTGGCTTTTCATCTTCTCGCACCCCCCGAATGTCTTCAGGATCCCTGGTTGGAAATGCCTCCACCCATCATCATCTTCCGACCCGCTCTCCTCCCTTCTTTTCCCTCCTGCCCTCTTCATCTTGTGCCGATGTTCTTGTACTGGCACAACAACAAGTTCTTGAAAGTCTTTTTGAACGTGGCGTTGCACAGGGCATAACAAGCCGGGTTGATGGTGGAGTTAACGTAGCACAGCCAGTAGCCGATGGCCCACACGGTGTCAGGAACGCACGACTGGCAGAAGGTGGAGATCAGCACCATGACATTATATGGAGTCCAAGTGATGATGAAAGCTAATAAGATGGCAAAGATCGTCTTGGTCACCTGTGTGGACAGCGAAGATGGGAAATACAAAAAAATGAGAAAAAAGGCCTTCTGATCATTTCCACTTGGCTTTTTTTGATCCTCCAACAACTTAGTACGTCAAACATACATCGTGCATAATACATAATATGATGATGCTCAACAAAACAACTTAGCGCATCATCATTCTGCGCAAATATATCACTTCTATATATTCATTTCACTTGCAAACCCGGTGAATGTGATATTATCTGCTTGAAACCGTGGTATTTGAGGGTTGGGTAGTTTCCAATTTTCCAAGTATCCAATGTCTACTTGCCTACATTGTGTTTGATTTTTATATACTGAGGCCCATTTTGTGTTGAGCTTTTAAAAAAAAGATTGTTTAAAAAATGTGCATAAAGCACATGTAATTCTGAGCCCTGTGAGGATCACATTGTTCATTCTGCCATTCTGATCCATCTCCTCCATTATCGTTTTCATTTGCTCAGTGATGTTATCCTTTGCTTCTTTCTCTTCCTCCAGAGTGGTGCGCCTGGCGGCATTATCCTTCAATAGTGTCCTGATATCATCCTGTAGAGTATTGATGTCGTTGCATAATGCTTTATTTACTTCCTTTGGGTTTTTAACCTCTTTAAGAACAGCATGCAAGGCAGCATTGTCTTCCAATAATGTCTTGATATCATCCTGCAGAACTCCAACATCCTTGCATAATGCTCTATTTTCTTCCATAGGGTTTTTAACCTCTTTAAGAACAGCATGCAAGGCAGCATTGTCTTCCAATAATGTCTTGATATCATCCTGCAGAACTCCAACATCCTTGCATAATGCTCTATTTTCTTCCATAGGGTTTTTAACCTCTTTAAGAACAGCATGCAAGGCAGCATTGTCTTCCAATAATGTCTTGATATCATCCTGCAGAACTCCAACATCCTTGCATAATGCTCTATTTTCTTCCATAGGGTTTTTAACCTCTTTAAGAACAGCATGCAAGGCAGCATTGTCTTCCAATAATGTCTTGATATCATCCTGCAGAACTCCAACATCCTTGCATAATGCTCTATTTTCTTCCATAGGGTTTTTAACCTCTTTAAGAACAGCATGCAAGGCAGCATTTTCATCTTCCTCGATTTCTTCTTTTAGTGCTTTGGTTTCCTTACTTAGTTCTCTATTTTTCTCAATAAGGTTGATGACATCACCATGTTCTGCGATTCTACATACTGGAGCTGTGATTGCAAACACTTAAAATCCTGCTTTGTTGGTGATTGCAGACACCTAATTCTTGCTTATTTGTGCTGATGTACAATGTTGCGTCTCCTTCATCTCCAGGCCATGTTGCATCCAATTTGTTATCTTCTCCCTAACGCGGCACTCACTGGAGTGTAAGAATTCTTGTTTGAATTTTCTTGTAATGCCCGGTGTCTTTCTTATGGTGGAGTGATGAACTAAGGCAAGTGCGGCCTGCGGTTCTTTAGATGTTGTCGTGGAGTCTTTTGTGACCTTATGGGTGACTCGTTGCTGTGCTCTTTGGGTAATTTTGGTTGGCTGGCCACTCCTGAGAAAGCTCACCAAAGTTCCATGTTTTTGTCGTTTGCGGATAATGTGGTGTCTTGCCCAAACGTCTTGGGCAGCGTCCTCCTCCTATTTCAATCCACACCACGCAGGCATGCATAACAACATAACAACCATGTCTGCCGTGTGGAACTTACCTGCCAACACATGCCATGACAAAGCTTTTATGAAATACGGCATTTGAGGATCAAAAACTTTTTTGAGAATTTTCGAGGCTGACGGTGTGATCATCAGACCAACAGCAACTAACGCAGCCAAAATGCTGGACAACATTTGCCCATAGTGCGTGACCGTCAGAATTGTAATCAAATAACATGAAAAATAATTGAATTTGGTGAAATAATACATTCATTGCAAAAAGGTTACAATTAATCCATGTGATCGATATCTGCCAATTTCATTCATGAATGATCAGTATTGGCTTCCCGTGTGTGTGTGGGTTTTCTCCGGGTACTCCGATTTCCTCCCACATTCCAAAAACATGCATGTTAGCTTCATTGGCCACTTTAAATTGTCCATAAGTATGAATGTGAGTGTGACTGGTTGTATGTCTTTGTTTGTCTATATGTGCCCTGCGATTGACTGGTGACCAGTCCAAGGTTTAACCCCGCCTCTCGCCCGAAGGCAGCTGGGATAGGCTCCAGCATACCCGCGACCCTAATGAGGATAAGCGGCATAGAAAATTAAAGAATGTATGATCAGTATTTGAACTGCCAGAATAAAACCCATTGCTAGAAAAGTTCAGACAAGTAACTTCAAAATAGAATTAGCTTTAAAATAAAGAAGTTGTCTATTTGTAATGTTTACCTTGTAAGTTTACATGGAATTTTTGGGGTGCTTTTTTTGGCATTCTTTGGGATGTTTCAAAATCCTTTTGTCCTAATTGCATAAGCCTTATGCTGCAGCTGATGTTTAGTCCCACCAACTATCAGCTTTTCTATTGCAGTCCAGGTTTTACTGTCTACCTACCAACAGCATGTGTCCTGAACTAAAAAAACAAGCCTTTTACCAGATGTACTTTTTCATTGGCGATGAACTAGCACCTTTATTTATTTATAAGTGTGAATTAAGGCCTGTTTGAAATTAAAACCCCGTTCGTAAGACTAGCCAATAATGAATTGATGTGCTTTTTGAAAAGGAACGGTCTGTCAGATTCAAAGTGAAACTGCTGTATTTTTTTGGGAATTTTTTTGAATTTAAACAGTTAGGAAAAGAAACTAGCATATTGGTGGAAATGTTGTCACCCACAAGTGAAAATAGTGATTTGTCCAATTAACATACACATATACACAATAATGTTGACCATTTATAAAACACCTTCACAGATATATTAATTGAATGTGTTTATGGGAACTCAGCTGCTCTTTGTGGGGAATTGCTTCTCATTGGCTCCCTTGTACTTCAAACCCTGCTTGAAAATGACTTGAGGAGAAGAAAACATACTTTCTTTTCTCTGGCGGCCATCTGTCTTTTACGCTTCACTTGGCTCCGAGCGATGCTTGCAAATTTTCTTGCAACTGTCCTGGGACGGCTGATTGGTATGGAATGCCTCTCTGCGCCCTCCACAGGCGGGACAATCTCAATAGCTGTTATGCATTCTTCTCCAGCCTGCTTGGTCACAATCTTTATCTTGGACCACCTTGAGGTGGAGTTGATCTTGGACACAGAAGGATTTGAGACACTTGTGCTGACTCGGGTAGAATCGATTGGATTCTGGAATAAAATTGGGAAAGGTTTGTTTATACTGCTGTTACTAATTGACATTTGAATCTTGCATTAGAGTGTGGATGGTGAGGAACTGATTTAGTGCCAAGATTGCAGGTGTGTTGTATTCTATGACATTTAAGTAAATGTGCTAAATACAAATGCATTTGTTCAATGTACACTAAAAATGGGCACACCCATTATTAGAGCCACTTTGCACGCTGCCAACAAGACATTTAAAATGCATTTTGCCACAATCTTTGTTGAAGAAAAATTGTTGAAGAAAGTTGTTGCATATTGCCAACCTATTAAAATAATGGCCCAAGTCATTTTTTGACAAAATTGGGTTTTTGGCCTAAATCATCTCTTGATAATTCTGGCCAACCCTGGTAAAATTGACCAAATCTTGAGTTAGAAGGACCATGCTTACAGATGCCCTATAGGAGTCCAGTACAAGTTAGCCTTCTATGAGAACTCTGAGTCAACTTTTTGTGTTTTCTGAAAAACGTAAAAATATGACTTAGTTATTTTAATAGGGTGACAATATTGGTTATTTTCCCCATCCCAAACATAGGCCACATATAAAAATAGAGTGACAACAGCAAATAAACTATTTCCACTGTCCACATCAAGAACAAGAAGAACACAAATGGCAAAATAACATTATAAAAACAAACAAACAAAAACAGACAAATAAAAAGTAAACACCAACCTGAGATATTACTTCAACGCTGGCTTTCGGTTCTGTTGGTTGGATAAATGCTGTGGACGAATCATTAGAGCTCTCCTTTTCCTCCTAGATGAGACAGATACATTCATCAAAAATATAAATTCACACTTTAGCTTTTGCACAAAGATCTAAAACCTACACAAAAGCCATATTTCTCTTGTTCATAATAACTATGTAAGTCAGCACTTATCTTTTGCCGAGATAATCCAGCCACCTCACAGGTGTGGCATATCAAGATTCTGATGATTGCACTGGTGTGTCTTAGCCTGGCGGCAATAAAAGGTCACTCCAAAATGTGCAGTTTTATTACACAGCACACATGCCACAGGTTGTTTGGGGAGTTTGCAGTCGGTAGGCAATAGTAAAATGCAGTAATGACCAACAGGGCGTTTGCTTGTAAACCGATGTTCGTTTCTCTACCATAATCCATTTCTAAGGGTGTTTCAGAGAATTAGGCTGAAAACCACACCAGCTCAGGACATCCACATCCAGCATCTTCACCTCAAAGATTGTCTGAGATCAGCCACCCTGACAGCTGCTGCAACAATTGATTTGCATAGCCAAAGAATTTCTGCACAATCTTTCAGAAAACATCTCAGGGAAGCTGAACACAGGTGCACTTTATTCATGGCATTTCACATGCTCAGAGATACTGTGAAATCCCGTGGCCCATTGTTGTGACATTCAACCACAACCATCACCTCATGTTCCAGCATGACAATGCACAGTCCTATGCTGCAAGGATCAGTACACAATTTCTGGAAGCTAAAAAAAACATCCCAATTCTTGCATGGTCAGCATACTTTGTGGACACCGAGTGTGTTTGGGTTCCAGCAACTTTGCACAGCCATCGGAGTGGACCAACATTCCACAGGGCACAGTCAACAACCTGATCACCGCTATGCAAACGTGGGTTGTACCGTGTAAGGCAAATTATGGTCACACTACATGCTGACTTCTGCAGACACAGAAAAAGGATACAGTTTACATTGAAATGTTTCATATTACACTTCACAATTGCACATCTCTAAAAAGGAGTACAAAGAAGCAATGTTTATTGGTGGCTTGCTCAAAAAGAAGTAAGGTTGATATAGAACACTGAGCTTTTAAAAGTGAATGGGTGGACTAATAAATGTTCGTTATTCCTGAATCTTGTGCCAATCCACTGAGTCTTTTTTGCTCTGTTAANTTCCCCGCCTCCCCACCCAACTAAAAGTGTTATGAAGTGTAAGATGTGTGTGTGTAGGCAATTAAAATTGAGGAGCCGAAACTGCGCGACACCATGGGCAGAACCACTCCGCCGGCTACAGTACGGTAAAGCGACATTATGAGACCAAACACGGATACTTGCTGACCCTTCCCACCCTGGACATGCACTATTTGAGCCACTCCAGTCTGGCAGAAGGTTATGGTCCATTCGGACCAGAACCTCTCGCCACAAGAACAGTTTTTTTCCTGCTGCTGTTGAACTCATGAACACTTTATAACATTTGCACTATGCTCACTTTATAACCAGTACTATTGGCACCTTATAATACCTGCACTAAAAACACCCTCATGCCTTTACTTATCAGTGATTTCACCTTTTTACTCAGGGTTCTATGTTTAGTTAGTTCTATGTTTATGTAATGCTCTATGTTTACTTAAAATTCTACGTCGCACTGAGTCACCATAGAAAGTTCCTGGTTCGTGAATTGTTCACTTACAATGGCAATAATGTTTTTCTGATTCTGGTTCTGATGAAACTAGCGCAGTTCATTATTATCCATAATCGTGATGAAGGAAAATCCCCTTTGGGTAACTACTTACCTTACTTAGGTATCAATACAGACAAGAACTCTCTGCTTGCATGGGTTAACTTCAGCTCATCTTCTCTATATTTTGTATGATATTTAAAGTTAAACGGTAAACTTGTTTGTTTCGTAGCATATACGGTTCATTTGACAAAGCATTGAAATGGCTCGTGTCGTGTTGATCACTGCCTCCACTCCTGCTTGACTTTTTTAGGTTTTGCTCAGCTCGTATCTAAAGTTACTTGGTAAACTTGTTCCGTAACGTACGCGTTTCCGAGCTGTACACGGCTGACGGTGTTGCGTCAGTGTTTTTTTCCCCCATCTGCTTGATTCTAATTTGACTGGTGATACAATGTCAGTTGGAAAACTTTACTCGTAGTACTGAACACAGTGTTTTTGAGATAAATACAGTGAAGAAGGCTGACAGATTAATTCACTGTTTACCATCACTGGATGTTTGCATGATTCACGAACTTCACACAGATCATTAAAAAATAATGAAATAATAAAGTCTCATAATAAAGTCTCACTTACACACACAATTATAATCTCACTTTTAAGGCTGTTCTGTAAACAGTTTTCAAATAAACAACAAATATAGCAACTTTGGATCAATCCATGTCAATTTCGTACTTCAAATAATGTAAAGGCCCACAGACATTGGTGTACTTGCTCATCCCTAGGATTGTATGTATTCTGCACAAAACAAGTGATGGTAGAGTTGTGAAAGAGTGCGTTAACTTGAAAGTAAAGAAAAAGAGGAATTGTGTGACGTAATCCAGCAAACCCCAATGTCAGATACCACAGTTGCTAGAAAACCTGAGGATGCAGCTTGCTGATGTAAGAAGCACAAGGATGAAACTCATAAATGCAGCATCGCTTGCTGAGAGAGTATCTTAAAGAAGCTGAGGCAAATGGAGATGACCTACTTCTGCACAGTAATGTAAGATGGCTGAGCAAGAAAAACGCTTTAGGACGCTTCTGGCCCATTCGAATGGATGTAGCAGATTTCTTACAGTAGTTAAAGAGTCAAAACGCAACACAGTTTCCAATGTTTTTGCAAGAGCACATGATGGGTATTGCTACACTTCAGGTCACCTTCACAGCACATCTTTGTTACGGTTACGTTTTGGCATGGTGCTATCAACGCATGTGGCAGGGCATCCAAGCGATCACGGATTACAAGACGCCATCACCCACTTGTGACAGTGATGCCTCCCTCTCAGATCTGCTAAACGACTTCTACGCAAGGTTTGAGGTACAGAACAACGTGGCGGCAAGGAAAAACACACTTCCTCCCGACGACCAGGTGCTCTGTCTAACCGCGGCTCAAGTGAGGAAGACTCTAAGCAGAGTTAACTCACGAAAATCTGCTGGACCAGACACCATCCCTGGCAGGGTGCTCAGGGAATGTGCAGTACAACTTTCGGATGTCTTTACTGACATCTTCAACATCTCCCTGAGCAGCACCGTTGTTTCCACGTGCTTCAAGACTACGACCATCGTCCGAGTGCCGAAGAAGTCTACAGCCTCCTGCCTCAATGATTACTGTCCTGTCGCACTCACACCCATCATAATGAAGTGCTTCGAGAGGCTTATCATGAGGCACATCAAGTCTCTGCTTCCACCTTCACTGGACCCTTTGCGTATTGTCCGAACCGTTCCATTGACGATGCCATCAACTCCACCCTCGATCTTGCCCTCACCCACCTGGATAACAAGGACACCTATGTCAGAATGCTGTTCATCGACTTCAGTTCAGCATTCAACACAATCCTCCCACAGCACCTGATCACAAAGCTGAGCCTCCTGGGTCTGAACATCTCTCTCTGTAACTGGATCCTGGACTTCCTGACTGGGAGACCTCAGTCAGTCCGGATCGAGAACAGCAACTCCAACACCACCACGCTGATCACCGGGGCCCCTCAGGGCTGTGTACTCAGCCCACTGCTGTTCACTTTACTGACTCACGACTGTGTAGCAATGCACAGCTCGAATAACATCATCAAGTTCGCCGATGACACGACCGTGGTGGGTCTCATCAGCAAGAACGACGAGTCAGCTTACAGACTGGTGTAGAGCCAACAACCTGTCTCTGAACGTTGACAAAACGAAAGAGATGGTTGTTGACTTTAAGAGCAAAGAGTGACCATTCTCCACTGATCATCGATGGATCATCCGTGGAGATCGTCAAGAACACCAAATATCTTGGTGTTCATCTGGCAAAGAACCTCACCTGGTCACTAAACACCAGCTCCATCAGTAAAAAAGCCCAGCAGCGTCTCTACTTCCTGAGAAGGCTGAGGAAAGCCCATCTACCTCCCACAATCCTCACGATGTTCCACAAAGGGACTATCGAGAGCATCCTGAGCAGCTGCATCACTGTCTGGTTTGGCAACTGCACCGTTTCGGATCGCAATACCCTACAGAGGATAGTGAGGACGGTCGAGAAAATCATTGGAGTCTCTCTCCCCTCTGTCATGGACATTTACACCACACGCTGCATCCGCAAAGCAAACTGCATTGTGGTCGACCCCACACACCCCTTTCACACACTGTTCACACTGCTTCCATCAGGTTCCGGAGCATTCGGGCCCTCACAACCAGACTGTGCAACAGTTTTTTTCAACAAGCCATCAGGCTTCTGTAAACAAAGAACTTGAATTGATATATATTATCCTTCACCATTTGATTCCATATTCATGCACATGTCCATCATACTCATATTTATTATTTATTCTAACTTATGTTTACTTTTACGTGCTTTTTTGCACCTTTTGCTGCTATGTATGCTATTTTTGCACATATTGTACCCTTCACATCCTGTTTACAGTTTCTGTAATACAATCCCAATACATTTTTGGTTTTTGGTCGGTGTTATTACTTTATGTTCTTTGTTGTTTGTCCTGCACGGTCTTGTCTGTTTCTGCACTGTCTTGTCTGTTTCTGCACTGTTTGCACTCGACTGCACACGATGCACTTTATGTTCTAAGTTAGTCCTTAGTTCTCTGTCGTGTTGTATGTGAATATATGTTGTTTTATGTAGCACCAGGGTTCTGGAGGAACGTTGTTTTATTTCACTATGTACTGCATCAGCTTATATGGTTGAAATGACAAATAAAAGCTTCTTGACTTGACTCTTGACTTGACTTGACCCCGAAGATGCGGAGAGCAGGACGCCAAACATGTCAAGAGGGCGCACACCTGAACTTAAATAACAAAAAAAAACGAGAAGCAGGTGCACATAATTACGAAAAGTGACAAATCAGAGAAGGCAGGGAAAAACATTGGAAAAATAGGAAACAACCACAACACAGGCCTAATAATACACCTTAAAGATACTGTCACGCACACAAACATACAGATCGTGACAATCTTAATAAACTCAATTTAAAGCTGCAGGGCTGGAAGAATTCCGTTTTTGATACGATGACAACAGTCTGCTCTTTCCAAAAAAAGTTGGAAATTGTTCAACAAAATCTGGAAAAGAAATGCAACATTTCTCCTCACGTTGACTTTGTAGACAAGCGCATGACAAACTTCCATCAAAGATTTGACAGCTTTGGCTTTGGAAAGCACCTTCCAGAATCCATTCTTTCTCAAAGATGTGAGATGATTTGTATTTTTCTTGTTTACATTTTTGTATTGATTTACAGTTGGGTGCATGCTGGATCCCCACAGCTCGAGCTCACTGATCTGTAAGCAAATTTTGCACTTGCACTGAGAGACATTTAAAGCCAGTGACCCTGCTACCTTCTGGCTTCAAACTGTACGTAAGGGCAATTTCCCTGGCTTAACTTAAGTAGCTCTTTATATCTTGACTGTCAGCATTCTCTTCTATGAACATGATCAAAAACAATTACTGTTCCAAGCTCACTGATGAGCCGTTTGACATCGTCGTCGTTAACAGACAAAGTCGCTGGGGATGGTTAAAGTCTCCGGATCAGTTAAGAACAAGGTCAAGAAAAACTTGGAAAATGCTCGGGTGGGTGTTTATACTTCAAGATTGCGGATTCACTCATTTTACTGTCAATCAAAAAGCGACCCTGCCTCAGACAGATCATCCTATCGTCGTGCAGAAGCCGAGCATCCGGGCCTGTCCACTCATCCATGAAGATGTTGTTTCTGCCATATAGTTGTATGCAAGTGTCAATGGTGTCGATATCTATGTCCTCCTCCTTGTGAACTGGCAATGTGTTGCTTTGTAGAATGTTGTTCTGGTTGTTTTTTCTGGACCACCCTGCCAATTGACCAGGGTGTAATTCAGAGCCCCGTGAAGACCACATTCCTCATTTATGCATTCTGATCCATGTAGTTGTGCATTTCATTTGCTCAATGATATTCAAGGTACCCAGTAGTACTTTTACATCATCCTGTAGTACCATAATATAGTTGCGTAGTGCTCTGTTTTCCTCCGTAGGTCTTTTAAACTCCTTGATAGCAGCACTCAGTGGTATCATTTTGTAGTACCTTGATATCGTTCTGTAGAGCCGTGGTGTCCTTGCGCAGTGCTACAGTATATTTTTGACCTTAAAGTTTATGACTATATTATGGCTCTCTAAAAAATCTCTTCTTTAGGTTGTACTGCTATTGTACATTTCAAATATGTGTTAGATCACTTAGATCTATCCTTATTTGTGCAACAGATTCCTCCAGTAGCGCTTTCATCTGCTCCTTCATTGTGCAAAATAACTTCCAATGTTTGTCATCTAAAAGTAAAAATGATGTCGAACTCAGATTTAGATTATTTGATCTATCCATCTAATGACAATGAAAATGACCTCATTTCTGAGTTTGGATTTCGAGAACCGGTAAAGGCAGCGGAATTGGACTTCAGAAGTTATCTGGTTAGTTAGGGTTGCTAGTATAAAGCAAACCATGTACATTTATTGTACATTTATGTCAAGTGATCTACCGCTTGCCTCTTGTCAAGTTGAGGGCATCAGCAATCTGTTCTTATCTTGTGCCCCAAAAGTGTAGTCAGGAAAGCACCAAAATGGTTTAAAACTCTAGTATCGCCAGCAGCCCTCTTGCCATGTACGACCTTAGATAGATAGCTAGACAAACAGACTAAATGATACTACCTGTGTTGGGAGGCCTGGGCTTGGCTGAGCCGGCCCCTGTGGTCCATCTGGTTTAGATCCATCCACCCTACCATTCTTCATGGCCTCGTCTGCAATGGTTGTCGAGTCCAGGCTGAGCTTGGGAGTCAAGTGGGGACTGGTCTGAGGACTGGTTTCATTGTTGTTTTGTTTTAGCACGTGGCTCCTTATTATGCTGACAGTTCTAGGAAAATGATTACAAGTGTGAAGAATAAATTCAGACAGACAATATTCATATATTCCGGTCAAATATGAGATAACTTTTACTTTGGGCCCTTCTTCTCCTTCTTGTCCACTTTATGTTTGGAGACCCTGCTCCTGGATGCCAGGGAGATGTGGATGTACAGCACGGTCATAATGATGACTGGGAGATAGAACGCAGCAATAGCTGTGCCAAACGTCACCGCAGGGTTGGACAAGAACTAAAGCAAGACAAAGAGACAAATTTCAAAGGACATATTTGCACCCAATAAAATGTGCCCCTTATAAAGCCATAAAAAATTATCAATGAGCCATGTTGGCTCCATCAGTCCGTGTTACAGAAAGAAGACACAACTGAAAAATAAGCTTATAGGATTGTGAAATATATACTGAACTGGAACTTGACAAAATCCTTAACACTAAATTTAAATTTGGTTGACGAAGATAAGTATTGTAATTTCCAGTGTATAATTTTTTTTAAACTCTTAGAACAAATTTATGGCCATGTTCTAATCTTGTGACATCTCCTTTGCTTTAGAACTACTGGTAATCGTTTAAATACTGTGCCGCTTGCGAGTCAATGAGGGGTAGATCTTTATTTGGCAGGAGCCAATCATGAGCTATGAAAAAACAAGATTATCAACCGGTTGATAATCGCACGGGGTTGTTACTCTGTATATAATATATAATATAATATAATATATACATATATAATAGTGGCTGCACGGTGGCTGAGTGGTTAGCACATTGGCCACACAGTCAGGAGATCTGGAAGACCTGGGTTCAAATCTCCGTTGGGCATCTCTGTGTGGAGTTTGCATGTTCTCCCCGTGCGTGTGTGGGTTTTCTCCGGGTACTCCGCTTTCCTCCCACATTCCAAAAACATGCATGTTAGGTTAATTGGCGACTCTAAAAAATTGTCCATCGGTATGAATGTGAGTGTGACTGGTTGTTTGTCTATATGTGCCCTGCGATTGACTGGCGACCAGTCCAGGGTGTACCCCGCCTCTCGCCCGAAGCCAGCTGGGATAGGCTCCAGCATCCCCGTGACCCTAATGAAGATAAGCGGTACAGAAAATGAATGAATGAATGAATGAATATATAATAGTCTGACTCACAGTGTCATCTTAAAAAGAACTCAACATGGCAACTCGACACTCAAAAGGTGGGTATGGAATATACAATGCAAGTACCAAATCTCAATTACAATAAACACATTTGAACTATTTTTAGTGTTTTGCATCATGCACTTCTTCCCAGCAAAGCATTTCATTGATTGCAACAATTCATTCAGCTGCCTCTGTCCACCTGAAGGAGGCTCCCTCTGGTGGACCGTTAAACACCGTTGCCTTTTATACTGTACGTTGGAGATTACAGTACTTCATCCCCAAGTAAAACATGACTTAGAACTTGGTGGAGAAACCCTGCTTTGTTGTTGTTTGGCACCTGCAGTGTTCAGGCTAAGACCAGGCTATAGTGACTTCAATTCACTATTCTTGTATTTCTTCCATTTCTGAATTAGTCCAACAACAGTGGTCTCTTTCTGACCTGGCGTCTTGCTGATGGTCTTTTAACCCATACCAGTCTTGTGCAGCTCTATAATCTTGACCCTTTGTCATCAAGTTGGTCTTGCCCATGTTGGTGGAGAGTTTTGAGTGGAGTCTTATGCAGGTTTACAATCTTGTCCCAGAGGTCTGTTGTGGTGGAGACTGATTCTGCAGCAAGTGCCTTTTATCCACAACAAATTGAGATTAGGAGTTCTTTCCAAAGGGACAGGACACTTTTATGTGCTTCTGATTTTTATGCCCAATTCGGTGGATTGATTCAGGAAGAAGGGTGTTCTAATGGAGGATCGGTGCTTATATTAGTATTAAACTTACCCACTGAGTTAATTAAAAAACACTTTCATTGGTATATTTCATTCATTCATTCATTTTTTAACAGTTAAATGAGAACAACCGGACTCCCTAGTGATTTAAAAATCAGATTGAACAAAAAAATGTATAAAGTATACATTATATATAATATACAAATAAGATGACTGGTGTTTATGGCTGTAACTCAAGCTGTCCGGTACATATGCATGTGCGTGCACATAGGCCAAAGCAGTCCCAGAGAAGCGATGTTAACTTAAGTGTTTTACTGATGTTCTATTTGTCCTTTGCATCACATATGACAAATACTAGAAGGATGATCGGACATATACACCTTCAACACAGGCTCCTGCGCATTTGTGTTATCTGGGCTGTAGCATGCTCGGAGCAGGAGATATAATGCTTGGATCACCTTCAAAAGTTTAAAAACGGTTGAAAAATATAAGATGAAATATGAAATATTACTGAAGCTTGAGTTAAAACGTGTTTGCAATTTCAGTCACTGAGGTGTGATGGTGGGTCCCACAGCCGAAACTATTGAGAACCACTGATTATTATCCTAACATTCATCATTTTGGGAGTCTGGAGAAAACACATGCACACATGGGGAGAATGTGCAAACTACAGACAGAGATGTTCCAATGGAGATTTGAACTGGACTGTGGGGCCAACATGCTCACCACTTGGCCATGGTCCGTCAAGGCACATAGGCTTTCTTTTTTAATTTACTATTTTTCCTGTGTAATCTTGCTCACTATACGAGCCCTAAATACACTTCTAATCAAAATTCCTAAAACAAGTTGAACAGTTGCAAGATTCTACATTTTGCACTGTTGGATCTGAAGAAGGTTGTAAAGAGCGTCAAAATGAAGAAATGGGGGAGATATGAAAAACGAGTTAGCAAGTTATTGCCAACAACCAGTAAACTGACATTGAAACTGAAATATAAACAAAACCCAACGCTAATCAAGTAGAACATGGGTTTGGGCATGTCAGTGTTTCCAGGAGGCTAGTGGGAACGTTGCTCCAGGTGGTGAAAATGGCTTCAAAGAGGGAATCCTCTGGAATTGATTTTTGTCAACTTCTCTTGCCATCTAACACTCAAATGTTCTTGAGAGAAGTAACATCATGCAGAACATGCAGGATGGTCCAAAAGAGTGAAGGAAGTCTTTGGCAGGCGGGCATTATGGACTGCACTGTCGTCCTGTTGAAAAACCCAAACACTCACGAGACGAGACAACACACAAGACTGACACCAGACGAGATTGAAGGTGTCAACAAGCAGTTATGATGTGTTCTTGCAGTGTACTCAGGGAAGAACAGTTCCGTTTTCCAGTATTGTAAACAGCGCTCCTGCCATGCTCCACCAGTCAACAAGGGGAAAAAAGGAGCGAAAGCTTTTTTGCCTTTGCCATTAAGAAATCCTGACAGTGTAAATACCTGACAGAAAATGACATTGAATCCACATTTTTGCCAATATTTTGGCTTATAAAAGCTGTGGTGTTTGACCAGGTGATGAACAGCCTATTTTTTGGCTCACTCCCATTCTTTCCTTTTTGCATTTTGAAGCTCTATTTAGAACCTCCTTAAGATGCAGCAGTGCAAAATGCACATTCTTGATATTTTTCAACTGCTTTCATCAAGTAAGTATAACTCAAAAAATGATGTTCTTGGCTTTTGCAAAATATTCTATGAGACGAGTTGGGTCATATGTCAATCTATGCCTGCAGTGAAGTGCGTACATTGCATTTGACAGAAAAGATGTACAGATGTGCTTTTCTATACCTGAATGTAACACTCTCCAGGTGGCACTGTTCGCTGCCCAACTATGAACTGCCAGAACAAGATGGCAGGGGCCCAAAGGATGAAGGATAAGATCCATGCTGCTGCAATCATCAGTCCAGCCAACTTCGTTGTCCTTCTTGTGGGGTATGTGAGGGGCTTGGTCACACAGAAGTAGCGATCAAAACTAATAATCAACAGGTTCATCACTGACGCGTTGGAGACCACATAATCTAAAGCGAGCCACAAGTCACAGATCACAGGCCCGAGGGGCCAGTATCCAACGATGATGTAGACGGTGTACAAATTCATGCTGAACACACCAATGATCAGGTCAGCGCAGGCCAACGAGAACAAGAAATAGTTATTGACAGTTTGTAAGTGCCGATTCACTTTGATGGACAGCATGACCAAAATGTTCCCTGTGACGGTCACAAGGCTCAGCGATCCAGTGACCAGGGCGATAAAAAACATCTCAACAGCCTTGTATGGACTTGTGGCTCCCACGATGTCCTCCATTTCTGAGCAGGATGTTGAATCATTTGTGGACACATTGCACGAGGCATTGGCAAACAGCTCACTGGACTGGTTGAGTGAGGACCCTGAAGGATTGGAGCAAGACAGAAAGTAGTGCCATTATTTGAACAGAAGAACCAATAACATAAGGCTTTCAAAAATAGTCAAACAGATGAAACTGCAATGCATTGAGGTATGTTATGGGGTGTATTTTCATTGGTATACATGTTTGTTACGTAGATGACTTCTTAACATCGTATCAGATTTATAGGGAGTGTTGGGCCACATCGAAAGTTAAGTCCAACTTTTAACCTTTCAAAGTCATGAATGGGAGACGAGATAAAAAGGAATGGTGGATATGAATTCACTTGAATATTTATCTGCAGATGAAATTTCATGAACATCTGAAATATGTTCATTTTGTTCATAGAGCGCAGTGGCAGCCCGGCATGAAAGTGGTGACACTTGATTTTCTTCCCCGGACTTTTTGATGGTGAAAAAACTGCAAATGGCTACTCTGCTGACTTTTAAAAGTACATTTCACAGCCTAAGTTATTATATACGTTGTACTACAGTTGTACTTGCCAAGGTCGATGGGTGCATCACAGCTTTTGTCTTGACTCAACGTTAACGCGATGGGAACCAAAAGCACTATTTCCCACTATGAAATTTGCTCTAACTTTTTAAATACTTGGGGGAGAGAAGTGAATGAGGTATCAAATTAAAGTTTGTCTTGTTTTATTGCGTAGAAGTAATCACAGACTTGGTTTAATTCAACCAGTTCATTCATTCATTCAACCTGAAGTGTTGATTGTATTTGCCATTAATTGTTGTTTACTTGTTTAGGTATATCCATATTTCATTTTTACCTGATTCCCTTACAAAAAGCCACAGGAATCTAGGAAACTTCACCTGCACTGTCCAGTATCCAGGTATTTATGTCACATCCAGACTGGCCGAATCTTTGGTTAAAAAGTTACTGGATCAGTTTAAAGTAACTGAATCGTTTCAAATGTCAAATTTTCAAATTCAAATCACTTTTATTGTCACATCACCAGCAGCGTGTGAGCTGTGGTGAGTGAAAAGCTTCAGTGCAAGCTTCCAGTCAGTCAAAAACAAGACATAACAGTGCAATATAAAAGCAATATCTCAGACATTGCATATTTATGTACCAAGGTACAATACACATTTGTGTGCAATGTGGGAGCAATGTGGGTGCAGTATACAACAATGTACATTTTATGAACAAAATATACATCAAATACATGTGAGACAATATACACGAAAATATGAATATGCTGAAATATTTAATTTAGAATAACTTAACATAATTTAAAGTGCGGATGCTTGCTGCATGAATGTCCAGTTTATTGCAGTGTAATGTTAAAAAAGAACCAATATCGTCCTTGAATCAAATTGCCAACCACAAATAAAGTAAAGTAGTATGTCTGCATGTCTATTAAAATGCACATCTTCTTCTTTTCCTTTGGGCTTATCCCTTCAGGGGTCGCCACAGCCAATCAATTGCCTCGATATAACCCTGTCTTCTGTATCCTCTTCTCTTGCGCCAACTACCTTCATGTCCTCTTTCACTACATCCATAAACCTCCTCTTTGGTCTTCCTCTAGGCCTCCTGCCTGGCAGTTCAAAACTCAGCATCCTTCTACCAACATATTCACTATCTCTCCTCTGGACATGTCCCAACCATCTCAGTCTGGCCTCTCTGACTTTATCTCCAAAACCTCTAACATGTGCTGTCCCTCTGATGTGCTCATTCCTGATCCTGTCCATCCTGGTCACACCCAAAGAGAACCTCAGCATCTTCATCTCTGCTACCTCCAGCTCTGCCTCCTGTCTTTTCCTCAGCGGCACTGTCTCTAAACCAAACAACATCGCTGGTCTCACCACAGTTTTGTACACCTTTCCTTTCATTTTAGCTGAAACTCTTCTATCACACATCACACCCGACACTTTTCTCCACCCATTCCAGCCTGCCTGCACACGCTTCTTCACCTCTTTTCCACACTCTCCATTGCTCTGGACTGTTGACCCTAAGTACTTAAAATCCTCCACCTTCTTTATCTCTTCTCCCTGTAACCTCACTCTTCCACTTGGGTCCCTCTCATTTACACACATGTACTCCGTCTTGCTGCGGCTGACCTTCATTCCTCTCCTTTCCAGGGCAAACCTCCACCCCTCAAGCTTCTCCTCCACCTGTTCCCTGCTCTCACTACATATCACAATGTCATCTGCAAACATCATAGTCCATGGAGATTCCTGTCTAACCTCGTCCGTCAGCCTGTCCATCACCATAGCAAACAAGAAGGGGCTCAGAGCTGATCCCTGATGGAGTCCCACCTTCACTCGGAACTCCTCTGTCACACCTGCAGCACACCTCACTACTGTCTTACAGTCCTCGTACATGTCCTGCACCGCTCTAACATACTTCTCTGCCACTCCAGACTTCCTCATACAATACCACAGTTCCTCTCTGGGCACCCTGTCATAAGCTTTCTCCAGATCTACAAAAACACAATGCAGCTCCCTCTGACCTTCCCTGTACTTCTCAATCAACATCCTCAAAGCAAATACTGCATCTGTTGTACTCTTTTTTGGCATAAAACCGTACTGCTGCTCACAAATGCTCACGTTTGCCCTTAGTCTAGCTTCAACTACTCTTTCCCATAACTTCATTGTATGGCTCATCAGCTTTATTCCTCTGTAGTTGCCACAATTCTGCACATCTCCCTTGTTCTTAAAAATGGGCACCAGCACACTTCTCCTCCATTCCTTAGGCATCTTCTCATTATCTAAGATCTTGTTAAACAACCCGGTCAGGAACTCTACTGCCACCTCTCCTAGACACTTCCATACCTCCACAGGTATATCATCAGGACCTTTCCATTCTTCATCCTCTTCAATGCCCTCCTCACTTCTTCCTTACTAATCTTTGCTACTTCCTGGTCCACAACAGTCACCTCTTCTACTCTTTGTTCTCTTTCATTTTCCTCATTCATCAGCTCTTCAAAGTACTCTTCTCATCTTCCCATGACACTACTGGCACCTGTCAATACCCTTCCATCCTTATCCTTCATCACCCTAACCTGCTGCACGTCCTTCCCATCTCTGTCCCTCTGCCTTGCCAACCTGTGTAGATCTTTCTCTCCCTCCTTGCTGTCCAGCCTAGCATACAAGCCATCATAAGCCCCTTGTTTACCTTCACCTTCACCTTACGCTGCATCTCTCTGTACTCCTGTCTACTCTCTTCAGTCCTCTCAGTGTCCCACTTCTTAGCAAACCTCTTACTCTGTATGCACTCCTGCACCTCCTCATTCCACCACCAAGTCTCCTTGTCTACTTAGCTTCCAGATGACACATAAAGGAACATCTGTAAAATTATCAGGGATGCCCAAACTATTGCATACCACTGTAGGTCAGGGTTTCCGCTACATGTTAATTAATTACAAAATAAAAACCGCCACACTTACTTTTTTCAATACTTTTTTTAAACTTTAAGATTATGTAATATATTGTATAAATTTATATATAGTATATATTTACGCATACATTGACCACAATGGGTTTTAAAATATCACAAAAATGTTTCACAGTGGGGCTGCATGGTGGCCGAGGGGTTTGGCATGTTGGCCACACAGTCAGGAGGTTTGGAAGACCTGGGTTTTAATCTCTGGTTGGAGATCGAACGTTCTCCACGTCCGTGTTTGGTTTTTTTTCTGGGTACTCTGGTTTCATCCCACGCATGAAAAAAACATGCATGTTAGGTTAATTCAGTGGTTTTCAAACTGGGGGCTCTGCAAAAAAAGTTGAACTGGGTTAATAGGAGCCCATATGTGAGTGTGAATGCCCTGCAGCTTGTCACAAACTAAGCTGATCTGTGCCAGCGTTGCTAGTTTGTTTTTGTCCCATGCAAGTTCATGCCAACTTAGTTTAGTGTCACTCGACAATCTTGCTCTCTTGATATCGTCATAATTCTTATGGCTCATTTTTAAAACATTAGGTGTGTGTTGAAGATGTTCCACGGAAACATGTTTTACGAGTGTGATCGTTTGGAGGTAAGCTGGCAATAGCTGATGCGTTCACCGCTTCGTATTTTAAAACGTGACACCTGTTTTCATGACAAAATATTTAAAGTCCTATTTTGTTGATTGTGTTATTTCAAACTAAATATATTATTGAACAATTCATTTGCCCTATATTCATCTTACTGTAAAACAGGCATCAAGTTAAATTTAGGTTTGTGTCAAATAGTATCAAATAATGTTTTTAATATCCTATTTTAATAATCCTAGGGGAAATCTTGTGTCAAGGTCAAGGTCAATTTTATTTATATAGCACATTTCCAGCAGTTCAACTGCCCAAATGTGCTGTACGGCAGTCAGTAAAACACAAGACTGCACAAAAATAAAATAAAACAATAAAAGTACATTTAAAAACAGTAACATAACATTATTGACATTTATCAACATCAATAAATAAAAGAGTAAAAACAATGAAAACATGGTTAAACTGTGTAAAAAGCCAGTTTATAAGATTTAAATATTTGAAATGCCCCAGGGTTTGTGCAGATCTAATGCTTAAGGGCAGACAATTCCCAAGTCTTAGACCTGCTACTATCCCCCTGAGATTTAAGTTTAGATCTAGCAGGACCATAAATAGACAATACGCCTGATAAATATGAAAGAGCTAGACCATTCAGGGAGTTCAAAACAAAAATGAGAATTTTTAACTGGATCCTGTACATTGCAGGTTTACGGTGTAGAGAGGCCAGGATAGTGGTTATATGTTCCCATCTCTTGGTGCCAGTTAGCAAGCAGGCAGCTGCATTTTGAAAGAGCTACAGCCGATGTGTAGAGGACTGGTCCAGCCCACAATAGAAGGAGTTGCAGTAGTGCAAGCAGCAAGTAATAAACAAATGAACAACATGTTCAAAGATGTCAGTGGGAAGGTAAGGTTTCACCTTGGCTAACTGTCTCAGATGAAAAAAACTAGACTGGACAGCACTCACTTGCTTGCAGAGTTGAAAAGAACCATCCAAAAACATGCTAAGGTTTTTTACACGTGGTTTGGCAGTAGGATGATAATGGACTGTAATGGGAGTTTGTACCTTGTTTCAAAAGGCAGATAGATTGGCAGATTACATGCAAAACAATGGAAAGTAACATTATACTTTGAAATAATAGACCTAGATTTACTGTATAATGCAAACATAGCTGGGCCCAGAAAAGAGCCTTGAGGAACACCACAACCAAAAATGACCACTTTCCAATTAAAGTAGCCCATGGTAACAGAAAAAGACCTTTTCGATAAGTAGGACTGAAAACACCGGAGAAAAGCTACTTAGAGACCTACATAAAGGTCCAAGTGTGACAGGAGGATGTCATGGTCCACCGTATCGAAGGCTGCTCTTAAGTCTAACAATAAAAGGGCAGCAGAACTGCCAGAGTCTGTAGTTAAAAGATCATTAAAACCCCTACAAGAGCAGTCTCAGTGCCGTGATACGATTTAAACCTGATTTAAAGAGATGTCATTAGTGTCAAGGTAATCCTTTAACCGAGCCTTAAAAAGAAAGGGGAGCTTAGAGATTTGCCTTTAATTGGACAGAACACTGGGGTCCAAGTTATGTTTTTTAATGAGTGGCTGCACTGTAACACGGAGAAACATAACCTGTAGCAAGAAAAGCATTAATAAGCTTCTGAATATAAGGTCTGTGGTAATAAAAACATCCTTCAAAAGACTAAGTGCGAGACAGTCCAATGAGCAGTATGACAGTTTAAGGTCATGGACCACCTGTGATAGTTCTACAGGGGTCTACAGCAGACATAGTTAGGACAGAGAACGTAATTGCTGAAACCTTGTCAGTAAAAAACTCCGGAAACTGGTCACAGTCACTAGAAGAAGGTACCAAGCCAACCTCGTCACAGGGTTTCTTGATGCCATTAATCACTGAACTGAGTCTTTGCAGTATTGACAGTTTGCAAAGCATTCTCTTAGTGTCTCTAAGGACACATGCAACCTATCCTCCTTCCAATGTTTCTCAGCACGTCTGGATTCATGTCTGAGGCATGTGTTCTCACAACTTTAGTGTGCTTAATCCTGAAGGCCGCAATCAAATCCAGGATATCTGTACAAATCGAGTTCAAATGGTCAGCCAAGTGCATAACACTCCTGGACTAAGAGTTGAGCAACCCTGAGTCATTAAAAGCAGCAGAAAATTGTGACGCCGTCAGGGCGTTGAGCGTCGTCCTGTTGCAAAACAGTGCAGTGCAATTGTGAACGGCACTGGGAAGTGATCCGAAATACGGTATCTTCATGATACACACATCCACGGAGCCAACCACCTTCTAGTCCCCCTTAAAAAAATTCAAAAGTAAAAATAAATAAATAAGAGCACACAGACAAACGCCGCGTTTGCTCTCCCGACACCTGGAAGCTGCATTGCTTCACCCTGGCTATGTTCATGTTGCAGGACAATTCATCGCATTTAATGGCAGGTTAAAATAACAAAAATAAGTTCCATCCATCCATCCATCCATCTTCTTCCGCTTATCCGAGGTCGGGTCGCGGGGGCAGCAGCCTAAGCAGGGAAGCCCAGAGGTCCCTCTCCCCGGCGACTTCGTCTAGCTCTTCCCAGCGGATGCTGAGACCTTCCCAGGCCAGCTGAGAGACATAGTCTCTCCAACGTGTCCTGGGTCTTCCCCGAGGCCTCCTACCGGTTGGACGTGCCCTGAACACCTCCCCAGGGAGGCGTTCGGGAGGCATCCTAACAAGATGCCCGAGCCACCTCATCTGGCTCCTCTCAATGCGGAGGAGCAGCGGTTCTACTCCGAGTCTCTCCCGGATGTCAGTGCTTCTCACCCTATCTCTAGGGGAGAGGCCAGCCACCCTGCGGAAAAAACTCATTTCAGCCGCTTGTCCCCGTGATCTTGTCCTTTCGGTCACTACCCAAAGCTCATGACCATAGGTGAGGGTAGGAACGTAGATCGACCGGTAAATCGAGAGCTTTGCCTTTTGGCTCTTTTCACCACGACAGACCAGTGCAGAGTTCGCATCACTGCAGACGATGCACCAATCCGCCTGTCCATCTCGCGTTCCATCCTTCCATCACTCGTGAACAAGACCCTGAGGTACTTAAAGTCCTCCACTTGAGGCAGGACCTCATCCCCGACCCGGAGATGGCACTCCACCCTTTCTGGGGCGAGAACCATGGACTCGGACTTGGAGGTGCTGATTCTCATTCCAGCCGCTTCACACTCAGCTGCGAACCGATCCAGTGAGAGTTGAAGTTCACTGCTCGATGAAGCCAACAGGACCACATCATCTGCATAAAGCAGAGATCGAATCCTGCGGCCACCAATCTGAAACCCCTCAACGCCCTGGCTGTTCCTAGAAATTCTGTCCATGAAAGTAGTAAACAGAATCGATGATAAAGGGCAGCCCTGGCGGAGTCCAACCCTCACTGGAAACGGGTCCGACTTATTGCCGGCAATGCGAATCAAACTCTGACACCGGTCATACAGGGAACGAACCACCTGGATTAGGTGGTCCGATATCCCATATTCCCGGAGCACTCCCCACAGTATTCCCCGAGGAACACGGTCGAATGCCTTCTCCAAGTCCACAAAACACATGTAGACTGGTTGGGCAAACTCCCATGCACCCTCAAGGACCCTGCCGAGAGTATAGAGTTGGTCCACAGTTCCACGACCAGGACGAAAACCACACCGCTCCTCCTGAATCCGAGATTTGCCACCATCCGCCGTCTCCGGCGGGGGAAGCAGTGCACAGTTAACACCGTGTATGGTGGGGACGGTGTGCTGCTGAACTCGACTCGAGATGTTGTGGACTGGTGGAGGGAATACTTTGAAGACCTCCTTAATCCCACCGACACGGCTTCCAACATGGAATCAGTGCCTAGGACCTCTGAGTTGGGTTCGCCTATCTCTGGGGCTGAAGTCACCGAGGTGGTCAAAAAGCTCCTTGGTGGCAAGGCCCCGGGGGTGGATGAGATTCACCCTGAGTTCCTTAAGGCCCTGGATGCTGTGGGTGCCTTGGTTGACACGACTCTGCAGCATTGCGTGGACGTCAGGGTCGGTGCCCGTGGACTGGCAGACCGGGGTGGTGGTCCCGCTTTTCAAGAAGGGGGATTGGAGGGTGTTTTCTAACTATCGTGGGATCACACTCCTCAGCCTTCCCGGTAAGGTCTATTCAGGGGTTCTGGAGAGGTGGATCCGCCGGATAGTCAAATCTCGGACAAAAACAAGTTTTTATGTATAATATGTAGGGCTGTAAATCTCTTTGTAGTAAACAATTTGCTATGCAACTATAATAACTGCATTACATGTTATGTAAAAGGATATCAATATTGCAAATATGGGCTATTATTTTACAAAAAAATAATGTACAGAGAGAAAGCCCCCAGTTTTTGAATGTTTAATGCGAGCTGCAGTTTGTCCGACTGTTTGATGCTTTGTTCTCACATGCTGCTCTCACACTACCTATGCTGTATTTTAGACTTTTTCTTTCCCCTATTTGCCCCCAAATGCTGATACTACTTGGGAATGCACAAAGGTATGTTTTGATGACCTTACTCAGTGCTAATGTGCACATTTGTGGTACCGCTCATTTCTGCTTAATATTTGTTCCAGCTTAGAGCTCCACGCAAAACTACCGCCACTGCGGGTCACTGCGGGTCGACTGTGTGGGCTGAGGATCAAACAGGACTTGCACATGTTAATCGTGCATTCACGAATCCTGCGTAGATATGAATCCAATATATATGCGACGCTACTGCATTATTAACGGTCAGATTGTTGTACGTATAGGGCAATGTCGGTCACGAGCTGTCAAAAAAATGTTTCTTGGCATGTGTGTTCATCCCGACACAGGAAAACCAAGAACCAACATTTACAGCCTCGCTTTCAATAAAACACACAAATTCTATTATTGAGATAATTCAAAAATGAAAAGACAGTTGTTGCCCTCTCTCTATTGGTGGCAGCAGTGTTGCTTTTTGGCAGTAATAATATTTTCAAAATAACAATTTTGAACTCCATAATAATTACTTGCTCATTTGGTATAAAACACACCTGCTGGGATCGCTTCATTCATACTTCAGCTGTGATGACCTCCTTCTGGTCCGCCATTTTGTTCCGCACATCTCCGTCCGCGTAGTTAGAAAAATGTCGATTTTTTCCGCAAGAAAGGGGCCGCACGGGGGGGGCGTGGCTGCGAAAATGACATCATTTGTCCGCACGGAGCCGCGCACACCTCGCGGACGCCTAAGTATAAAACAGGCATAAGCCAACAGAGGGGCAACCCCACGGAGAGGCCTTAAAGTCACCAGGAAGACAAACACCTAGCCTGGGCGGAGTGTCAGAGCCTAGAAGGCCAGATCAGCCATGCCCTACCAGCCTCCAGAAGCCAAACCCCCTGTACCCCAGAACCCCATTGTAACCATAACAGACACTAACTCAATTCAATTTTTCCATAACCCAATTCATCCAAAAACTGTTGACACAAAACACATTTTGTTTTACACTTGACAGTTTGAAATGTGAATAATTACATATAAATGATGAATGACAGCATGACACTGAACATGTGATTCTTGACAGAGAGGTCAACCACCACCACCTTCATGTTTTGACATGAATTGCGACAAAACTAAGCAGAAGGCGGTGTTTTGTTGCCACATCATGTGTTTTTGGTAACAGTAGTCCCTTTTACATGAAGGCCTTTCATTCATCATATATACTGTATGCATTTAGAATTGCTTCATGCATGTAAAATTATAATTTGAAAATAAATGATAATTTCATTATATTGAATTATAATTCCGTGAATGCATCTCGCGTTTGGTCTAGTGACAATGAGTGTTTTTGCAATGACGCCTGGACATTTGTTTGTGAGCTGGAGATACCTACAGTATTTAGCGTTGGAATTGCACTGCTGTTGATGTGTCCAGGTCAGAAGGAAGTTCTAAAAGTGCGGCAGACTCTGTGTGACTGTGACGGGAGCTACATTGTGGCGCCGTCTAGCGTCTTAGCAGAGAGGCTTGGGTTGTCATAATGCACATGCGATAATTATTCCAATAAATTTAACGTAACCCCCATTAAAGCGTTATTTTTGCCAGCCTTACACTACCGGTCGAAAGTTTTAGAACACTCAACTACATTTGTAAGTGTTAAGATGATCTGTCTCTCTTCCGTTGTTAAGGGTGTAGAAGCACAGTGTGTGCCAAACACAGGTAGGAGCTAGGAAGTTCACTAGAATTAGTTGCACCAACTGCTCGATCCGCCTCCATTTCTGCAGAACAGCTTTAAATTGTTGATCCATTTTGTGGTACCTGAAAGACCTTTTTGGAATAATTGTGAAATATACATTATTTTTAGTTTTTTAGCCTCTAGTGCTTCACCACTTAGCACTCTGCTACCAGTCACTTATGAGCAAGGTAGGCCTTGTACGTGTTTGAAGGCTCTTGCATCGCCATCAGTTTCACCACGATCACACTTGACAATGATTACACAAGTCATTTGGCTTCTTCTGTGACTGACAGTGAAATAGGCTTAGATTGCTTTTTGTAAGATAAAGTATCTAAATCTCCTTATGATGGCTTTATTCTATGGTTTTTGGAGCATAATGCTGAGTTTGTACATATTTGATGGGTATTTTAGCGGCAATTCTTAATGATGGAGTATGAGTATGAGTATGCTGCTCCTGTATGACAAAGCTCCTCATCAAGCTCATTTTCTCTTTCGGTCACTATCCAAAGCTTATGACCTTAGTGAAGGAAGGAACC
Organism: Oostethus manadensis; assembly: GCA_024372805.1. Lineage (NCBI taxonomy): Eukaryota > Metazoa > Chordata > Actinopteri > Syngnathiformes > Syngnathidae > Oostethus > Oostethus manadensis. Next base: position 301,216 of record QODF01000081.1, on the reverse strand, counting down.
AGTGGTGGCTGGTCATTCAAGGAGGGGAAGTACATTTTTTTCTGGCCTACATGAAAAATGTATTTATTTAATAACTATAACTAAATAAGAACTATAATGTTGTATTTATTTATCTTTATGAAAATTCTACCCTCCGTTTCTAGACGTTTTTTCAATATCCAAAACAAAGTTGGATTGGTAAAGTCTTCGGATCAGTTTAGAACTACCGCATGAAAAAACTTAAAATGCTCGGGTGGAGGTTTATACTTCAAGATCACTGTTTCACTCATTTTACTGTCAATCAAAAAGGGATTCCGCCTCAGACAGATAATCCAATCATCATGCAGAAGCCGAGCGTCGCCCGTAGACTCCCAGAGATGCTCAGCGTCCAATGGGCGGGACAAAACCCAGCACTTATCCAATGATCGCTCAGTTTTGCACAGTGGAACAACCCACTCTACGCTTCCCCATTGAAGTCAGTAGATGCTCAGTGTCCGACTGTGTAAGGCTTTATTAAAACGGCGTGACGCTGCAGGAATGAATGAGAAGGAAGCGTTGTCAGTTACCTGTCATAAGTAGCTGATTTTCAACCAAATATAAAGATATTGTAGCTCATATTCACTTAATGAAATGTACATATTTTACATGGAAGATCCCCTTGTAGTCTTAGAGCAATCTCCACTGGTAGGAACAGATTAACCGGTAAACTGAGACGGGTTAATCTCAGCCTTCCCTCACTTGTGAACAAGATCCCAAGATACTTGAACTCCTCCTGGGGCAAGAACTCCCAACCTGAAGATTTGGAGGAGCTGACTCTCCTTCCAGGAGCTTCCTGCATGCAAACTGTCTGAATAAAAGCTGAGGGTCACAATCTGATGAGGCCAACATCATGAACAATCTTATAAGGCTCCCAAACTGGACCTGCTCAACCTTGGCTGCACTTAGAAATTCTGTTGATAAACTTATGTACAGAATCTGTGACAAAAGGCAGAACCTCAGCAGGCGTACCGGGTGTTACGGCGGTATGGGTTTCAGTTATTGATAAAAGCAACATTTACTAGGAAAGCTCAAACTAAAAGAATGTGACACTCGTCCATTGCCACAATGGCACCCAGCAGAATAAAAAAATGGTACAATTCCCCCACCCACCAGGAAAGCTGAAGTAAAAAAGTGGAAGGCTGCTCAGAATGTTACATTATGAATTAGTTGCTTTGAAGTTGCACATTCCAACCCTGCAATATACGCAGTACATAAGCTACATAGAGTGTGCTGTTGCGTAACATGCTGATTCCATTTATTCCAGCCAAAATAACATTCCACAGTTTGCACGGCGATAGTATTATATGGTATTTTGCATTTGCAATGGAGAGCAGAGGTAGATAAAACAATTAACAAAATCTCGTTGTAAGGCTCAACAACAGTTTTCGTAAGAAGTTGGGTGTCAATGGGTAAACCAATGAGTGTTTAAAGAATACTTCTACTTTTAGCCTCCTGCAACAAGCGCTTTAGGGTAATAATGTGTAAGGAGGTCTCGACAGAGGCACACAATCTTTTCTCAAATATATTAAAGCAACAGCAGCTGACTCAGTTCCAACACTGCACACACATTTTAGCGCTGTCCAGCAACAAAGCACCTTATCCACTCACTGCGGTCATGGCGAGCGACAACATTACATTGTACTTTTTGCACATTCCCTGTGTTCTGTGTTGCTGCAAGTTTCGCTGTGATTATTACTACAATTGGCTGTGGATTGCATTTCATACTGGTGAATTTATTACATATTTACCTTTATATTCATGTTATATTTAAATTACTATTCTGTTCAACTTACATGTCACAAAATGCATTGTTTTTGCCCAAAAGCTATGTTTTTTGAGATTTTTTACTACTGGTTTGGGCACCAGTTGAGCTACCAATTTAGCACCGGTATAGGATAAAATTTAAACGATACCCATCCCTACTGCTGAGGTTGAATCTTTTGAGCAATGGTGCTGCTACAATGCAATTACAGTTCAAATAAGGAGAAACCAAAACAATGAAGCACAATCACATTTGCGTGAATGGTTTTCCTAGCATTTGACACACACACATAATTCATTATCATGTTTGTGCACAGGGTGCTAGGGTGAGGAGCTCGGCCATCCGGGAGGAGCTCAGAGTAGAGCCGCTGCTTCTTCACATCGAAAGGAGCCAGTTGAGGTGGCTCGGGCATCTAGTCCGGATGCCTCCCGGGCGCCTCCCTGGTGAGGTGTTTCAGGCATGCCCGGTCGGGAGAAGGCCCCCGGGAAGACCTAGGACACGCTGGAGGGACTATGTTTCACAGCTGGCCTGGGAACGCCTTGGTGTCCTCCCGATGGAGCTGGAAGAGGTCGCCCGGGACCGGGAAGTCTGGATTTCCCTACTGAAGCTGCTGCCCCCGCGACCCGGACCCGGATAAGCGGAGGAAAATGGATGGATGTTTGTGCACAGCTGCTGCAGATCCGCTGTATTTTGAAGATAGGATAAGATCGGCTTCCACCATGAGATTGGACAGATCCAGTTGCCGTAACTCAGGGCCACACTCCAGCATGGTAGGTGCGGTAAGACATGCCATCCGGATGGAAATGAAACATCCACCATGTAGACATGTCCGCGTGGTACCGTGGTGATGTTAGTTTCACGTTGGATGCTGGATATTCGGATCTGTAGTTACAATGGTAGATCCCCCTCACTTTTTTGGGTCATGTCGTGAACACTGCGCTGGGACGAATGTCCACGTTTGCCTAGCGAGGCGGAGAAAACAAATCTCCATGGCAACGCTGCTGTCACTTTCACTCATTGAAAAATGTTTCTCTGCTTGCATCAAGCCGGTCGATGTCACACCCCCGAGAGCCATATACCGCACCGTGATTGGTAGGTTCGTCAGCTCTGCACACAACACTGTAAAAATGCCTTTCATATAAAACTCGAGGGCCGGACTAACATTAACTTTTATATTAAGGTGGGGATCACAAAATATTGTCTTGTGGGCCGCAAGTTTGAGACCCCTGGGTTAGACCTGATTGGATCGGAAGCCAAAAATGTGGCTCGGGACATCCCTAGTTTAGACATTATTTGCAAAAAGATGAAAGGTGAGCTGAAAGAAAAAGTAGGTCATATGGTTTGCTAAGCATGCAAACTGATGTCCTCACTGGGGCTTGCTTTGTTATACTGCCGTGTACTGCATTACCTCAGCCACTGTATTACCTCGTGCTACAGTCTGCAATGACTAGTTCTGAATTCCACTAGCATGCAAACTCTAAAGTCAAACAAAATCCAGCCTTGAATTGTCAATGTAAAGTGTAAAGATACCAATCAATGTGGATTGATAGCACTTTACCTTGAAGCTTTTTAGCAACTGAAAAGGAGGCCACCAAATGAAGCAGCAAGTGAGGTGCTTGTGGGTAAGCTGGGGGTGACAAAGGAGATAAGTTTTGCTAGGCACAGCAGTAGCTTTTGCTTATATAACAGAATTCTACATTAGCCCATCCACTGAAAATAATATCAGTGGAATGTTGCCATAGAAGGATAAGAGTTCTGTCCCACACTTACACTTAAAAAAATAAATTGGAATTACTTGGAAATTATTCCTTTAGGCCAGGATCATGGTATTTTAAAGGGGTTAAAAAGATCAAATACTTATATTTATTAGAATCAAACATAATGTTATATACAGCTCAAAAACATGAGAGGAAGACTTTATAAAACACAACAGATCTAAACGGGGGGAATGATCTGGAATATTTTCCTGATAAGAATTAGTAACATCATTTGATAGAAATGAAAATGATCACCCTACAGAGGCGGGAAATCAAAGACACCCCAAACAAGAAAGGGAAAAAAGGATGCAGCAGACGGGTCCATTTCGCCAAAATGTCATTGTAGTAACTCCAAATGATTGTCAGTAGTTTGTGTGGCCCAACATGCTTGTACGCATGCCTGACAACGTCGGGGCATGCCCCTAATGACACCACGATGATATCCTGGGGGATCTCTTCCCACATCTGGACCAGGACATCACTGAGCTCCTGGACAGTCTGAGGAGCAACCTGGCTGCGCCGGATGGACCTAAACATGTCCCAGAGGTGTTCTGTTGGGTTTAAGTCAGGTGAACGTGGGGGCCAGTCAATGGTATCAGTTCCTTCATCCTCCAGGAGCTGCCTGTATACTCTAGCCAGATGAGGTTGGGCATTGTCATGGACCAGGAGGAACCCAGGTCCCACTGCAACAGTGTAGGTTCTGACAATGGGTCAAAGGATTTCATCCCAATACCTAATAGCAGTCAGGGTGCCATTACCTAACCTGTAGAGGTCTGTGCGTCCTTCCAGGGATGTGCCTCCCCAGACCCTCACTGACCTACTACCAAACCGGTCATGTTGAATGATGTTGCAGGCAGCATAACGTTCTCCACGGCATGTCCAGACCCTTTCATGTCTGTCGCATGTGCTCAGGTTGAACTTGCTCTCGTCGGTGAAGAGCACAGGGCTCCAGTGGCGTAGTTGCCAATTCTGGTGGTCTATGGCAAATGCCAATCGAGCTCTACGGTGCTGGGCAGTGAGCACAGGGCCCACTACAGGACGTCGGACCCTCAGGCCACCCTCATGAAACCTGTTTCTGATTGTTTGGTCAGAAAAACCACACCAGTGGCCTGCTGGAGGTCATTTTTTAGGGTTTTGACAGTGCTCATCCCGTTCCTCCTTGCACAAAAGGAGCAGATACCGATCCTGCTGAGGGTTTAAGGACCTTCTATGGCACTGTCCAGCTCCCCTGGAGTAACTACCTGTCTCCTGGAATCTCCTCCATGCTCTTGAGACTGTGCTGGGAAACACAGCAAACCTTCTTACAATGGTACGTATTGATGTGCCATCCTGGAGGAGTTGGACTACTTGTACAACCTCTGTAGTGTCCAGGTAGCGCTTGATCCAAGCCAAATGAAAAACTACAGCCGTGGAAAGTCAGTCAGTAAAAAATCAGCCAAAAGAAATGAGGAGTCAGTGGCCTCAACCTGCAAAACCATACCAGTTTTGGGGTCTGTCTCATTGTTGCCTCTTTAATGCTCCTGTTGTTCATTTCATGAACAACAAAGCAGCTGAAATTGATTAAACAACCCCCTCTGCTACTTAACTGACCACATCAATATCCCAGTTTGACTGATAGCTTACTATACTCTGATTAAAAAGTCTTCCTCTATTTTTTGAGCAGTGTATTTTGGTCGTGTGACAGCCTGGATGAAAAACACTTCAAATTCCTGCAACATAGAAACTCTTCTAGATCAAGTCAAAATACAGACCTTAACTTACCGTACTCATCCTTAGAAATGTTAACAAAAACAGTCTGAGAAAGGGTTTTGTGGAACAAATACTAGAATTTAAGTTTGCTTCTGATCAGGTTTAGGCCAGCAGAGGAGGATTTACAGGGCCTGATTGCACACCACTGCCCCACTGTGTATGTACCACATGCGGTGGATAACAATTAAGACTGTGATTGGCTGGCCACCAGTCCAGGGTGTAGCCCGCCTTTTGCCCACAGTCAGCTGGGATAGGCTCCAGCATACCCCTGCAACCTGACCGTTGCGAGGATAAGCAGCATAGAAAATGGATGGAGGAACGAATGCTTAGAATGGCTGAAAATGTATTTATTTTGTATCTAAACTGTTGGTTGAATACGTTGAACCAGAATAGAATATGGAGCATGAAGACGTGTGACCAACATACATGCATGCACACATACCAAGCAGAAACATTGCTTTGTGATGAAATATATATAACATGTACGTGCAGTGCTTCAATCATGTATGTTCACTGTGTCTCCAGAGTGTTTCCTTTGAGTGGTTTTCAGTGTAAAGCACAGCTGATACATTTGGAAAAACATGGTGTTGGTGTTCCATTGATAGGTTTTATAGGATACTACAGATAAGGATTTCTTCACAACCTTGGAATATCAGTAAAAGAGATTTCATTATTTGATTGTGGTGTAATCCATTGACATGGAAATTGTGTGAGTCAGAATGATGCGTTGGCATTGAAAGGAAGGCTATCTGAACAATTATCAACACTATGCAGAATCCGTCAACCTCATTTCAGCCAAAAGATTCACGTTAAATGTTGTGCTTTTCCTCGGGCCTTTTGTGGCTTTTTGCAACCTTTTTCAAAGGAAGGAAGTAATAGTAGTAAACAAACTTTTTGAAAATTCAGAGGGGCCGTGCTGCATCTGAGTAGTTCTCTGAATGTGCTGACCAGAAACCAAGGCAGTTAACATTTTAAGTTGACAATGCAGTCAAAACGTTCTTTTTTCAATGTTCAATCAAAGATAGCTGAGCAATGTTACATTCATGAAAAACAGTGGAAAATAAAATCAGTGTATGCTCGTTGTTATACTCGTTGTAGCGGTAGAGGTACCCGTGATAAGAATAACATTCTCTCCAATGTATTTATTTATTTATTTTTTTTAGTATTGTAATGAAATTGCAAACTACTTGCAGGTGATTTTCTAATCAATAAAATGCTCTGTATAGTAAAAGTAAAACCTGAAAATGTGGGGCTTCTTTGCTACTGTATGTACAGTAGTGATCCAAATAATAGCAGTCCAATGCGACTAACCAGATGAAGTACTGTTATTAGTATATTTTGATTGCTACATGACAAACACTTTACCAGTAGGTGCAGTAGATTCTCAGAAAACAATCAAGACCCAGCATGCATAATTAGCATGCTCCTAAGGTTGTGCAATTGGCCAATTAGTTGGTACATGAATAAAAAAGGCTAAAATAAATCTTATGTAGGTCAGTAAATTGTACAAAAGTCTATATAGGTTTCGTGTTTCTGTTTGTCAGCATGTCACCAATAATATCACGTTGCAGAAACATCTATTTCACATGATCCACATTTTTTGGCTTCTGATCCAATCTGATCCTGTACCGATCCTTTTTTTTAATAATACATTTTTACTGGCCAATAACACTTATCATAACTGAAACATTTGCAGTTAATCCATATGATCTGTATCGGCTAGTTTCAGTCATGGATGATCGGTATCGGAATCGGCAGAGTACAACCCTGATCCGAGCATCCCTGCCTATAACCGGCTTTGTTCCATTATGATTTATAGTCCAAGGAATATGTCTTGATATGTACTGCATATAGTATATATTGCAAGATGCTGCAATGCATATTGCAGTATGGATTTTAGGCTATGACGCCTATTCCTAGCTGCTGTCCAAGCAGCACAATAGGTTATGGCACGCTGATGATGTGCTGTGTGATTTTTCTAATACAGTATGTGTGCCTTGGGTCAATAATGGGAAACATTACTTTATGCTGTGATATTGTTCTACGTTGTTTCATTCATGTGCCCAAACAAATGAGTACAATTTGGTGATGATGCATTTGTTTGGTGAATTGACACACAATGTGAACTTCACAGTATTTTGGGGTTATTTGTCCGGTTTTTGCCAATATTCAGACAATAACGGAAGTGACTGATTGAAAATCAGAAATATTGTGTGTATTTTATTTAAGTGCAAATATTGCTTACAACATATTTTCATTGGGGTGTTTTTGTCTTTGTTATTTTATTATGTTTAATGTATTTGATTTAAATGAAATTCAAGTTTATTGCCTTTGAGATGGTGCACTCGTATACAGTGGAGTGAAAGTGTTTGCCCCCTTCTTGATTTCTTATTTTTGTCATGTTTGTCACACCTAAATGATTTAAATCATCAAACAAATTGAAATATTAGTCACTGACAACACTGAACACAAAATGCAGTTTTTAATTATTAAGGGAAAATAAAAAAGCCTGCATTGCCCTGTGTTGGCCCCATTAAAACATAACTCACTGTGGTTTATCACACTGGGTTTAAGTGAAAAAGCTTATAAAGCCATTTCTACAGTCGAGATAAATGAACCATGAATTCGGCTGAATTCAGAAGACACTTATGAAGAAGAACAAGAGGAGAGACCGCACCTCGCCCGGACGTGGGATACCGGGGCCTCACCCTGGAGCCAGGGGAGGGGCTCGCAGGCGAGCGCCTGATGGCTAGGCCTTCACCCGTGGGGCCTGGCCGGGCCTAGCCCGAAGAAGCCACACGGGAACTCCCCCACGCAGACCCACCACCTGCAGGGGCAAGCATAAGGGTCCGGTGCATTGCAATTTGGGCAAAGGTCGAGGGCGGGTGTCCGGGTGACCTGGTCTTCGGCGGCCAAATCTGGTTCTTGGGACATGGAATGTCACTTCTCTGGTGGGGAGGGAGCCCGAGCTTGTGGAAGAGGCGGAGACATTCCGACTAGATATAGTCGGACTCACCTCAACCCACAGTTTGGGCTCTGGAACCAAATTCCTTGAGAGGGGCTGGACCTTGTTCTTCTCTGGAGTTGCCGCAGGGGAGAGGCGGCGAGCTGGTGTTGGCTTATTATTAGCCCCCCGGCTTGGTGCCTCTGTGTTGGAGTCATCCCCAGTGAACAAGAGGGTTATTTCCCTACGTCTTAGGGCTGGGGAAAGGGTCCTGACTGTGGTTTGTGCGTACGCGCCAAACGGCAGTTCAGAGTACCCAGCCTTCTTGGAGTCTATCAGAGGGGTTCCGGAGAGCACCCCAGCTGGTGACTCCATAGTTCTACTGGGAGACTTCAACGGCCATGTGGGCAATGACAGTGTGACTTGGAGGGGCGTGGTTGGGAGGAACGGCCTCCCTGACCTGAACCCGTATGGTGTGTTGTTGCTGGACTTCTGTGCGAATCACAGTTTGTCCATAACAAACACCATGTTCCAACATAAGGATGTCCATAAGTGCACTTGGCACCAGGACACCCTAGGTCGCAGGTCTATGATCAACTTTGTGGTCGTATCATCAGACCTGCGTCCGCATGTTCTGGACTAGCGGGTGAAGAGAGGGGCTGACCTGTCAACTGACCACCACCTGGTGATGAGTTGGATTAGATAGCGGGGAAGGATGCCGGAGAGACCTGGTAGACCCAAACGCGTAGTGAGGGTGTGCTGGGAACGTCTGGCAGAGTCTCCCGTTCGTCGAGTCTTCAACTCTCATCTCCGGGGGAGCTTCGCCTGCATCTCGAGGGAGGACCGGGATATTGAGTCCGAATGGGCCGTATTCCGTGCCTCCATTGCTGAGGCAGCCAGTCGTGGTGGCAAGCCCCGAACCCGATGGTGGACACCGGGGTTTGGGGCTGCTGTCAAGCTGAAGAAGGAGTTTTATCAAGCATGGATGGCTTGCAGGACTCCCGAAGCAGCTGAGAGGTACTGGCAGGCCAAGCGGCACGCGGCTTCGGCAGAGGTCGAGGCAAAAACTCGGGTGTGGGAGGAGTTCGGTGAGGCTATGGAGCACGACTTTCGGTCAGCCTCTAAGAGGTTCCGGCAAACCGTCCGAAACCTCAAAAAGGGGAAGCAGCCCCAGTTCACACTTTTTACAGTGCGGACGGGAGCTTGCTGTCCTCGACTGTGGATATAGTTGGTCGGGGGAAGGAATACTTTGAGGCGCTTCTTAATCCCACTGACATACCTTCCGTAGAAGAAGCAGAGTCTGAGGATACGTACGTGGACAGTTCTATCACCGTGGCTGAGGTAATTGGGGTAGTTAAATGACTCCCCAGTGGCAAGGCTCCGGGGGTAGACGAGTTCCGCACTGAATTCCTCAAGGCTCTGGATTTTGGGGGACTGTGTTGGTTGACACGCCTCTACAACACGGGAACAGTACCTCTGGACTGGCAGACTGGGGTGGTGGGCACCATTTTTAAAAAGGGTGACCGGAGGGTGTGTTCCAACTCTAGGGGGATCACACTCCTCAGCCTCCCTGGGAAAGTCTATTCCAGGGTGCTGGAGAGAAGGGTACGACCGTTAGTCGAACCTCGGCTACAGGAGCTGCAATCTGGTTTTCGTCCCGGTCGCGGAACACTGGACCAGCTCTACACCCTTGCAAGGGTATTAGAGCGTATGTGGGAGTTTGCCCAACCGGACTACATGTGCATTGTGTACTTGGAAAAGGCATTCGACCGTGTCCCTCGCGGTTTCCTGTGGGGGGTGCTCCGGGAGTACGGGATTGGTGGCCCGCTACTACAAGCCATTCAGTCCTTGTACAATCGAAGCAGGAGCCTGGTTGGCATTGCCAGCAGTAAGTCGAGCTTGTTTCCGGTGAACGTTGCCCTCGGCCAAGGCGGCCCTTTGTCACCGATTCTGTTCATAATCTTCATGGACAGAATTTCTAGGCGCAGTCAAGGCGTTGAGGGAGTCCAGCTTGGTGACCTTAGGATCTTGTCTCTGCTATTTGTAGACGATGTGGTCCTTATGACCACATAAGGCTGTGGTCCTGTGTGGACCACAGCCTGTCCACACAGGCTGTGTGGACAGGCTGTCCACAGCGTGGACAGCCTGTGACCTTCAGCGTTTACTGGAGCGGTTTGCAGCTGAGTGTGAAGCTTCTGGAATGAGACTCAGCACCTCCAATTCCGAGGCCATGGTTCTCAGTCGGAAACGGGTGGACTGTACCCTCCGGGTTGGGAGTGAGGTCTTGCCTCAGGTGGAGGAGTTCAAGTATCTCGGGTTCTTGTTCACGAGTGAGGGAAGGTTGGAGCGTGAGATCGACAGACGGATCGGTGCAGCATCTGCAGTAATGCGGTCGCTGTACCGGACCGTCGTGGTGAAGAGAGAGCTGAGCCGGAAGGCAAAGCTCTCTGTTTACCGATCGATCTACGTTCCCACCCTCACCTATGGTCATGAGTTATGGGTCATGACCGAAAGAATGAGATCGCGGATACAAGCGGCGGAAATGAGTTTCCTTCGTAGGGTGGCTGGACTCACCCTAAAAGATAGGGTGAGGAGCTCGGCCATCCGGGAGGAGCTCAGAGTAGAGCCGCTGCTCCTTCACATCGAGAGGAGCCAGTTGAGGTGGCTCGGGCATCTAGTCCGGATGCCTCCCAGGCGCCTCCCTGGTGAGGTGTCTTGGGCATGCCCGGCCGGGAGAGGGCCCCGGGGAAGACCTAGGACACGCTGGAGGGACTATGTCTCATAGCTGGCCTGGGAACGCCTTGGTGTCCTCCCGGTGAAGCTGGAAGAGGTCGCCGGAGACCGGGAAGTCTGGACTTCCCTACTGAAACTGCTGCCCCCGCGACCCGGACGTGGATAAGCGGAAGAAAATGGAATGGAATGAATTTGGCTGTCTACAAAAAATGTCCGGAGATCTGTTCATGATCTCAAGCTCAAACCAACTTGGGTTGTGCAGCAGGATTATGATCCAACACACACCAGCAAGTCAGCTTCTGCATTTTGTGTTCAGCTGTGTGGTCACTGACAAATATTTCATTTTCTGAAACATTTAAGTGTAATAGACCTGCAAAAACACTTTTTCACACCACTGTGTTATCATTGCACTAATGAAACAATATCAATTATTATCATCTAGCAACATTTTTCACAGCGACAGACCTAATCAGGTACGTCAGACATGAATGCAACACAATCAACACAAATAAAAGATCTTAAGAACAAACTCTGCGTGCAGCAAGACAATTAATGGTTTTAACCAAATTCACGAAAGGTATAAAAATGAATAAACTATCAGCAGTGTAAGCCCTATTTGTCCCTCCAACTTCACATTCCAGTATCTGGTGCTCCTACCACTTCTGCAGCTGACACGTTTGCAGACAGAGACATTAGCGATTACCATACAACGCGCAACATGGCAACAAGGCAGGAATTAGGTCATTGCGACAGGAAGAGGTGGCTGTGAACGTGCATCCACACGCCGTTTAGCTTTAGAAATGATTCGAGAAATGTGTGGCACTGAAGGAAAATGTTTGGTTTATTTTCTCACTTTGAGCTGTAGCCATCTTTGTCGTGGTCATAATTACCGAGTTAAGTTTACCTCCCATGCAATATTTCAGCTGAAACCACAACAAAATGATCAGCAATTTTTAATTTGAGTCAAAATGAGGTCACAGTGGGACAATCAAAACAGACTTAGCAGGTTTAATGTAGACGTTTACAGGGGTGGGTTTGTTTACTTTTGAAAATGCACATGTACAGATGATTTGTGGAAAGGACATGGATCTCCATTGCAAATCGCAGCTGCATTAAGGTTCATAACATACCCAATAGTTCCTTACTGATGATCTGAAATGAAGGTCAAAGAGCAAGAAGAGTAGAAACTATGAAGCGAATACAGAAAAGAAGTTGAGAGGAAAAAAATACTGTATATAGAAATATGAAAAGGAAATGCATGTGGAAAAATCCAAAAATAATGGAAAATACACACATGTACACATATTCTTTTTCCATGTTGTCCTGGCTTTTCGGTTTTGCCTTTTCCGTTTACTTTTTGTCGTTTACCAGATGCCTCAAGCTGGCGACAAAAAGCAAAGGCAATAGAAGGACCCGGCCATACTTGCGATGTAGTGGCTGTGTTTAAATGGAGCTCTTAGCGCCGACAGGAAGTAACGTCACTATCACAACACCGTGCACTGTAAGACCACAATTTCAAACAATTTGGGTTTGGTTTGGTACAAATTCGGTTCCTTCGCAGCAGCATGATAAAACAATATTTTGGCCACGCTAACTAAAGTATTCACCACGAGGTCAATTGTGTCGTTTAGCCTTAAAGTTGAGTCCAGCATGTTCTTAACACTGGTCTGTTGTCTTTCAGTCTTTTTATTCAGCACATTTGTTTGTTTATGGTTGTAAAAACGTCACTTACCCTGCATAGTCTTGGTAATACATACTCATTTGGGTTTACAGTATCACATACTTTGCGAGAACGTCTTACACGATGGAGTCCATATCAAAGCTGCTGAGAGAAGCGGCTAACAGGCTGGATGGGATGAGTTACCTTTGCCTTTTCAAAAGACAAAACAGGAGAATCGATGACAAAATGGAAACAACAAAGACAGTACGGAAAAGAATATGACTGCATTTGTATATTTTTGGCCGCACGGTGGTTGAGTGTTTAGCATGTTGGCCACACAGTCAGGAGATTTGGAAGACTTGGGTTGGAATTCCCGCTGTGTGGAGTTCTCCCCGTGTACGTGTGGGTTTTCTCCGGGTACTCCGCTTTCCTCCCACGTTCCAAAAACATGCATGTTAGCTTCATTGGCCGCTCTAAGTTGTCCATTAGAGTGTGAATGTTTGTTTGTCTGCCCTGCCCTTGGCTGGCTGGGATAGGCTCCAGCATAGCCGCAACCCTAATGAGGATAAGCAGCACAGAAAATGGATGGATTGTATATTTTTGTATTATTGATTCTCTTTATTTTTCCACGTGTAGTTCCTTCTCATTTTGGCACTTGTGTCATTCCATAGAGCTTTACACCAAAACACCATGAGAAGCTTCTCAGCGGGATCATCTTTAATGTTTCAATGACAGGAAAAGCCCTCCTTCAACACTACCGTGGAATCAGGAGGTATTCTTTTTTCTTTTGCAGCATTTTTCTAAATCTAGCTGACAAGTGAACATGTGCAAAGCCAGATGGAAATGCAACAAGCCCTGTGTGGGAAGCGGGAAGGACGTCGCTGTGTTAAGCGCTGCCCCCCAAAACAACACATTTTGGACGTTCTAACGGAGCGACCAGGGGTAATAGAAGAAAGTACCTGTGAAAAAGGGAACAATCAGTCCAGCCAAATAACACACATGCTACAAAAGACCTAAAGGTGAACTTCAGGCCATTCTCTTTTCACAAGCTGCGCTCAAGTCCCCTTGAGGGAGCAAACCAGTTGAGGGCCGACTGACTGGCCTAATTGCGCCCTCTGCGGGTTGCTGCTAAGCATGACCTAGAAAAGAACAAATCTTCTGCATCTACATTTTGCACAGTTCCAAGCACACCGATGGACGCACCACGTCTGGACTGCAAGATGCAAGAGTCTGTCTCGGTTTCTTGTGTTGTGAGTAGAAAGATGGAGGCAAAGGGGGGGGGAAGCCCCAGAAATTGGAGAAAATTCTTCATCAACCTATCTAGAACTACGGTTCCGTTCGGAAGGCACCGAGAAGCAGCGCATTCCCCAGACGTTCTCCACAAAGCAGATATTTCGTTTTGAAAAAGGCACTAGTGGAATGTTTGGGACTCACCCTTGAAGTTCCAGATGGGCAGAAGCCCCCCAACTCCACCGCTGATGTTACTCATGTCGCATGGCACCGCGGGGATGCCCCGAACCTTGTCCGTGGTTCTTTTCCAACCAGATGAGCCCCCAGCAGCTTAGTTGCGCGCGTCAGTCTGCGGAAGCCGAACCTGCTCCGCGCACTCGTCACGCTCCATCTTCAAGTACTGGAAGTGGTGTCACGAACAGTTGGTGTCGAGCTACTGAAATAACAAACAGGATAACGGAGATGTGGGGTAGGCTCCCTCCCCGAGTGCTCTCCAAAGGATCCAGCCGGAGCGCAACACGCGCGCCCGGGAGGAGAGGGAAGGACGTGTGACGTCACATGGCATCTTCATCGCCGTTTGGAAGACACAAGAACGAGAAAGAGTGTACAGTAGGAGTTTAGGGATGAATGTGCTGCGGGCTTCATCCATGAAGTCTTGGATCAGGACCTGCACCCCCAGCACGGCTGAAGTCCAGCATCACGTTGAAACAACGTTTAGATTTGCTCATTTTGGCCAATAAGCCGAATTAATTCCTTCCGAAAGAATTCTCTTCATCCCATGTGACATGACACTTGGCTAATTCCTTCCACTGACCCCTCGTACTGGTCTGCACATGTAATACTGTATAAATACAGAGTACTGTAATACTTTTGTGACGTAATAATACAACCTGAAACAGAATGTATATTGAGCTCAACCTTACCCTGCAAACCTTACCCTGTGGCATGGACTCTACCAACTCGTGGCACCTTCAGCCCTCCAACATTCTTCAACAACATTCCTCAATTCATCAACATTTCTTGCTTTCGCTTCATTTTTGATGTCAGCCCACAAGTTCTCCATTGGATGAAGGTCCGGGGATGGGGCTGGCCCCTCCATAACATAAGAACATAAGAAGATGTTGCTGGTTTCCTAGTGTGTTCGGGGTGATGGTCTTGTTGAAACAGACATATTAAGGGCGTGTCCTCTTCAAGTATTTGGACATATGCAACTCATCCATGATCCCTGCTATGGGATAAATAGTAGGAGAAACATGCCCATGTCATGATGCTTCACTGTGTACGGTGGCTTCCATTCAGAGTTTGGGGGTCGTCTCACAAACTCTCTGTGGCACTTGGACCCAAAAAGAACAATTTTACTCTCATCAGTCCACAAAATGTTCCTCCTTTTCTCTTTAGGCCAGTTGATGTGCTCTTTGGCAAATTGTAACCTCTTCTGCACTTGCCCTTTTTTAACAGAGGGACTTTGCTGGGGATCCTTGGAGATTAGCTTCACACAGACATCTTCTAACTGTCACAGTACTTACAGGTAACTCCAGACAGTCTTTGATAATCCTGGAGCATATCATTGGCTGAGCCTTTGCCATTCTGGTTATTCTTCCATCCATTTTGATAGTCGTCTTTTTTTTTCTTCCACATGTCTCTGGTTTTGCTCTCCATTTTAAGGCATTTGAGATCATTTTAGTTGAACAGCTAAATCTTTTGTGCACCTCTTCATAAGTTTTCCCTTCTCCAATCAACTTTTGAATCCAAGTACGCAGTTCTTCTGTACAATGTCTTGAAGGAGCCTTTTTCCTCAGGCTTTCAAAGAGAAATGATGTTCAACAAGTTCTGCTTTCATCCTTAAATAGGGTCACCTGATTCACACCTCTTTTTTCTCTACATTTATCACTGATTGAATGCCACACTGCTATTTTTTGGACACCCCCTTTCAACTAATTGGCCAATTACACAACCTTAAGAGCGTGCATATCATGAATGCTGGGTCTTGTTTGTTTTCTGAGAATCTACTGCACCTACTGGTAACTTGTCGTGTAGCAATAAAAATATACTAATAACAGTACTTCATCTGCTTAGTCACATTGCACTGCTGTTATTTAGAACATATATGGACACATATGACAATATATGTCTATGTGACTGAAAACTGTCTAATATATGAAACAAATACTTCATTCCTCTCCAATAACATATTATAATGGAGTTGTCCATTGGTAAATTAGTTTATTGACTAATTTTCCATATTCAAAGTTCAACTTAGCTTAGCAGTCTCAATTCATGCGAAAATAGCCAATTACCGTGGAGCCTTTTCAAACAAAGGAAATATTATATAATGAATTTACTATGTGACTCATTCACTGCAAACGAAGTCATCTAACAACTTCCTAAAGGTTACCTTCATAGTGTAGTGACATGCAGCTTCCGCCCGAGTCTTTATGGCTTCATATAGGAACTTATCAGGTTATACAGTCCCCCTAAAATAAACCAAACAATGTCCATGAGTTCTGCTATTTTAAACAAACTGCTGTGTTCCATCACATTAATTAGCCCCTAGTAATGTTTTAATGTTTGACATTACCAGCTGAACCATTTCCATGCTTGTTCTTCTGAGTCCTTACGCTCAATGAAGTTCGTAAACATTCAGCACTTTGAAATGTCAGCCTCAACCTCTTTTTCCGTTGGGCCATACGCCTCAACCAATCGTGTGGTATGTTTACAAGATAATAACTAAAACCAAGGGCTTCATACTTATGGAAAATTTACCCAGAGAAAAACCCACACAGAGATGTCCAGCTGAGATTTGAACCCACATTTCCTAAAAGATCTACCAGATGCCAATGATGGCAGTGGTAGCTGCTACTGCTGAGACGGATACTGAGGAGGTTCCTTTGCATCATGGACAACCAGAATCATCCAAAGCACAGCATCATCTCCCAACAGAACAGCAGTTTCAGTGGCCGATTATTACCACTGTCCTGCTCCACTGAAAGACTGTGAAGGTCATTCCTCTGCTGAGGGGGAGGGATAAAAACACACATAGGAATGGACTTTTTATTTGTTTTTTACCTAATTATGTATTACTGTACTACATAGTTAAAGTGTTATGATCCCTCTTTATTTATTGTTATTCTATTTTCTTATCTCACCTGTCTTGCCGTGGTTGTATTATCTTGTTATTAAGTGTTTAGGTTTAGTACACATTATTTTCAGAGCTACTGGAAATATGAATTTCTCTTGGAGATGAATTTATATTCCATTCATTCCATTCTCCTCCACTTAGCTGGGTTCGGGTCGCGGGGGCAGCAGTCTCAGTCTCCGACCACCAGTAGGACACCAAGGAGTTCCCAGGCCAGCTGTGAGACATAATCCCTCCAGCATGTCCCAGGTCTTCCCTTGGGCCTTCTCCCAGCTGGGCAGGCCCGGGTCACCTCACCAGGGAGGCCTGAGCCACCTCAACTGGCTCCTCTCAATGTGAAGGAGCAGGAGCTCTACTCTGAGCTCCTCTCGAATGGCTGAGCTCCTCACCCTATCCCTTAGGGTGAGTCCAGCTACCTTACAGAGGAAACTCATTTCCACCGCTTGTATCCGTGATCTCGTTCTTATGGTCATGACCATAGGTGAGGGTGGAAACATAGATTGATAGGTAAATTGAAAGCTTTGCCTTCCGGCTTAGCTCGACGGTCCGGTACAGCAACCGCATTACTGGAGACGCTGCACCAATCCGTCTGTCGACCTCATGCTCCAACCTTCCCTCACTCACGAAGAAGTGGAGATTAAGTATTAGGTACAAGGTATTAAGTATCTCTCTATCTATACAGTGGGGACTTGAGCAGCCAGGATTTTAAAATAATTATAACAATAACATTTATTGTCATATGTTGCCATTTACCCTCCCTAAAATTCTAACCACAGTCCCCTGTGCCAAGTGTCAATGTCATTACCCACTACACCACTCAAACTCGGAGCCCACAAATCAAATTTCGTGGACCATAAGTTGACATCAAAGAATAGTGAAACTGTGTCCTGCAATATCCAGGGAAGGTCAGTGTCACAGTTAGGGGCAAGTAAACACCAAACCTGACCTTCGAGTGGTGTCATCCCATCTAGACAGAGGGGGTCACTGTAGACACTACCTACAATCACAATACTAACACAAAATGACAACACGTACTGTAAGTAAATAGGGAATAAAAATGTTAACTCTAAACATCCATCTTTTTACAAACCAATGACCACATTGCATGCTGGGAGCCGCCATCACTCCCAGTTATGGGTGTGACAAAACATCTTCACTATGGCAATATTAAACCTTTCTATGGATTGTTGAAAAGCTTTCTCCTTGTGTCATTTTTTGAAAAAAAAAAAGAAGTAAATATAAGAATCGCCGTTCCTTCTCGGTGAGCCGAGTCACCATTTTACATGTCATCTAGAAGGAGCTCCTCATCACAAGGGAACAAAATTGGACAGAAAGGAATGAAAGAAAAGAAGAATCGACAAGGTCCTGCCGGTGAAGTTTAATGGAACCCACCCAACACTAAATGTCATTTAGACACCCTCCCTCCCTCCTCTGAAATCCTCCTTTGATCGGCCCCTCCCTCCTCTGAAATCCTCTTTGATTGGCCCCACCCTCCTCTGAAATCCTCCTTCACTCGGTCCCTCCCAGTATTACTTTTTTACAGTACTTTTTAACAGTAGTTTTACAATACATCAGTGCTGTCTGTAGAGAAGTGCGACCACAGTGATTTCCTTTTCCAATTGATACCAATTGGAGCATTAAGCAATGGTGACAAATATCAATAGTTCGGTATCGTTCCACATTATCTGACATGCCTGCATTGGTTGACAATTGCATTGTTAATTGCACATTATTGCACATACTAGGTCATGCACGAAAGAATGAGATCGCGGATATGAGATAAATATATATATATAGCGGCGGAAATGAGTTTCCTTCGTAGGGTGGCTGGACTCACCCTAAGAGATAGGGTGAGGAGCTCGGCCATCCGGGAGGAGCTCAGAGTAGAGCCGCTGCTCCTTCACATCGAGAGGAGCCAGTTGAGGTGGCTCGGGCATCTAGTCCGGATGCCTTTCGGGCGCCTCCCTGGTGAGGTGTTTTGGGCATGTTTTGTCGGGAGAAGGCCCCCGGGAAGACCTTAGACACGCTGGAGGGACTATGTCTCACAGCTGGCCTGGGAACGCCTTGGTATCCTCCCGATGGAGCTGGAAGAGGTCGCTGGGGACCGGGACTTCCCTATTAAAGCTGCTGCCCCCGCGACCCGGATAAGCGGTGGAAAATGGATGGATGAATGGAATTGCACATACATCTTTATTTAGAGACCCTACAAGAATGCCTTGCCCCTTTCTGGACTTGTCTTTCAAGGTGCTAGCAGGCCAACTGTTAGCATATTAGCATTTTAGCTAATTTCCTTCTTTTTAAAGCCTAAATTTATGCTTTTCATAATATTGGGACATGAAGGAAATATGACAGTTATTGTAGGGCTTGGCATCCTGCAGCAGCACCGGGTTTCCAAGCATCGGCACCCGTGCCACAGAGGGGACGCGGGGCCACAAGAGGAAATCCCTTCACTCAATCAGGTTGGCAACCTAACACACAAGCGCCAGCTTTCACAGGACCTCCAGCGGCCGGCCAGTATAACGAGGCCGGCGCCCACTATCAGGCTTAGGGGTACCTGGGAGGCCCAAGGGGCAAGGACACGGCTGAACCCTTGCTCCCCATGACTGTGGATGGGAAATCATTGACAGACTGGTGGACACTGGTGCTACGGGCTCCAGCTGAGACACGAGTGAGAGACTGAAACCCCAGTGTGCCTCATTGGACGGGTCTTGCTTATAGCAACACAAGCAACCATACTGTGTGGACCGGCTGGCCTCACAGTTCAATTTCCGGATGGAACATTTGTGGACTGCAATACTGGACACACGGGAGGTCAGTGATTAATCAAACCTGTTTTCAATACACCGTCATCTATTAGGCAGCCTTGCTGGAAAGGCAGCCTACCAGCTGTGGAAACCGTGGATCCTGACTCGTGGTGTGTATCTCTCGCCCTCTGACCCGTTCCATTGTACGTTGTACTATGACAGAAATGACGATGACACATATCACGAGGCTTTTGAGGGCCTGAAAGAAGACTCAGGTGAATGGTCTTTAGAGTCAGACGCACTGTATACTGGCAAAGAGGGGTGGCGGTCCACGTGCAATTGAATCAGGCGCAAGACAAATGGTTCCGAATGGGCCATGAATCGACACCCCGCATCACTCTGGCAGTATTCCCCAATCACGACAACTGGGTCCTATGGTAAAAACGTTAATATCTAAAAATGATTGGCAAAAGTCAGATGTTCCACAGGTTCAGTCAGTTTTAAAGACATTAAGGTCCAGTGCGTTTTCATGATTTCATTTGGGTTACAAGCTCGCAGCAAAAGTCGGTGCCGTATTCCAGTTCCTATTCTACTGCCACTTTTCTATGTCCACTTTTAGGATTTCTTCTTATGTTAACTAGTAGGCAATGTCAAGCCTTTTCCTTGCTGAGCCGTTTTTTTGTGTTCAAAATAACTAAAGTTATAACTACTAACTAAACTTGTGAATGGATTTGCATGAACATTTCAGCAATTAAGTTAAGTTTAGAGGGTTACAGTCTGGATCTAGGACTTTTTTTTTAAACTTTCTTTAACATTGCAAACAGGACCATTTTTGGCATTTGTGTGTATAACGGAATGGAATCTTTTTTCACTATTCTAGTTGGTCACCTGAAATATATTTTAGTCATACATTGTCAGGTTTTGGACAGGTGTGATGCTACAGGTGTGCGTATCTGATGGTGCTCACAGCAGTCAAGGAATGCTCAAGTCTGTATGCTCAGACACTTGGAAAAAACAGTGGTACAAGTACACAACCTGTGATAAGTACTTGTTTCTGTACAAAAGATGAAGGTATTGCAGCGCATATTTAGTCAATGAAATGTACACACAGCAGTACACATTTCACCATTTTTTTTTAGAAGCTGAGATTTCCTTGCAGTCTTAGAGAAATCACCACTGGTGTACACCCTTCTACAAAGCACCACACCACACCACAACACACTTGGGATTGGGAATGAAATCTATTTTGCCACCTGTTGAAATTAAAACATTTAAAAATCTTGCAGAAAAATGTCACAACCTAATAAAATAAAATATATAATTTGGGCCCATGCAGACATCTTTGTTACAAATAGTGACTTGTTCTATGCACACAAAAATCCTTCATAGCCCCCAGGGACATGATGGCAAACAACAGATAACTTCTGATAAGGTAACTTCTGTTGTGACCTGGCGCTATATAAATAAAATTGACTGAAGTGGGTCGATTTTCACACAGTCAATTATCTCCTTACACAACCCACTAGAGAAGTTCCTGTGTGCTCACATTACTCATGTGCTACTCTGAGTGATTTCTCAAAGTACAAGGTAAGAAAGCATTGCATCTCCTTGATTAAACTGGTCTATATATATATATATATATATATATATATGGTATATATATACACATACACACACAAATATATATACAGTAGTGTTATAAATAATAGTAGTGCAATGTGACTAACCAGATGAATTACTGTTTAGTATATTTTTTATTGCTACATGGCTAACATTACCAGTAGGTGCAGTAGATTCTCAAAAAACAAAAAACAAGATTCAGCATTCTTGATATGCACACTCTTTAGGCTGTGCAATTGGCCAAATACTTGAAAGGGATGTGTTAAAAAAAATAGCAGTGTGGCATTCAATCATTGACCAATTTAGTGAATTAGGTGGCCCCTTTTTAAGCATAAAAGCAGCACTTGTTGAATATCATTTCTCTTTGAAAGCCTGATGAAAATGGCTCCTTCAAGACAATGTTCAGACGAACAGCGTACTTTGATTAGAGGGGAAAACCTCAGGTGGAGGTGCAAAAAATGTTTGGCTGTTCAGCTAAAATGATCTCCAATGCCTTGAAAAGGAGAGCAAAACCAGAGACATGTGGCAGAAAAGGGAAGACAACTATCAAAATGGATGGAAGAATAACCAGAATGGCAAAAGCTCAGCCAATGATCAGCTCCAGGATGATCAAAGACAGTATGGAATTACCTGTAAGTACTGTGACAGAAGAGAAATGAAGGAACATTTTGTGGACTGATAAGTAAAATTGTTCTTTTTGGGTCTATGGGCCACAACCAGTTTGTGAGACGACCCCCAAACTGTGAATTGAAGCCACCGTACACAGTGAAGCATCATGATATGGGCATGTTTTTCCTACTATTTATCCCATAGCAGGGATCATGGATGAGTTTGCATATGTCAAAATACTTGACGAGGTCATGTTGCCTTATGCTAAAGAGGACATGCCCTTGAAATGGCTGTTTCGACAAGACAATAACCCCAAACACACTAGTAAACCAGCAACATCTTCTTATGTTCTTATGTTATGGAGTGGTCAGCCCAATCCCCGGACCTAAATCCAATGGAGAACTTGTTGAGTGACATCAAAAATGCTGTTTCTGAAGCAAAACCAGAAATTGTGGAGTGGAATAACAGCTCAAAGGTGCCACAGTTGGTTGACTCTATGCCACACAAATGTGAAGCACTTATAAGAAACACTGTTATCATACAACTAACTATTCGTGTAGTAATTCACAGGACGGCAGAGAATCTACTGCACCTGTTGCTAACTTCTTTGCCATGTAGCAGTAAAAATATACCAACAGCAGCACTTCATCTGGTCAGTCACATTGCACTGCTATTATGTAGAAGAATACTGTATGTTCATACACGGTACATACACATACTGTACATATACTGTATATCCACACACATACAGAAGGGAGGTTGAGCGACTGCCCAGTCAGGCGGTGCAGGATTTGATCCCAGGTCGGGATCTCACTGCTTAGCCCATCCAATGAAAGAGGGTGCCAACCTGACATTACCAAGGAGGCCTGAAACACACGCCCCATCCCACAGCTTTAATATGACTGACGGATACATCATTAACCTTCATGCCCCAGGTATTTTCATTTGGAGATCGATCCACCTAGTCCTAAAACAGAACGGATACACACACACACACACACACACACACCAGAAATGTGCTCAATATGCAGTCAACCTTCCTCTGTGGCCACCAGGTACCAGCAGGTTACCCCAAGAGTATGAACTGATGAAGGATAAAAAGAAAGGTTTAAGACAACTTGAACACGCAATGACAAGGACATGCATGAATAAGAATATTCACAGGCGGAGTCACACTTGGTATCCTGTCAACTCCTTGTCAGTTTCAGGATTTAACATTTTTGGAGTTTGTAAACCTCCATTAAACACTGCTGCCTTTCCGTTTTATTTCCATTTGATAATTAGGCCGGTTTTCCACCTGCCTTGCATATCTTTGGGTGCAGCTGCCTCCACCTCC
This sequence comes from Oostethus manadensis, assembly GCA_024372805.1. Lineage (NCBI taxonomy): Eukaryota > Metazoa > Chordata > Actinopteri > Syngnathiformes > Syngnathidae > Oostethus > Oostethus manadensis. Next base: position 277,918 of record QODF01000081.1, on the reverse strand, counting down.
GTCTCTGCCTCTCTGCCAGCAGTTGCCAAACATTTATAACTGTAACATCACCAATAATTATGTACTACCTGTATGTGACATAAATATAATCTTTATTTTAGTACACATTGTATGAGAAACAACTGTATGAGTAGCAATCTCTTGGTTGTACTACAACTAGACCATTAATAGACATTTTCTTTACAATCCTCAGTGGGGTTCAGTTTTAATTTAAATATCCCACAACTATCATAGTATGACTGTATTTTTTTTCTATTATTGCGGGTCCATAGAAATACATTAAAAATGATGGGGCAGAATATAAAAACATAAAAAAACTAGATCAGTGTGACCTTTGTACGTCTATGTGGAGAACAGGGGCCCAGTGGAAGCGGCAGTGAAGACAGGGCCAGTGTAAAGCCCCGGTCCATCAACAGGAACCTAGTGAACACAACAAAAGACGTTTTAGATTGAGTAGCGCAACACACAGTGCACAAAACAGTTATAAAAAGCCAGAACTTTGAAGGTTACTGCAGTTACCATTATCTCAATCATATCACATATCTTGGGCCTGGGATCACAGCCCAAACAAAGCAAAATCTCTTTGCTCAAATGTGTACACATTTTGGATAAAACTGCTGCTACTGCACAAAATACCAAAAGCTCTATTAATTTGGCACCATATAATAATACTGTGGAGTCCTAACCGATAGAAATAAAGAAATAAAACTATAAATTTCATGTGAACACAGAGGCGCTACCACCGCATATCACCAGAATAAGTATTGGACTTAGCCTTTATACAGCATTACAATGTATTTGGAATATATTATAATAAAAATCAATACAGTATGTGAAGTGTAGCTTCAATTTCAGAGAAAATAAATTTAAAAACATAACAACAAACCTCAATGAAAATAAAATCTGTCTCTTTTAGCATCAATTGCACTTAAAAACAAATCACAATCATAAAAAAACAAAAATAGACCCTCTCTCTGTTAAGAAAAAACACTCCAATAACAACCCCCATCACACACACACACACACACACGCACACACACACACACACAATGTAGTGTATTGTTAAACTAATGTAGGGTGTTATATTTAAGCTGGACCACGGTGGTGTCGGACTAAATGCAATGTTTCTGATGCGTTTCAACACGTCTTCTTTTACTCAGTTTTAGAGGTCAGGAATTGCTGTTTGTGACATGTACATGTACGTTGTCCAAGTGTCAAAATTTCTAACATTTCCACAAATGTTGGCTTTTCAACCAAACTGAAAGGTTGCATTTCTTTTGCAACTTAGCGAGTCACACTTTCTGTGATCGCACACTATTTTGCGCTGTTTTGTTTATATTTACTCTGCTGCTAAGTGTTGACTGTCGGCACGACGTCTCTGCTGTACATCCACACTGAGGCTGTGGCATTTGTCTTATGGCCTTTACACATGAGAGGTGACAAACAACTGCGATTGGCCAAACTCATTGCGAACGCGTCACAATCCCTGCACACGTGAGGCAACGAGCGGCTGTGACCAGCTATAACGGTGAGCGATGCATTCACATCCAAAGCAAATTGTACGAGTCTCTTATGGTTTTGATTAGCTCTCAGATGTGAAGGGAATTTAGAGCTATGAAAAGCAGCCGGTGTTACTAGCACGAGTACTGAATCTTGCTAGTACTGAAGATAAACTTACATAAATGTCTGTGTAAATGAATGTAAACTATTGTTTACTCTGGCACCAAAGACTTCCCATGCTGCTGCTTTTTTCTTAATCTCTCCATACTCTTTCTAGAAATGTCAAATAGTTCTGTAAATCTGACATAGCAAGTATCAATCTATGTTTATTGGCGAGAACGCACCGAGTAGCATCTTGTCTGATCATTGGTCGATCAATAAAACTCCCACTGATTGTGTGCACAATGACATGCACAAGCACAAACTTTCACATGCACAAATTTTGCGTGTCACTTGGCTGGACGGCGACACGCAATAATCGCCCTGTCACGAAAGTTCCATTGAAAATGAATGGATAGAGGCGATGTTGCCTCCCATGTGGGGCGCCCATTAAAACTCATTGCTTTTGTGCCTTCATTAATATTAACGTTTGCTTGCTAACTTGCTGCTAGTACTCTTGTTTTACTAGTAGCCTTGCCTCCACGTACTGGAAGAAAGACACTTAATCGCTGACTGATTTCACTCTCTCCGTCCATTCCACTGTACAACCCGTGCACACAGACACATGCAGAGTGAACCCTCTTGTCATCCAGCCAGTGTGGTAAAAATACATGCACATGTAAATTTATCGGGGGCGACAAAATTCTTGACTTGACTACTTTTTAAATTGTTTGATAATTGTTGATTGTGACAGGCCTACTGAACACTGACCTTATTCTCTTAAGTAGGACAGATTTCTATTTCCATCAGTCCATCCATTTTCTATGCCGCTTATCGTCATTAGGTTCGCGGGGCATATTTCTGCAGATATCTGCAAGATATTTATTTGTGCTATTTTATTCTGTGAATTTTGTTAGATGATGAATTGTGTTGTCTTGAATTAAAAACAAAATTAATAAACATAAAATTAAATATACAAAAAACATTTCACACAAATAAAGGCAAAAAACAATTCGCCCAAAAGTAAATTTTTTAGCGATTATCTATTTGTCAGGGACATTGGAATTGTGTGATGGCAGCCCTGGCCAATGGCACTTATCATAGATAAATAGAAAAATTTACAGTTCATCCAGGTGATCGGTATCAGCACCGGTCAATGTCACTCATGTCACTCAAGGTTACGGTCCATTCGGACCAGAACCTCTCGCCACAAGAACAGTTTCTTTCCTGCTGCTGTTGAACTCATGAACACTTTATAACATTTGCACTATGCTCACTTTATAACCAGTATTTTTGGCACCTTATAATACCTGCACTAAAAACACTCTCATGCCTTTACTTATCAGTGATTTCACCTTTTTACTCAGGGTTCTATGTTTAATTAGTTCTATGTTTATTTAATGCTATATGTTTACTTAGAATTCTACGTTGCACTGAGTCGCCAAAAAAAGTTCCTAGTTCGTGAATTGTTCACTTACAATGGCAATAAAGTTTTTCTGATTCTGATTCTGATGTTCGGTATGGAAATTGGCAGTGTAAATCCCTCAACAGCGCATCCCTGGTTGGAATTTGTTGAGAAGCTGTTGGGGGTGTCGAATCACTCATCTCTCTCCCCACCCGTCCTCCCATGGTTTTCCCAACAAGAGTCTTCAATAAAGGTAATAGTGACGGTAAATGTTAATTTATACTTTATATTATCGATAAAATGTATATTTGTTAATATTTTTGTGCGAAGTTATATAATATCATACGAGACAAATTGCCCCAGATTTCCTTCTTTCAGTTTTACTGTGATTGTTTGGAACAAATAAGGTACCACTGTATTAAATCTTGCTAAGCTTTCAGTGTTTGCAGTGCCCTCTTGGGCAAACCAAGAAAACAATGCAAATTTTTTGTGGTGCAATGACTTAACTGTGAGTACTGGAGCCTGTCAACATTGATATAGCTATTTGGATTAAATACCTCTCCAAGAGCCTGCAGTGCCACAGTTGCTGCCATGGCCTTGGCATGTTTCTTGTTTGGGCTGGCTGTCTGAGGCTGGTAGTCCACACCATTCACTGTGACCTGGTGAGTACACAATGCATGGATGATAGACACTGGCGACCTGAAAGGAGAAACAGAGCTGGCAAAAAAATAATTACCTTGAAGAGGAAATTCTTGCGGTGGTCCGGACCACTGTGATGAACCATGACAAAGTCAGGCTGCATCATCCGTTTCTTAGTGCACAACTCAATAAGAGCAGACACGGGATGCTTGCCTGAATGAGGAGAAACAATGAGGTGGTCCAGGTCTCTTAATATTAGTATACTTATTTTGGGGTGACCAAATGTCTTGTTTTCCCAGGAGATATCCTGTTTTTATGGCCTGGCCTTGCCATCCTGGTTTCTTTATAGAAAGTGCTGAATGTGTCACGATTTCCTTGGTTGTCATTGGGCCATTAAAGCTATATCCACACAAAGACAAAAAGCTCATCCTTTCCAAAACGTTTTCTGTAAAGATGGAGCCAGTTCATAAACTATGTGTGTCCATATGAATGTGGTGAAAAGGAGTGAAAAGGATGTAATACATATGCCAAACCTGTTTGTGGCACTGTGTGGAAACATGTGACAGACCAAACCAGCAACCAAACACTGGGCATGCACAGTTGCGCGGGCGGCCTGTAAACAGGAAACTGAGCGGCAAGTACAAGTGGCCGAACTGGACCGACGATGAAGTGGACGTGTTGCTTTGGGCCACACTGGATTTTAAAACCAGAATAAAGTGATGTGCTGTGTCTTCCAGCATTTGTTGTTCTTCTCAAAAATGAAGAAGAAGCAGATTTTGCTGCAGTAGCGACAGTAGGCTCATTCATTCAGTAGGACAAAAGCAACAATGTACGGTGCCATTGTTGTTTCCGTGTTTGGGGTTTTAGCGCATGTGCGTTTGTAAAGGGGTGGAGCTATGATGCAAGCGTTTTCATAGAAGCTGGGGCGAAGCCGTAAATACGGAGCCGCAAAAATGGCGTCTTCAAATCTTTCCACTCTGGGACCCGATCAAAAGTGTTTGTTTACAGACCCTGGAAACGCCGGCTTTGTGTGGATGATACGCAGTTTTGATAAAGTATTTATGCGTTTAGGCTTCAGGTCTTCGTGTGGATGGGGTTTATATGTACTGGCATTAGCAAACCTGTCATGCTGTACTCAGGCTTAAGCTTGTATGCTTTAATGCTCTGCAGGTACGCGTTTCATTTGAAAGAGAAAGCATGAATGCGCGTAGGTGGAGTGATAAGCGCTTGGCGAATTAGAGAGCTCCCATCAAAATAATAGCAGTACAATGTGACTAACCAGATTAATTACTGTTAGTATATTTTTATTGTTAGATGGCAAACAGGTTACCAGTAGGCACAGTAGATTCTCAGAAAACAAACAAGACCCAGCATTCATGATATGCACGCTCTTAAAACTGTGCAATTGGGCAATTAGTTGAAAGGGGTGTGTTAAAAAAATAGCAGTGTGGCATTCAGTCAGTAATCTATGCAGTGAAAAAACAGGTGTGAATCAGGTGGCCACCAATTTAAGGATAAAGCAGCACTTGAACATCATTTCTCTTTGAAAGCCTGAGGAAAATAGGTCATTCAAGGCATTGTTCAGAAAAACAGCGTACTTTGATTAAAAAGTTGATCTGAGAGGGGAAAACTTATGAAGAGGTGCAAAAAAGTTAAAACTAAAATGATCTTCAATGCCTTAAAATAGAGAGCAATACCAGAGAAACGTGGGAGAAAACGGAAGACAACTATCAAAATGGATGGAAGAATAACCCGAATGGCAAAGGCTCAGCCAATAATCAGCTCCAGGATGATCAAAGACTGTCTGGAGTTACCTCAAAGTACTGTGACAGTTAGAAGACGTCTGTGTGAAGCTAATCTATTTACAATAATCCCCTGCAAAGTCCCTCTGTTAAAAAAAGGCATGTGTAGAAGAGGTTACAATTTGTCAAAGAACACATCAACTGGCCTAAAGAGGAATGGAGGAACATTTTGTGTACTGATGAGAGTAAAATTGTTCTTTTTGGGTCCAACTGCCACAGAGAGTTTGTGAGACGACCCCCAAACTCTGAATTCAAGCTACAGTGAAGACAGTGAAGCATCATGATATGGGCATGTTTCTCCTACTATGGTGTTGGGTCTATTTATCCCATAGCAGGGATCATGGATCAGTTTGCACATGTCAAAATACTTGAATTAGGTAATTAGGGATTTAATACTTGAAATAGCTGTTTCAACAAGAACACACTAGTAAACCACCAACATCTTGTTATGTTGTTATGTTATGGAGGGGCCAGCCCAATCCCCGGACCTTAATCCAATAGAAAACTTGTGGGGTGACATCAAAAATGCTGTTTGTGAAGCAAAAGCAAGAAATGTTGATGAATTGTGGAATGTTGTTAAAGAATGTTGGAGTGGAATAACAGCTGAAAGGTGCCATAAGTTGGTTAGGTCCATGTCACACAAATGTGAAGCACTTATAAAAAAAACTAAATATTCGTTTAGTCATTCAAAAGATTGACAAATCCTAGAAACAAAAAAGTATGTAAAAAATAGTTTTGAGTTTCTAAAGTCAACGGCAGACACTGCTATTTTTTTTTAACACACCATTTTCAACTAATTGTCCAATTGACTTTAAGAGCGTGCATATCATGAATGCTGGGTCTTGATTGTTTTCTGAGAATCTATTGCACCTACTAGAAATTTGTTTGCCATGTAGCAATAAAAATATAATAACAGTAATTCATCTGCTTAGTCACGTTGCACTGCTATTATTTTTAACACTACTGTAACTGCCTCATACAGCTGCCACTCCTAGCAAATGCAATGTTCACTTTAATTCAGTCAGTTTATCAGCAATAATACTTGAAAAATTTTACCCATGAGGTCCTTTGTTACCACCAGTCCCCCCGTTGGTTTTTGGTGCTTCTCCCCTTCGGCAACCAGACCTGAATCAAACAAGATTAACATTTTATCACCATTCATTTCAAGTCTATGGAATTACGTAGAAGCCTGCAAACCTTTGCGGTCCACCTTGAAGTCAATGATGATCGGTTCCACTGTGCCTTCGCGATTCCTCCCAAGGCCTTCCCCTGTCTTCCAGCCCATCTTTCTCATTAGAAACTCGCCTACGCCGCCTGACACCGGTGCAGCCTTGAGAAACTGGTCCTAAACAAGATATTTGAGGGTCATCAGAACAGATCTAGAGAAAAGATGTAAATGGTCAGTCCTCTAATCTTATCCTCCACCAACCCCTACATTACCAAGCTATGATCTCTTGGAACTTATATGGTGACAAAATGGCATAAGTTTTTAATTGAAAATTTACCAGAGACTCCTCCGTGAATCACCACCTTATCGTGGTGGAAGGGTTTGAGTGCCCGAGTGATCCTAGGAGCTATGTTGTCGGGGGATTCATGCCCCTGGTAGGGTCTCCCAAGGCAAACAGGTTCTAGGTGACGGGCCAGACTAAGAGTGATTCAGAAGACCTTTATGATTAAAAGTAAGAGGAGTGACTGCACCTCGCCCGGACGTGGGATACCGGGGCCTCACCGTGGAGCCAAGCCTGGGGAAGGTGCTCGCAGGCGAGCGCCTGGTGGCCAGGCCTTTACCCGTGGGGCCTGGCCGGGCCCGGCCCGAACAAGCAGCACGGGCCAGACACCCCCCCCCCGCAGACCCACCACCTGCAGGGGCAAGTATAAGGGTCCGGTGCCATGTGATTTGGGCAGTGGTCGAGGGCGGGTGTCTGGGCGACCTGGTCTTCGGCGGACAAATCTAGTTCCTGGGACATGGAATGTCACTTCTGTGGTGGGGAAGGAGCTCGAGCTTGTGCAAGAGGCGGAGACATTCTGACTAGATATAGTGTTTCTGTATAGTTCTTCTGTACTGGAGTCGTCCCCGGTGAACGAGAGAGTTATTTCCCTACGCCTTCAAGCTGGGGAAAGGGTCCTGACTGTGGTTTGTGCGTCAGCGCCGAACAGCAGTTTAGAGTACTCAGACTTCTTGGAGTCTATCAGAGGGGTTCTAGAAAGCACCCCAGCTGGTGACTCCATAGTTCTACTGGGAGATTGGGAGTACAGTGCCCAGGTGGGCGATGACAGTGTAACTTGGAGGGGCGTGATTGGGAGGAACGGCTTCCCTGATCTGAACCCGTGTGGTGTGTTGTTGCTGGACTTCCGTGCGAACCACAGTTTGTCCATAACAAACACCATGTTGGAACATAAGGATGTCCATAAGTGCACTTGGCACCAGGACACCATAGGTCGGAGGTCCGTGATTGACTTTGTGGTCGTATCATCAGACCTGCGTCCGCATGTTCTGGGTACGCGGGTTAAGAGAGGGGCTGAGGTGTCAACTAAACACCACCTGGTGATGAGTTGGCTTAGATGGCGGGGAAGGATGTCGGACAGACCTGGTAGACCCAAACGCGTAGTGAGGGTGTGCTGGGAACGTCTGGCAGAGTCCCGTTCGTCGAGTCTTCAACTCTCATGTCCAGCAGAGCTCCGCCTGCCTCTTGAGGGAGGACCGGGATATTGAGTCCGAATGGGCCGTATTCCGTGCCTCCATTGCTGAGGCAGCCAGTCAGAGTTGCGGCCGCAAGGTGGTCAGTGCCAGTTGTGGTGGCACCCCCCGAACCCGATGGTGGACACCGGGGTTTGGGGCTGCTGTCAAGCTGAAGAAGGAGTCCTATCAAGCATGGATGGCTTGCGGGACTACTGAAGCAGCTGACAGGCACCGGCAGGCCAAGCGGCAAGCGGCTTTTGTAATGGTCGAGGCAAAAACCTGGGTGTGGGAGGAGTTCAGTGAGGCTATGGAGCACGACTTTCGGTCAGCCTTGAAGAGGTTCTGGCAAACCGTCCGACACCTCAGAAAGGGGAAGCGGTCCCCAGTTCACACTGTTTACAGTGCGGACGGGGGCTTGCTGACCTCGACTGCGGATACAGTGGGTCGGTGGAAGGCATACTTTGAGGCTCTTCTCAATCCCACTGACATACCTTCCATAGAGGAAGCAGAGTCTGAGGACTCGTACGTGGACAGTTCTATCACCATGGCTAAGGTATTTGGGTTAGTTAAACACTCCCCAATGGCAAGGGTCCTGGGGAGGACGAGTTTCGCCCTGAATTTCTCAAGGCTCTGGATGTTGGAGAACTATCTTGACTGACACGCCTCTTCAACATTGCATGGAAGTCGGGAACAGTACCTCTGGACCGGCAGACCGGGGTGGTGGTCCCCATTTTTAAAAAGGAAGACCGGAGAGTGTGTTCCAACTATAGGGGGATCACACTCCTCACCCTACCTGGGAAAGTCTACTCCAGGGTGCTGGAGAGAAGGGTACGACTGTGGGTCGAAGCTCGGTTACAGGAGTTGCAATGTGGTTTTCATCCCGGAACACTGGACCAGCTCCACACCCTTGCAAGGGTACTGGAGGGTATGTGGGAGTTTGCCCAACAAGTCTACATGTGCTTTGTAGACTTGGAAAAGGCATTCAACCGTGTCTCTCGTGGTTTCCTGTCGGGGGTGCTCCAGGAGTATGGGATTGACGGTCCGCTACTACGTGCCCTTCGAACCTTGTACTATTTAAGCAGGAGCCTGGTTCGCATTGCCAGCAGTAAGTCGAACTTGTTTCCGGTGAACGTTGGCCTCCGCCAAGGTTGCCCTTTGTCACCGATTCAGTTCATAATCTTCATGGACAGAATTTCTAGGCGCAGTCAAGGTGTTGAGGGACTCCAGCTTGGTGACCTTAGGATCCCGTCTCTCCTATTTGCAGGTGATGTGGTCCCTATGGCCTCATCAGGCTGTGACCTTCAGCGTTTACTGGAGCAGTTTGCAGCTGAGTGTCAAGATTCTGGGATGAGACTCAGCACCTCCAGGCCGTGGTTCTGTCGGAAACGGGTGGAATCTATCCCGTGGGTTGGGAGTAAGGTCTTGCCTCAGGTGAAGGAGTTCAAGTATCTCTGGGTCTTCCAAATCCAAATCCATTTTATTTGTATAGCACATTTAAAAGCAACAAAGTTGACCAAAGTGCTTCACAGCATAGTTAAAATAGAGTACATAAAATAACAATAAATATAAAACAAATGGTAATATAAAATCACAAGACAAATAAAACTTAATTACGATGACTCTCAGTTTGTGTTAAAAGCCAAGGAGTAAAGATAAGTCTTTAAACGTGTCTGAAAAACTGACAAATTTGGTGCAAGCCTAACATGTAGCGGCAGTTTGTTCCATAACGCAGGACCTCTGACTGAAAAAGGCCCAGTCTCCCCGGCTCTTAAGTCTGCTCATCGGCATTTTCAATACAATCTGGTCTGCAGATCTGAGAGATCTGGAAGGAGTATAAGGCGACAAGAGCGAAGAAATATACGAAGGAGCTAGACCGTTAAGAGATTTAAAAACAAATAATAAAACCTTAAAATCAACCCTGAACTTGACTGGAAGCCAATGCAAAGATGCCAAAACCGGAGTAATGTGTTCCCTTTTTCTAGTGTTGGTCAAAAGACGTGCCACAGCATTTTGCAGAAGCTGAAGGCGGGACAGAGTGGCTGAGGAGACTCCAGAGTAAAGCGCGTTGCAATAGTCCAGCCGGGAAGTAATGAAGGCGTGGATCAGGGTTTTAAAATTACTATCTTGATCACTAGTGAGGGACGGTTGGAGCGTGAGGTTGACAGACGGATCGGTGCAGCATCAGCAGTAATGCGGTCGCTGTACCGGACCGTCGTGGTGAAGAGAGAGCTGAGCCGGAAGGCAAAGCTCTCTGTTTACAGATCGATCTACGCTCCCACCCTCACCTATGGTCATGAGTTATCGGTCATGACCGAAAGAACGAGATCGCGGATACAAGCGGCAGAAATGAGTTTCCTCTGTAGGGTGGCTGGACTCACCCTAAGAGATAGGGTGAGGAACTCGGCCACCCGGGAGGAGCTCAGAGTAGAGCAGCTGCTCCTTCACATTCAGAGGAGCCAGTTAAGGTGGCTCGGGCATCTAGTCCGGATTCCTCCCGGGCGTCTCCCTAGTGAGGTGTTTTGTGCATGCCCAGCCGGCAGAGGGCACTGGGGAAGACCTAGGACACGCTGTCTCACAGCTGGCCTGGGAACGCCTTGGTGCCTTCCCGGTGGAGCTGGAAGAGGTTGCCGGAGACCGGGAAGTCTGGACATCCCTACTGAAACTGCTGCCCGCGCGGCTCAGACTCAGATAAGCAAATGGAATGGAATTTACCAGACAAATAAGGTTTATTTCCACAAAGTATCGGTATCAAATAAATTTTGCTGATACCTGTCTTAACTTTACTCGGTATTGGATCAGAAAGTAAAGGTGGGGGCACGGCGGCCGAGTGTTTAGCATGTTGACAATACAGTCAGGAGATTTGAAAAATCTGCGTTACAATCTCCACCTGGGAATCTCTGTGTGGAGTTTGCATGTTCTCCCTGTGCATGCATGGGTTTTCTCCAGGTACTCTGGTTTCTTCCCACATTCCATAATCAAGGATGTTAGGTAGTGCCTTGTCAAAGTAGCTACAGTAGTGCGTGAAGTTGGATACACCTGCGCTATCCTAAACCTGGACACCAAATTTACAATGTTTTATACTGTATTGTCCTTGGACACTTTTTTTTTTTAAATCATTACTTTTGAAAGTTCTCCATGGTTCAGTTCGGCCCCACCCATGACCTGATGTTTACAGATCCCTGTTTAAAAATTATGTTTGAACGCTACATATGATGATAATAATGATTAAGCTTTCAGGTTTGACGCCAGGCTGGTGATTTCAGATCTGAAGTAAATATTGAAGGAGTACTATTATTGACAAGATCGGACTTCATTAATCCCACAAGGAGAAAATCCAGGTTTACAGCAGCAAAAGTACAAGGGCACACATAGTAATGTACACCAGAAGGGAGTACTGAAAATGTAAATCTTGGTAATATAATTATACAGTAAATAGTAAAATTATTATAGTAAAGTAATAATAGTATAAGTTATATACACTATTCAAACTAAAGGTTTATTGCATGGTTAGTACACGGTTTTTGCACGGTTTATTGTACAGTTATTGTACAGGACTTTTTGGAGCAGTTTTTGTTTGAGTCAGACAAATGCAAGAAAGAAAGACCTGCGATACCTCTCCTTCACACACTTTGGATGAATCATCTTGTCACTAATGAAATCACGTACTGAGGCTAGAGAGAAAGAGGGTGGTTCGAGAAGACAGTTGGCATTTGTTGCTCAAAAAATGAGAGGAAGACTTTTTAAATCAGAGTACAGTAACCTATCAGTCAAACTTCTGGGATATTGATCTGGTCAGTTAAGTAGCAGAGGGGGTTGTTCATCAGTTTCAGCTGCTTTGTTGTTAATGAAATCAACAACAGGAGCATCAGAGGGGCAACGATGAGACAGACCCCAAAACAGGTATGGTTTTCCAGGTTGAGGCCACTGACTCTTCATCTCTTTTGGATGATTTTTAACTGACTTACTTTCTACTGCTGTAGTTTTTCATTTGGCTTGGATCAACATCTCTGTGTCTTCTACAGGACATTAAAAAAATAGTGTAGTCAACTATGTCGAAAGCAGCAGTCATGTCTAAAAGCACTAAAATGGTTGAACCATCAAAATCAGTCATGAAAAACATAGCACTAAAAACCTTTAAAAGTGCAGTCTCAGTGCTATGGATCGCCGTGTAACATGACTGGAAAGTGTCTAAACATATTTTTTGTCTAAGAAAGGTTGTATATAAGCAAGTAAACTACAGTTGTTTTGAAATTGGCTGATAATTTTATCAAACTGAAAGGTCAAGACCATTTTTTTAAGCAGAGGTTCAACAGCAGCCTTTTCGGAAAAGGAGGGCACAATAGGATGCTGTTGATGCATTAGTGTGTTGATTGCTAATGATGCTGTTGATTCATAATGGGCCAATATCTTTAAAAGTGAGAAGTGACTGGGTCAGTGGGAGAAGAAAAAGATGATCTACTTCTCTAGGACATGCCACTAACATGTGTTAACTGATAAAAAGTGTATGTGGACAAATTTAAAGAGGGGGGCGATATTTTGGCTTGGATAGTGGCAACTTTATTGTTAGAAATGTGCAAGAAGTGAATTGTTTTATAACACATGGCTTATTAACATTGTTTAAAACTAAGTCTGAGAACTCCATTGTTCCAAGCCCTAGACCACCTCTTCCGATCATGCCTTGCCTGGGTGTGACTGAGTGCGCTCACACAAGTCAAATGTTTCGTGCTTTAAGAATTAAAATGGACCCGGGCACGTACAATAGTCCGAGTGTAGTGATTCTCAATTATATCTGTCATGTCCCCCCTTAGGTCATGTTGTGTTACATCATTTACCTTCTTAAGCCAAGCCTGTGGTCCACTATTCGACAGTTCCTCCGTGGAGAGGACCTGGGCTCCTGTGGAGCCTGTGAACAGACCAGGGACTGTGTTGGACTGGGCCCACAAATCCACCTATGAAAGGAGAACATAGGATGAGTTAAAATAGTATCTCTATTGATGCCATGATGACCACAGATCCCATAACCTGGCGGTCTTTGTAGAGTTATGAACCAACATAATTTGCTTGCGTTAGGGGTGGAATGTAAAGGTTCCTCACTCATGGCTCGTGCACAGGCACATGCCTGTAGTGTATGCACACATACACAAACCCGCAGTTTCAGAGAAGCTATTGACAATTAGCAGTCATGGCTGAGCAGGAAGAGGGTGGCATAAAGTATGTTCAAACGGCAGCGCCCCCATTGCACTACTTAACTGTGACAGACATCCCTATAATTCTTAATTTTCCATCACAGTTTAACTAAAAATGCACTGTCTTGGAAAAGTGTAAAATATATTGAATTGAGTTAAATTAGAGGTACAGTGGACTGTTACAAACACTGCAGCGGATACACAACTCTCAATCATAGTATCCCTCTAGGACAGTGGTTGGCAAACTGTGGCTCATGGGCCACATCAGACCCGCCAAGCATGTCAATGCATCCCACCAGACATTTACAAATTCCTTTTATTAAACCAAACTGTAGCTGGCAACATGACCTGCATTGCTATTTTGGTACGCTTGAGTCGGCAAAATAGTCAGATGCTGTAGCTTTTCCAAAAAATCCATCAAACACAACACACGGCGCACAAAGTAACATACCTATTGTCAGACTACCCAGCATGCCTTGCAGTTATTTGGAAATAACCGTTTAAGTTGAGTGTTACATGTTTAGTGGTTTAGTAGTAGTTGTTGATTTGTTACGCACTAACTTGCTGTGGATGTGTGTTTACGAGTATGTCACTGTGTTTGATACATGCCTGTATATGGACGGCCTCTCCGCCAAATTTCTGTTTGTCCACCTGTTTGCCTTAGGATATAACAAAGTCTGTCTGCCTGTCTATTAGCTCTTTCTTTTCAAACTGTACTAGCAAAAGCATTAGTGCGCTCTTAGCTCTGAAGGTTTACAAAATAAGAATAATAAACATCTACCTGCTCTTGGGCCCTGCTAAGCATGCAGATGGCACTGACATCATTGGGGTTCTCAGCCAAGCGCCTCTGAGCTTTTATCCTCTCACTCACAGCCTGAGAAATGTCCACTGGCTGTAAAGTTGAAAGATGTTTAGTAAAATGTGTCATTCTTGCAACATTGACAGAATATATGAAAGCCTTCTAAGGGCAACATGTGACAGAACCTGAGTCGGTGGGTCAGGAAAAACACTGTCGTCATCTACAGCCAATGGCTCGGCTAGTCCTGGTAATGCTGCAGCTTTCAGAGTCTCACTGGTTCCTGATACAGAGCTCGGTGCCACCGTTAGACCGGGAGTCTGTGCTTCCTCTGACGTTTTATCCACCGGGACCCAATCCCCATAGGCGTTTAGTGTCTTGCTCTCCTGGAAAGCATACACCCCATCAAATCACAGCACAAGAACATTTTGTCCTCAAAAACCACTATACATTTTTCATCTGGACCTTTTTACGGTGTTGAGATCCTGAAGACACGGGGAACTCCTTTGCCATGCCTGCGGCTGCTGGTCGTACAGTTGTATTCTGGTAATAGGGGTAGGGGAGATGGGAGGAGATAATATTTGTCAAAATAGCACATTCTAAAAGTGAATTTCACTCACTGATTCTGTGAAAAGATTAAGTATTGTTTGGCATGTCTTGTTAAGCGTATTAATTCTGAAGCAGATCAAAAGTAACAGAACAGTAAAAATGTAAAATAACCAATTACTATGTATTACTGTGTACAGTTTTGACAATAAATTTCCCGACCCTGTTTGTAAATTGGCTGAGTTACGCAAAATCAATATATTTGCATTTTTACGGGGCAGGGCATGTGCAGAAGAAGATATTTGGTTTGCATGATGTAATTTGTGGAATGTTACATTAATGTTGAAGCTGATGGCCTTATGTTCACGCAGAATCAATCCCCCACATGGTTTTCCGTCATCCTCCTCCGACAGATGTGGTAGTGCCACCGGTAGCTCGCCTTTGCTGTCCACAATCATCTTGCACTTCTAAAAACACAAATATGGAAATTATGAATGACAATCAGTCTAATTTTATAAATGAAAACAAATCCACAGTGTAAAGCAACAATCTGCAGGACAACCAAGCATCATCGTCATCATTACCAGCTATGTAAGACTAGTGAAGTCACAGAAAACTACTATTGTATTGTTCAAAGTTCAATTTCCAGAATCTGGGGTCTTACATCAGTGAACTCCTTAATGCTGATGCTATTAGCCTGCTTCTCTACTTTCTTTTTCACTTCCTCAAAAGCAGCATATACGGGGTGACCGAGGTTTGCACCAGCTAGTTTGTTGGTAATGGTGGGCAGTGGCAGCAGTGAGGACAAGGTGCCAATGTTGGACAAGGCGGTCGTCATGGTGGCTATAAAGCAGACACAGGCAGTGATGTACAGTTAGCATAATGTGAACATGTTTGTTTGAATTATTATTCATACCTGCCGTCAAACTGGCCATAGCAGCATTCATGGCAATGTTTGGCAATGCCAACGGGAGAACTGAGGTGCTCAAGCTGGCGGGGATGGACATACCTGCCTTGGCACACATGGCAGCTGCATTGGCCTTGGCAATTTCTAATAGTTGTTCTCTTCCTGGGGGGGAAAAAAAAGTGCATTTTCGCCAAGAATTGTGAGGTAACTTTTTTTCTGCTCAAACATTCTAGTCACCCTCCACTGGTAGGCAGGAGCTAACACAATACAGTACCGGTCTTACCTAGTTCACTGATTCGTTGAGGGCTGCTGGCATGTGTGCGACGTTGGCGTGTCAGGGATCTTTTTTCGCGCAAAATAAGCACGGGTGAGTGGCTTGGTTCTCTTTTCCAGCGATCCCGCTGGCTGTAAATTGTCTGCCATCCCCGTGGTGCAGAACTTGACTTCCAGCCTCTGGACCTGCATAGACCACATGTAATTAAGTGACTTCAAATACAATACAGTGGAACCTTGGTTAGCAAAATTAATTCATTCCAGAATGTCAGACTGAAAACGAAATGTGCTCTAAAGCGGTTCCATTTTTGCCGTGAGAAATCATGCAAATCCAATTAATCCACTGTAAGAGTAGTTTTACAAATATAGATATACATGTATAAACCAATTCCAAATGCATTTAAATGATAATGATTCAATTTTAATGTTTCCTAAAAGACAGTAACGTTAAAAAGTCCAACGGACTCTACCTTGACCGGGATCTTTTCCTCCTTGAGGAGCTTCTGGATCTGGACCTCGTCCTATGGGTTCCATGAGGTGACCTGGATCTTTTCTGCCTCGTCACCGATTTCCCTTCTTTGCTCCTTGGCTGGGTCTTGGAGGAGTTATGCCTCGTCTTTGCCGGTGATTTTCTCACAGTGGGTGAGATGTGTTCTGGTGCTTTTAGATGCGGGTCAATGGACTCACCGATATGTTGGGACTCAACAGATGGACTTGGCAGGGACCAGGATGCAGGACAATCTGCAATTGTAGTAATAAACATAAATCAAATTTAAAAAAACAAACAAGAAGTATTCTACTGTAAGCATAAAAGCTTTGGAGGGTAGAGCTAATACCAGAACCAAGTAAGAGTTCTTTACAACAACAATGTACCATTCCGACATGAACTTTCTCTCATCGTTGCTGCTGGTTTGTGACCGTCGTCCGGCCTCTGCAGTTCTGCTGCAGTTCCTGCTTTCGGACTATGAGACAGAAGGTGGATACCTTTTGTGATATTTTGTTTGGACTCTGTGGAGCGGTCCAAAAACTCCCTGTCGTCTAAGGACCTATCCCCAGACAAACAAAGGTGGGAGGAATAAGACGGTTTGACAGCTAGTCTTTTAATGGTAAAAGCATTAGCAACCATTACTTTAAAGGAAAACCACAATCATCCACAATCTTCATGTCAAACATGAACACATATTTATTTCCCTTTTCTGTGCGTTCTAAAAAGAGAAAAGCAGTTAGCATGAGGGCACTAACGATGCATGTCATGTAACCCTTTAAAGACGTATTAACATTTTATATACAGTACATGCTGTTATCCTGCATTAACATGTACATTCAAGACTACATGTCAGTATTTTGCCTTATTTTGATCATTTTAAACATTACCGGAACTTATTTTCTAGGCGCACTGTAGAATAGGGAAAGAAATATGATGAATCGATGTAAACCTCTGACCTGTCTCGCTTAGTACCTGGACCTAGTGCTGTCATTACGCGAAGTGGATCTCAACCGAGATCTGGATTTTCGCTGGCCGTGTCGCGAGGTCCACTTCTCTACACTGGAATGTGAACAGTTGGAATGTGAACGGGAGTGGCTCCTCTTGTTAGTTTTTGAGTTTCCGGAACCGTCCTGGACAGATACAACACAAAAAGGGCCGGATAATTTTTTCTTCGAGCACCAAGAATCAGTAGGTCTGTCAAGGGATTTTCAGCATGAACTATATTTTATCCGTTATTAATTAATCCTTTACGTCTTTCGGGATGATATCAGGTAGCTCTTCCCGTTTCCTTCTTGTCCCTCTTTTCTTTCTGTCACAATCAAAGGAGTTTTCTTGTCTCTCATATTTGTGCCTCTTCTTCTTTTTTCCTGTTTTGTGCTTGCGACTTCTTGAGCTGCCATTATCACCTTAAAAAACACGTCAACAGACATTGCTAAGCTTGTTCATCTTCTGATTTCACATAACGATGGAAAACACTTACCCTGCTGCTCATTCACTGTCGGGTGTCCTTTTCTGTGATAAATGATAAAACCAAAGTTAGAGAGAAATGGTCGGATTGTTTTTCCTACGGTTCCATCTACTATTCAAGTGGAATTTAAAAGTCTCTGAACAGTACCACCAGGCGCTGACACATCATACAAGGTGTGCAGACTTGTGCACTAATATTATACAAGAAAAGTAGGTAACAGAGTCAGCACCGCAAAAGTACTATCACAAACTAAAGTGGTTATTTTGAGCTAAAACAGCATTTTAAGCACCTGTCCCAATGTTGCTAGGAAAGTTAAACTGCTCTTTACAGTCAGTTTTACCTGTACAGAGATTTTGCTTGTTCACCCAAATCTTCCGCAGATTCTGAATGGCTCTCTTTTTCGTCTTCTCTCTTCTTTTTCTTCTTCTTATGTTTGTGCTTTTTGTGCTTCTTATGTTTCCTCTGTGAGCTCCTGCCATCGCGCTGTCTGTCTCCATTATCACCTGTAGCCATGTCTCTGCACGAACCATCATGTGCAGCACTGCTATAAAGGGAAATATGATGGGTATCGATTGCCACACTCAAAACATCTGCACATACGAAGATATTTTGCCTTTATTTTGTTTTGACATTGTCAGCAGAGTATACATTTGACTATAATTGATACGCTGTTCTCATTAAAGTACATAGCAAAGACGTACAATTAAAACACACCACTGTATGAAGCAGTGCAGTTCTACAACATCGACAACCAGTTAATCATAACACTGCCAGTGTAGAATTGCAACCATCATCAGCGTCACGTACACCGCCGTTTAAAGTGAAATCGTTTGGCTCCATCTGCCTTATATATCAGCCAGTGTTGTCAGCAAACAACTCCTATGCTGATATTACGTGTGGGGAGGACAAACTAACGTAAATATCGCCAAACGGCCACCGTGTATTATAACCTTACGAAGCTAGCGTAAAAAAGAAATGGTAACATACGTTGGGTCGACATTCTGGTCTTCAATTTCTCTGATTTTATTTAAGATGAAATCTTGAAAGATTTGCTCTATGTTGGCTGCCATTTTTAAAGTGTGCAGCCTAGTGTCCGGGTAGGAACTGTTGTTGGGGAGTTAGCGTTCCGCGTTTTGCATTGTTTTTTATGTGGATTGTTTTTAGGTTGGTGTTTTTTCCTGGTCAGTATGTATGGAAATCAACAATCCGTTTCCATTTATATTAAACCAATTATTTTAATATTGCAGCGGGAGCTGTTGTGTAATGCCTAGACCAGCGCCACTGCGCATGCGTATGACAAGAACGACTAAAACTGCCCATCGCCGAAATTACATGAAAATAAAATGTGGTAATCGTTTTCTTTTCCGTCCGTCCGTCCATTTTCTATAAGGCTTATCTTCATTTCATGAGTGGGAATTTAAGGGAAACAAAAATGAGTCCAATTTCAAATGGCAGTGGCTACAATATGGAATCACAGGAGTGCCAACATTAAAAGGAAATACCTAAATAAAATCTATAATACAAAGTCATCCATCCATTCATCCATTTTCTATACCACTTATCCTCATTAGGGTCGCGGGTATGCTGGAGCCTATCCCAGCTGACTTAGGGTGGGAGGCGGGGTACACCCTGGACTGGTCGCCAGTCAATCGCAGGGCACATATAGACAAACAAACATTCCCACTCTAATGGACAATTTAGAGTGGCCAATGAACCTAACGTGCATGCTTTTGGAATGTGGGAGGAAACCGGAGTACCCGGAGGCTGCACGGTGGCTGAATGAGTAGCATGTTGGCCTCACAGTCAGGAGGTTCTGGGTTGGAATCTCCGTTGGGCATCTCTGTGTGGAGTTTGCATGTTTTCCCCGTGCGTGTGTGGGTACTAAAAGTCAAGTAATTATATTTAAAGTTCATTTTGGCTATGCTTTTTCCATTTTGTCATTGGTTTTTGCGTATTGTCTTTGTCTTTTCCACTTTATTGATGATTTTTCTGTTTAGTCTTTGTCTTTTCCATTTGTTTTTCCTCTTTGTTATATACTTTTTTAAAATAGAACTTTATTGAAACATACAATATAACACACAACAGCAATACTGCAATACAATTACCAGGATGACAAGTTTTATTCACCAAGAATGAGATATGTAAAAACTGAAAAAAAAGGTGAAGGAGTTTTAAGCTGAGTCTGAAACAAGTTACTGCACAGTAAAATAAACCAAGGTAATTAACAGTAGCATAGCAGTATGTTTTATAAGGAGAAGTGTGCTGTAGCTATGTGCTCTCAGCCCGTGACTCGCTAATTGCCGAGATGGTGACTCCAGGAGAGGCAGGTTATGTGCAGCGGCAGCTGACTGACTGGGCACTCACAGCTCAGAACAATATGTGCTTTCACATTTATGTCTGCAAATACATCGTGGTAAAGTTGGACTTTGGATATTCAGCCCCGTAGCTACATCGGTAGTCCTCCCTCACCGTGCCCGGACTGCTCTCTCATGGTGCGGCTCACTCGCTCGGGAAGACCCGCTCTAACCGCTGGCTGTTTTTCTAGGGACCTTCAATAAATTATTATTTTGGTGAAGGAAAATACAAATAACAGAAAAAACTTCCGTTCCCAACGATGTCGGGAAAAGTCATTATATTTTCTTTAGTCGTTTTGAGAAAATAAGATTTGGAAAGTCTCCAGATTTAGCAAGAAAATCGCCAAGTTGGCAACACCGGGCTGTACATGAGATGGGAAGCCATTCGCAGTTAGAGAATACATGATATTATCCTTCATAAAAATATCACAACATATATTCTCCTAATTTAAAAAATAAACAGGAAATGATTCAGAAAGTAAAAGAATGTCTTTGCAAAGACAGTCAAGAACAGGATCAATAGAATGGTTATTGATGACAGTTCCGTGCAGAAATAAACACTGATATGCAGATATAAGAACCCTAGATGGAGAAATGGCATCCATCCAAACATATGTTGCTAGCAAATGCTTATATCTGTATTTTTTCAGTGGAAAAAACCCCTGAAATTATTTATGCATACAAGAAAATGGGGCTTATTATTTATTGACGTACACCATTGATGATATTAAAAAACGATTATGTTGTAATTTCTCAAATCTTAACAAAGTTTTTTGTTGGATTAAAAACAATAGTATTAAATCAGATTTGCTTCTTCCTACTCTTTTCTGGACCTATACAAGGTTTAATTTTACTGTGATGTCTTCCAATGTAACTTGTATGCATGTTCAAAACAAATTAAATTATTACCATTATATTATAATATATATTCTATTTGTCTTGTCTCTCACCTCTAAACAGGCAGTGCATTTGTTCTGTAGAACACCGGTATGAATGGAGTGAGCCCTTTATCACTCATACAGTCCTTTTGGGTGGGTGGAGTTGGGGCCGTTTGCATACACATAGAGAGCAGAAGAGTGTCTTCTTTTTCTTCTTTTCCTTTGGGCTTATCTCTTCAGGGGTTGCCACAGCCAATCAATTGCCTCCAACTAACTCTGTCTTCTGTATCCTCTTCTCTTGCGTCAACTACCTTCATGTCCTCTTTCACTACATCCATAAACCTCCTCTTTGCTCTTTTTCTAGGCCTCCTGCCTGGAAATTAAAAACTCAGCATCCTTCTACCAATATATTCACTATCTCTCCTCTGGACATGTCCCAACCATCTCAGTCTGGTCTCTCTAAATTTATCTCCAAAACCTCTAACATGTGCTGTCCCTCTGATGTGCTCCTTCCTGATCCTGTCCATCCTGATCACACCCAAAGAGAACCTCAGCATCTTCATCTCTGCTACCTCCAGCTCTGCCTCCTGTCTTTTCCTCAGCGGCACTGTCTCTAAACCAAACAACATCGCTGGTCTCACCACAGTTTTGTACAACTTTTCTTTCATTTTAGTTGAAACTCTTCTATCACACATCACACCCGACACTTTTCTCCACTCATTCCAGCCTGCCTGCACTTGCTTCTTCACCTCTTTTCCACGCTCTCCGTTGCTCTGGACTGTTGACCCGAAGTAATTAAAATCCCCCACCTTCTTTATCTCTTCTCCCTGTAACCTCACTCTTCCACTTGGTCCCTCTCATAGAGAGCAGAAGAGTGTAACATAGTAGAAATTAAATTAGCACATTGCATTTTATAGTCATTTCGATTTGTTATGTCGTTTTTAATGTACTTTTCTAAAAGTAATGTTAAAAGTAGTGTCTCATGAGATTACGTTTTGTGAAAATGCACATATTAGTTAAACTCCTTATTTTTCTTCAATGGAAAAGGTCTTTTATCTTTTTCAAGAATTTAGGTTTTAGGAAAACTCCATGTTTCACGACACCCAGACAGCCCAAACACCTGATGTGAATCACATAAGCCTGCCAAAATTCACTGCTTCCGCACGGTGTACGAGTCGGGGTCTGGATGGGACACTACAAAAAGGAGAACATGCTAAACAGCGTGCAGAAAAAAACTTAAACGCTAACAGGAGAATAAGCCCCTTAAAATAACATTATGTATTTGTATTAAGATTAAAAGAACACCAAGGAGTCAGTGCCGCCCCCGCCATGCACCTCACCACCCGTCACTGAGAGCAACACTTCTTTTTCGTATCCTAATAGAGTTATTTGCTGGAAAGTGGCACACTGAACTTCCAGGAACTTCCTCCATCAGTATGAGTGTGAGAGCGGTAACACAAATATCTGATCAAAAATGGTGGTGAAAATGGTGGGTGGTGAAACTTCTGACAACCCATCTGGAAAATACACAATCCCCATTCCATCCATTACAATTTGGTTTTCAGAACCATTACTCCACAGACAGTGTCTTGTGTGTGTTTAAAGAAAACATAAAAGGTTTGCTTGATAGGAGTCCCTGTGTCGGGCCTGTCTTCCTAGATTTGAAGAACCCATCAAATTTTACTATGCAGATAAACATCTCTGATTAAACCCTTTTGAGGTTTCAAGTCAGGGGTCTATTCTTGGGCCGGTTTTGTGCTCCATTTTTATTATTAACTTACCTAAGGCATGTCTAAACGTCTCCTCACAGATGCATGCGGACGACGCAATAAACATAGCAATAAGCAACAAACATCCAACAAGCGGCTGATCACCTCACAACCGCTCTGTCATCTGTACGTAACAGGCTCAAGGACTCAACCTCATGCTGAACTCCAGTAGAACTGTTGGCATGTTTTTCTCAAAGCGTCCTTTTGAATTAACCCGATCTAATGTATTTTTAAATGGAGTAGAGCTTGACCTAGTCTCAAAGGTCAAGCTTGGAGTAGTCTTGGATCCCACTTTGTTCTTTAAAAGTCATGTAAAAAAGGTGGCACATGTAGTCAAAATCAACCTTCAAGATTTTTGACATATTCCAAATAATTTAACTTTTGAGTGCTGAAAAAATGTATTTCTATTCCATGATCATTTCTCATATTGATTATTGTTTGACTACCTGGTCACTTGCTTGTCCTACAACTCCTACAATTATAGAAAGCCTTTACAAAAAGGATTTAAAAACACTTTAAAATAAATAAAAAATTAAAAAACTCAATCTCACCATCATTGTCTGAAGATCATGTTCTGAAGATCCAATCTGTATTTCTTCAGAACATGATTAATCAAAAATCGGTATGTTTGATTTACAAGGTTCTACTCTTCCTTGTTCCTCCACCACTGCAAGAGTTTATCAAATGTAAAGATCAGTCGCTAAGGACCACACGAGCAACACCAGAAGTGATCTGACCATCCCCCACAGGCGCACCACATTTGGTCAGACTGTCCTGTCTGTCCGTGGTGGGAACCAGTTGAACTGTCTTCCGATAACACTGGGAGAATGCCCTACATAGAACTTTTTTAACGCCCAATTGAAAAACTGGCTGTGGTCAAATCAAAGTTGCACACATTAGTGGATTAACACAAATGAATACCCTAGTGCAATAAGGTTGTGTGGATAATTTAGGATTGGGATTGGATGGTTGATATGTTGTTTGTTAATGTGTGCGTGAATATGAAGTATTTGTGATGTGAAGTTTATTGGAGAAGTAAATTACAGTATAATAATGATTAATTCTCTGTAGATATTGGATGCATGTAATTCGCTAAAGAGTGTGAATTTTTCAGCATGTCAATAGGTTGCTGTGTACTTTTGACCCCTATGTGACCCCTGCCCGTGGGACTACGGATTAAAATTAGCGATTGGCTACAATCCGGCGCGTTTACATTCATGTGTAAAATCAAGTCTGTTCGTTAACATGCATAGTCCCAATCAAATAAATAAATAAATAAATTTGAGTAGTCAACTCCCCTCTTTTAATGACATCTTGGCTCAGCAACAGCATCTTGCAGTACATCAGAATAATAAGTAATGGACATTTTATAACTGCACAGTATATAATGTGGTACCATGGTATATGTTACCTTGTGAGCGCATGACACTGAAGCCCATCATTGAAATAATGGACAGTTCTAAAAATGAATGATTCGCAATACAGCGCTAACGCTTCCTTGTTAAAATCACTAAAAAAAGCCACAGAAAGGTCTTTCCATATGCCATGTAACATGTAGAATTGACAAAAGGAAGAAAACTTAATATTGGGTCTAAATTTTGGCCCAGAATACCAATGCAAAGCATGGGGACAAGACATACCACACAGTTAGAGTGGTAAAAATGTATCACACCCACACACGGCTTCTGAAATAGCAACTATGGACATCTGACATGCATGCGTACCATATAGCCAATGTATTTTATTGAACAGTCATACACTCTCTCCACCCGAGATGTAAGCGAGGTTTGCAAGAATGATGATGTGCTGTTACAAGCTCTTCTCATCAGCACATTATAATAGCACACAAACATAACCATTTAATAAATCCATAAAAACAGTGAAAAAAAGTAAAATAAAAACAAGCGTGAACATTATCTACATACAGTATTATTTGGCACCATTAAAACTGGTATTCCACCATTCTTAAAGCACAATATGAAGAGCAGTATGTATCATTTAGTAACTAAAGTGAACACTGAACCCACAGGACACAAAGCTAACATTTGACTCTTGGTTTGCTTCCTAAAATAGGTCTGGCATCAGAATAATGCAGCAACTTTAAGGTGCCTTCCAGCCTCCAAACCTTTGAACCTCTGAGAGCACATCAGCTTTGGAACAATTACATCACAAGGATATTTTGTAGCAGTAACCCCGAAACATTCAGTAATTGACACTGGATGTATAGTCAGGCCGCCGCGTCTGGATGATCTTGGGTTGTGAGGGCGGTCGCTTGTCTCGGTCACTGTCACAAAACTCCTCTTTGCAAACATGGACAACAACACTGGGAGTTGTGGGTGTAGCTGTGTGGAGCTCGTACTTGTCACCTGTAGATGAGTTTTGGTAGCATAAACAGTTGAGAGAAAAGAGTTACAGTGGTATGCAAATGTTTGGGCACCCCTTAAAATGTTCAAGATTTCCCTTTATAAATCATTAGTTGCTTGGATCAGCAATTTCAATTAAATACTGTATATCACATATATCATAAGGGGATGCTGTCCGAGGAAGAAGCCATTTTCACACACATGCCACAAACAGAGTCGCTTGAGGTATGCTAAAGCACATTGGGACAAGCCAGCAGATTCTTGCCAACAAAGATCAAGAATAAGTGACAACCTTGCTGGTTTATCGCCCACATGCATATGCACACCCAAGACAGGCTGATGCACACTGGTCAAGACTGGGTGGTTAATTTAGCCGTTAAACTCTTATTGGCCACAAAACAAGTAGACTATTACATTCCTTAGCAGTTTAACTGGTAACTTTGATTATTTCCAATGTTGTGCTGTGAGCCCTATTCTCCCAGGGGGAAAAGATGCACAGCTGAGCGAATTCTGGTTGTTCAAAATTCTTCCACTATCAGTAAGTCTGTCACTACGCACCTTTATTTATGACACGCACTCTGGGTCGAGTGTTCCTTGTCAAATCTGGCTTTATGTGCATTCCCCCATTGACTTAAGTATTTCTGTCCCTGCGCACACCGAGGCTGCACTTTTCTCACACAGGGCCATGTAAGTTTGGATTTATTTCTTCCTTAATAATAAAATGTTTCATTTAAAAACTCCATTTTGTGTTCAATTGTGATGTCACTGACTAATATTTAAATTTGTTTAAAGATCTGATACACTTAGATGTGACCAAAATAAACACCATCATGTCTATGACATACAATAGAAGGTTTTCCCTAGGATCTTTTGAAGCTATGGTGGTGGGTTGCATGGGAATGCTGCGTCTGCAATTTTTAAATGACTTTATTTATTAACTATCTTTTAAAATTTTTCATGAACCGAGGATGGAATCTTTCACTTGCCCGGACGCAGGTCACCTGGGCCCCCCTCTGAAGCCAGGCCTGGTGGCCCAGGCCGCGTGGAAATGTCTGGTGGCTGGGCCTACACCCATGGTGCACGGTCGTGCACAGCCCGAAAAGGTAACGTGGGTCCTCCCTCCAATGAGCTCACCACTCGTAGGAGAAGCCAAGGGGGTCTGGTGCAAAGTGGGCTGGGTGCCGGCCGAAAACGGAGGCTTTGGCGGTCCGATCCTCGGCTACAGAAGCTAGTTGTCGATATGTGGGTCACCTCTCTGGTGGGGAAGGACCCTGAGCTGGTGCGTGAGGTGGAGAAATTCCAGCTAGATATAGTCGGACTAACCTCAAGGGCTGGATTACCTTCCACTCTGGTGTTGCTGGCAACGAGAGGCAACGAGCGGGGTGGTAATTCTTTTTGCCCCCCGGCTCCAAGCCTGTAGGTTGGAGTTTAACACAGTGAAGGAGAGGGTAGTTTCCCTACGCCTTCGGGTGGGGGGACAGGTCCTGACTGTTGTTCGTGCTTATGCGCCAAACAGCAGTTCAGAATACCCGCCCTTTTTGGAATCGTTAGAGGGACAACTGGAGAGTGCCCTCTCGGGAGATTCCCTTGTTCTACTGGGGGACTTCAAAGCTCATGTTGGCTGCGACAGTGAGACCTGGAGAGGTGGGATTGGGGAGAAGGGCCCCTGATCTTAACGCGAGCGTTGTTTTGTTACTGAACTTCTGTGCTCGTCACGGATAGTATAACAAACACCATGTTCAAGCATGAGGGTGTCCACATGTGCAATTGGCACCAGGACACCCTGGGCCACAGTTCGATAATTGACTTTGTGGTCGTGTTGTCGGACTTGCGGCCACATGTCTTGGACACTCGGGTGAAGAGAGGGGCAGAGCTTTTAACCAATCACCACCTGGTGATGAGTTGGTTCTGATGGTGGGGGAAGATGCCGGTCAGACATGGCAGACCCAAACGCATTTGTTTGTTCTGACAGAGTCCTCATGTCAGAAGGAGCTTCGACTATGTTCTGAGGGAGGCAGCGGACATTGAGTCTGAGTGGGCAATGTTTCATGCCTCCATTGTCAAGGCGGCTGATTGGAGCTGTGGCCGTAAGGTGGTCGCTGCCTGTCGTGGCATTAATCCCGGAACCCGTTGATGGACACTAGAGGTGAGGAAAGCCGTCAATCTGAAGAAAGAGTCCTATCAAGCCTTTTTGGCTCATGGTACTCCTGGGGCGGCTGACAGGTACCGGCAGGCCAAGCAACATGCGTTTCTGGCGGCCACTGAGGCAAAAACTCTGATATAGGAGGGGTTCGGAGAGGCCTTGGAAAACAACTTCCGAGTGGCTTCAAAGAAATTCTGGACCACCATCCGTCGTCTCAGGAGAGGGAAGCAGTGCATGGTCAAATCTGTGTATGGTGGGGATAGTGTGCTGCTGACCTCGACTCGAGATGTTGTGGACCGGTGGAAGGAATACTTTGAAGACCTCTTCAATCCCACTGACACGTTTTACAACAAGGAAGCAGTGCCTGGGGACTCTGAGGCAGTTTCTCCTCTCTCTGGGGCTGAGGTTACGGAGGTGGTCAAAAAGCTCCTCGGTGGCAAGGCCTCGGGGTGGATGAGATCCACCCGAAGTTTCTTAAGGCCCTGGATGCTGTGGGCATGTCTTGGTTGACACAATTCTGCAGCATTGCATGGACATTGGGGTTGGTGCCCTTGGATTGGCAGACGGGGGTGGTGGCCCCGCTTTTCAAGAAGGGGGACATGCAGTGTTTGTTCTAACTATCGTGGGATCACACTCTTCAGCCTTCCCGGTAAAGTCTATTCAAGGGTTCTGGAGAGGAGGATCCACCGGATAGTTGAATCTTGAATTCCGGCGGAGAAGTGTGGTTTTCGTCCTGGTCGTGGAAATGTGGACCAACTCTATACTCTCGGCAGGATCCTTGAGGGTGCATGGGAGTTTGCCTAACCAGTCTACATGTGTTTTGTAGACTTGGAGAAGGAATTCGACCAAGTTCCTCGGGGAATACTGTGGCAATAGCGGGCATCGGACCACCTAATTCAGGAGGTTCGCTCCCTGTATGACCGGTGTCAGAGTTTGATTCGCATTGCCGGCAATAAGTTGGACCTGTTTTCATTGAGGGTTGGACTCTGCCAGGGCTTCCCTTTGTCACCGATTCTGTTCATTACAGAATTTATAGGCAGCTAAGTTGTCGGGGGCTGTCATGCCCCTGGTAGGGTCACCCATGACAAACAGGTCCTAGGGGAGGGACCAGAAAAGAGTGGCTCAAAAGACCCTAATGATGAATGATACAATTGGACTTTGTTTTCCCTCGCCCGGACGCGGGTCACCCGGGCCCCCCTCTGGAGCCAGGCCCGGAGGCGGGGCACAGCGTCTGGCTAGCGTCTGGTGGCTGGGCCTGCACCCATGGGGCCCGGTCGGGCACAGCCCGAAAAGGTAACGTGGGTCCCCCCTCCCATGGGCTCACCACTCATGGGAGGGGCCAAAGGGGTTGGGTGCAAAGAGACCTGGGTGGCGGCCGGAGGCAGAGGCCTTGGCGGTCCGATCCTCGGCTACAGAAGCTAGTTGTCGGTACGTGGAATGTCACCTCTCTGACGGGGAAAGAGCCTGAGCTGGTGCGTGAGGTGGAGAAATTCCGGCTAGATTAAATGGAACTCACCTCAACGCACGGCAAGGGCTCTGGAACCTATCTCTGGGGCTGAGGTCACCGAGGTGGTCAAAAAGCTCCTTGGTGGCAAGACCCCGGGGTGGATGAGATCCGCCCGAAGTTCCTTAAGGCCCTGGATGCTGTGGGCGTGTCTTGGTTGACACGACTCTGCAGCATTGCGTGGACGTCAGGGTCGGTGCCCCTATACTGGGAGACTGGGGTGGTGGTCCCGCTTTTCAAGAAGGGGGACCGGAGGGCGTGTTCTAACTATCGTGGGATCACACTCCTCAGCCTCCCTGGTAAGGTCTATTCAGGGGTTCTGGAGAGGAGGATCTGCCGGATAGTCGAATGTGGTGTGGTGTGGTTTTTCTCCTGGTTGTGGAACTGTGGACCAACTCTATACTCTCGACAGGGTCCTTGAGGGTGCATGTGAGTTTGCCCAACCAGTCTACATGTGTTTTGTGGACTTGGAGAGGGCATTCGGCCGTGTTCCTCAGCAAATACTGTAGGGAATGCTCCGGGAGTATGGGGTATCGGACCACCTAATCCAGGCGGTTTGTTTCCTGTATGACAGTTGTCAGAGTTTGGTTCGCATTGCCGGCAATAAGTCGAACCCGTTTCCAGTGAGGGTTGGACTCCGCCAGGGCTGCCCTTTCTCACCAACTTTGTTCACTACTTTCATCGCAGCCAGGGATTTGAGGGGTTCCAGTTTGGTGGCCGCAGGATTCGATCTCTGCTTTTTGCAGATGATGTGGTCCTGTTGGCTTCATCGAGCAGTGAACTTCAACTCTCACTGGATCGGTTCGCAGCTGAGTGTGAAGGGGCTGTAATGAGAATCAGCACCTCCAAGTCCAAGTCCATGGTTCTGGCCCGGGAAAGGGTGGAGTGCCATCTCCGGGTCGGGAATGAGGTCCTTCCTCAAGTGGAGGAGTTTAAGTACCTCAGGGTCTTGTCCGGGAATGATGGAAGGATGGAACACAAGATGGACAGGCGAATTGGTGTGGCGTCTGCAGTGATGCGGACTCTGCACCAATCTGTCGTGGTGAAAAGAGAGCTAAGCCAAAAGGCAAAGCTCTCGATTTACCGGTCGATCTACGTTCCTACCCTCACCTATGGTCATGAGCTTTGGGTAGTGACCGAAAGGACAAGATCTCGGGTACATGCGGCCGAAATGAGTTTTCTCCGTAGGGTGGCTGGGCTCTCCCTTAGAGATAGGGTGAGAAGCACTGTCATCCAGGAGAGACTCGAAGTAGAACCCCTGCTCCTCCGCATTGAGAGGAGTCAGATGGGGTGGCTCGGGCATCTGGTTAGGATGCCTCCCAAACGCCTTCTTGGGGAGGTGTTCAGGGCACGTCCAACCGGTAGGGGGCCTCAGGGAAGACCCAGGAGATGTTGGAGAGACTATGTCTCTCAGCTGGCCTGGGAACGCCTCGGCATCCGCTGGGAAGAGCTAGATGAAGTGAGAAGTGAAATGAGAGGGACCTCTGGGCTTCCTTGCTTAGGTTGCTGCCCCCGCGACCCGAACTCGGATAAGCGGAAGAAAATGGATGGATGGATGGAATTTATAGGCGCAGCCAGGGTGTTGAGAAATTTCTGTTTAGTGGCTGCAGTATTCGGTCTCTGCTTTTTGGAGATGATCTGGTCCTGTTGGCTTCATCGAGCCGTGACCTTCAACTCTCACTGGATCGGTTCGCAGCTGACAGTGAAGCAGCTATGACGAAAATCAGCACCTCCAAGTCCCAGTCCATGGTTCTCGCCCGGAAAAGGGTGGAATGCCATCTCCAGGTCAGGGATGAAGTTCTGCCTCTAGTGGAGGAGTTTAAGTACCTTGGGGTCTTTTTCACGAGTGAGGGAAGGATGGAATGCGAGATGGAAAGGCGGACTGGTGTGGCGTCCACAATGATGCAGACTCTGCAACCATCTGTCGTGGTGAAGAGAGAGCTGAGTTGAAAGGCAAAGCTCTCAAATTTACTGGTCGACCTACGTTCCTACCCTCACCTATGGTCATGAGCTTTGGGTAGTGACCGAAAGAACAAGACCGCGGGTACAAGCAGCCGAAATGAGTTTTCTCCTTAGGGTGGCTGGGCTCTCCCCTAGAGATAGGGCGAGAAGCACTGTCATCCGGGAGAGACTCGGAGTAGAACCGCTGCTCCTCCGCATTGAGAGGAGTCAGATATGGTGGCTCGGGCATCTGGTTAGGATGCCTCCCGGACGCCTCCCTGGGGAGGTGTTCAGGGCACGTTCGACCGGTAGGAGACCTCGGGGAAGACCCAGGACACGTTGGAGAGACTATGTATCTCGGCTAGCCTGGGAACGCCTCGGGATCCGCTGGGAGGAGCTGGACGAAGTACCCGGGGAGAGGGAAGTCTGGGCTTTCTTGCTTAGACTGCTGCCCCAGCGACCCGACCTCGGATAAGCGGAAAAAAAAGGATGGATGGATGGATAAATTTAATTTCCAGAATGTGCCATGGGCCATTAAAAAATGAGGCCCCAGGGCCATAGTTTACACATTGATGTATTAAAGTATTAGAATGTAAATAAATTAAATCTAGGTGATTGTGGACATTTGGTAAGTTCTGTACCTGGTCCAAGTTTTGAGATTGCACACAGGAGGTCATAGTTAATGACAGGCATGGAGTCCTGAGACTGCTCCCAGCCCACCGGAGGTGAGGCGGGGGGCGAGATCAGGAACTGCTTATCTGGCTTTGGAGGCTCGAGTCGAGGACTCCCAATGTGGACAGACTGCGGGGAAAAGCGGACAACCATTAGTCCACAGACAAAAAAAAAGTGTGACAACTCTGTGTGACTATCAGGACACTACAATACTTTGCAACACGGATATCAAATCGAGGAAAGGGACTTTAACGAGTGGCTAAAACCACTTTTAAATTCAACATCTTAATGTTACCTTTTCAATGCTGCTTGCAGTGATAGACACCAAAGGATACACATGCAGTTGAATAGCGGCTGCAGGGACGATTGGCTTGCTTTGAGGCATTGACTGAATTCAAGTGATGAAATGAACTCCGTGTAGTGGCGTTTGCAGGAGGCTATTAGAAAGGGAGCGCTCTAATTGAGAGAGAACTTGTCACTGCACTTGAAACTGAAAACGCAAAAAGCACCGAAATGCATACGCAGAGAGCAGCAAAGAGTACAGGCGTAATTAACCCTGTAGGTGCAAGTTTTTTCAAGAACCATTTCAAATGGTTGTAGCTTGAAAATGGTTAGAGATAAAGCCATACTGTACATGAGTAAAATAAAATCAGTATGAACCATAGTTTGTAATGGGTTCACTTGTCTAATAAGCCTATTATAACATCATCAGGCTCAAAAATGGTCAAATCCCTGTCTCCACAATACCAAACAGGCTTATCAAAATGTCTG
Organism: Oostethus manadensis; assembly: GCA_024372805.1. Lineage (NCBI taxonomy): Eukaryota > Metazoa > Chordata > Actinopteri > Syngnathiformes > Syngnathidae > Oostethus > Oostethus manadensis. Next base: position 245,735 of record QODF01000081.1, on the reverse strand, counting down.
TCTTGTGACACTCTTCCTCATCTCTCAAGCAGACCCAGCAATCATCGTCGTCATCATTTACAGCAGGATCTTGAACACTACTTCTGCCTCCACCGCTAATCCAAGTGCATTTTCTGCTGCAAATTCTACCGCGACTGCCACTTTTTCTGCGATTTTGTACATTCCCACTCCCGCCCCTCACCATTTTAACCAACCATGCTACACGCGCCATACATCTCACCTATTTTTCACATATTGTAGGGGAAACATGACAAACATTTTTAGGCAAAATAGAAACTAAAACGATGCTGAGATGACACTCAAATTTGTCTTCTGAGCTGTCGCAGCGCAAGCTTTGAGCAGTAAAATTTTCAACTGGGATGTTCCCTCCTGCCACTCTGAACATGGTGAAGCAAAGCATTCAAATGTGCTGTGGACTGTGATGACTGACTCCCTGCTGGCAGCACACTGGGGTTCGCCTTCATTTAACTCCAAACATTTGCATTGGAACATGCCCACAAATGTTGCTCAGAATGAAGTTACAGATGTCTGGCATCTTCTGGTGTAAAATAGTAATTACATGAGGCATCCTATTTGGATCAATGGTTTGTTAAATTCAGCGGTGTTGCTCGTCGTAGTTTTGCAACTTTGGCGGTAATAAGGTCAATGGTAAAAAAGCGTGCTGATATGAAAAATGTGTACACGTTGGCAGGTCTGGGTCTAGGCAACAAGATTAAATATCTCTCATAAACATTACCTGGGCAAAATAGAGGTGCATTGCTTTTCCGTGGAAATCTGTTTTGTGCAGTTGTAGTCTTGCTTTGGCCGCAGCCAGTGCGTTGCTGAAATTCATTCTGATCCGACGGAAGGATTTGAAGTACTGGAACTGAACCTCTGGATCAAAAGACTTGAATAAAGCCTCAAAGCTGGCCTGTAGAGGGAAGGAGAGAGAGAGAGAATGAGTGGGAAGAGGGGATTGGACCACAACATCGACGGATTGCAGACGTCTGTCTCAGTGAATAAAAGACATCACTATTGTTTGACTTCCCTGATTCTGATTGCTGAGCCTGACGTAGCGCACAAAGATAAGGTAGTCTTGTTGTTTCTCCACCATGAATGTGTGCGCATTAATCATGTTGATCAGAATCAGCATCAGAAAAACTTTATTGCCATTGTAAGTGAACAATTCACGAACTAGGAACTTTCTTTGGTGACTCAGTGCAACGTAGAATTCTAAGTAAACATAGAGCATTAAATTAACAGAACTAACTAAACATAGAGCCCTGAGTAAAAAGGTGAAATTACTGACAAGTAAAGGCATGAGGGTGTTTTTAGTGCAGGTATTATAAGGTGACAATAGTACTGGTTATAAAGTGAGCATAGTGCAAATGTTATAAAGTGTTCATGAGTTTAACAGCAGCAGGAAAGAAACTGTTCTTGTGGCGAGAGGTTCTGGTCCAAATGGACCGTAATCTTCTACCAGAGGGGAGTGGCTCAAATAGTCCATGTCCAGGGTGGGAAGAGTCGGCAAGTATCCGGCATGCTCGCCCCCGAGTTCCGGAGACGTACAGGTCCTGGAGAGATGGAAGGCTGCAGCCGATCACTTTCTCGGCGGAGCGGACGATCCACTGCAGTAAGTGAGGATGGACTCAATAATGGCCGTGTAGAATTGCACCATCGTCTGGACAGGCAGCTTGGCTTTCCTCAGCTGCCTCAGGAAGTACATCCTCTGCTGAGGCTTATTGATGAGGGATCTGATGGTCTGCTCCCACTTGAGGTTGTGGGTGATGTTAGTGCCCAAGAAGCGGAAGGAGTCCACAGTTGTGATGGGGGAGTCTGTCAAGACGAGGAGAGGGGGGGCAAAGGGGCTTTGACTTTCCTGGAATCCACGATCATCTCCACTGTCTTCTGAGCATTGAGCTCCAGGTTGTTTCAGCTGCACCAGGACACCAGCCGGTCCACCTCTCTTCTGTAAGCAGACTCATCACCGTCTGAGATGAGCCCGATGAGGGTGGTGTCATCCGCAAACTTAATTAGTTTCACCCAGTCGTGGCCGGAGGTGCAGCAGTTGGTGTACAGGGAGAAGAGCAGGGGGGAAAGTACACAGCCCTGTGGGGATCCTGTGCTGATAGTCCGTGTCTCCGAGACATTCTTCCCCAGCCGCACGCGCTGCCTCCTGTCCGTCAGGAAGTCAGTGATCCACCTGCAGGTGGAGTCAGGCACGTTGAGCTAGGCGAGCTTGTCCTGGAGCAGAGCAGGGAGGATGGTGTTAAATGCAAAGCTGAAGTCCACAAACAGGATCCTGGCGTAGGTTCGTTACTCTTGTGGGCCTTTTCTTTCTCCTTCCTTAGCTGTCTCAGTCTGGGTGTGAACCAAGGTTTGTCGTTGTTGAAGGTCACTCTGGTGTAAAATGGGACTATGCTGTCTTCACAAAATTGAATATATGACGTCAATGTGTCTGTATATTCGTCCAGGTTGTTAGTAGAGTTTTTGAATAGTTCCTAGTCTGTTATATCCAAACATGTGCGAAGCTCTTCCACAGCCTCACTTGTTCACTTTTTAGATGTTTGGCGAGCTTCCGTCGTTGTTTGTTTGTTGTGCTGGGATGAGGTGAACCATGGCCTGATCGTGTGCCTTTGCAAGATATCACTGTGTTGCAAATGTTGAATTGTGGCAAAACTAATACAAAAAAGTGGTCCAATAACAAAATACAGATTTCCATTTTTAGTATGTTTCTACAGTACATGTTTCCTAATTGATAACACATTTTGGATCAATATAAGCTTAGCAAAAAATGTTCTCTATTATTCCCCGCTTAGCCGGGTCCGGATCACGGGGGCAGCAGTCTCAGTAGGGAAGTCTAGACTTCCGGATCTCCAGCGACCTCTTCTAGTTCCACCGGGAGGACACTAAGGCGTTCCCAGGCCAGCTGTGAGACATAGTCCCTATCCTAGGTCTTCCCCGGGGAACCCCGCCGGCTGGGCATGCCCGGAACCCCTCACCAGGAAGGCGCCCGGGAGGTATCCGGACTAGGTGCCCGAGCCACCTCAACTGGCTCCTCTCTATGTGACGGCAGAGAGCTTTGCAAGCCACTCAAATGCAACTATTTTTTTATTTCTTTAGTCATCCATGAAAGTAGACTTTCAGGCAAAACAACACACACACATACATCACCTTTGACTATGGAAAAACTATCAACATTTTTGCTTCATTTTGACATCTTGCAAAGCAAACCACTGCAGAGATATGAGCGTACAACAACAATAACCCATTCATTTCACCCAGGTAGCTTTCCTACCTTGAGATGTCCACCGTTAAATAGGTCTCCGGGCACTTTGTACGCGACCAGAGCATCGGGTAAAGCATTAAACTGAACATCCACCGTCGCATCCTCTTCGCAAACATTGTCTGAATGCTGCATCGCCGATTATTTTGCACAGAATGCAATCTGGAAACACAAGAGACAAACTGAGCGTAAATACGGACAATCATGGTGAAGCAATGAGTAATTGGTTTTGTTTTGAGCGCAATATAGAGCTACTTCCGCAATCAAATGTTGCTCTTTACACGGTCTACTACCTACCCTTAAACACTTCTCCCAAACAATGGTTTACTGATCCCATCTAGCGCCGGCGCATGCTCAGACTGAGCAAGAAAAACGCAGCAAACACACCACTAATATTTAGATTCTCATTTCATTCCGCACTCCGAACAAAGACAGGAAACACGACACATTAGTTTAGTTTCCTCAGCGTGTAATACGACGTGACATCAACACGCACAGCTGCTGTCACTTCCGGATTGCACGACGTTGCTTTTGTTTCCGTATGACGTCAACCTACGGTGGCCGAGAAACCTCACACAATGCAAACGCGAGATACTAAAATGACGTTGATTGTACTCATAATATTACAAGTTAAGTTTTTCTCTTAATATTTTGACTTAGTACTACATTCAATTCAATTCAATTTCTGCTGTTTTTTTTAATTTGACATGTTTTCAACTTTACTTTAATTATGTCTTAATTCTTCTGATATTATAAATCTTTTCACAATTTTACACTTACATTTTTTGCTGTTTCCTTGTAGTTTTTGTTAAATTTCTGTTAATTAAAATGAATAAATGTTAAGGTGTTTAGAAACTTCTGAAAGCCATATGTTGTCATCTAAAGAGCCACATCCAGCTCCCGAGCCATATGTTCCCTATGCTGAATTTCATTTTTAAAGAGCCACATTCCCAAAACATGCATGTTAGGTTAATTGGCCACTCTAAATTGTCCATGTGAGTGTGAATGCTTATTCATCTATATGTGTCTAGCAACTCAGTCCAGGTTGTACCCAGCCTCTTGCCCGACGTCAGATGGGATAAGCTCCAGCATACCCCCACAATCCTATAAGATTGCATAGAAAATGGATATAGATGGATGGGTTCTTTTGGGTCTGTTCACTAAAAAGAGCCGGCTGTTTTGGCTCCCAACAAAGATTTGTTTGTTGTCTTAAATTAATTTATTATCAAATTATGTGTATCATGTCAAAATAATTACTAATATTAAAAAAATACATGAGATGAAATGTTTGTTATTTAAATTGATGTATTTAAATCCCCAATAAAAAGGTACAAAATACAGTATATTATATACTTACATTATAATATAGCGTTATAAAAAACAAATACAAATCAAAGAGAGGCAGAGAGAGAAAAAGCAGCGTACTGAACGGCATTCAAAAACTCCTACTCTGTGTGCTATGTTTAACCCCGCCCCATTGCATCAAAATTTAACAGAAAAAACGACACGATAAACCTAAGCGGCTTTAAATAGGGTCCGAACAGGCGTTTGTGACCGACACATCACTGGAGTGGTGAGAATGACACAAGTGCCCTTTGTTAGAATTAAACACCTTTTTCCACTCATCTGCCTTCGTCTCTGCTCTGGGGTCCACAACACCTGGCACCCGGGCCAGTCGCCGAACAGCTAGAGTGGACAATAAAAGAAGTAAAGCTACACAAGTTTCTTTATTGGACTACGCAACATTTATGGCGACGAGGTTATAATTGTACAAAGTTGTAGAGGACTCGAGAACCATCAAAGCGGAGCAGAACGACTCTGACTGTACGGTCAATTGATCAGTGAAGTTGCTTAGCAACAGCTATAAGATTGATAATGCTAAAACTAACGCTGCTGCCGCACCCTTTGAACACAGGAGCTTTTGACTTGTATGCAAATATTAACTTTGGATGGACTCTTACAACATTTTTAGATCGCTAGTGGATCAATGCACAACCCAGACGCGCTACTTTGCTACACTGCAAAGGGATTCCAGTGCAACAAATCCTTGCTAATCTGCCAGGCCCAAAAAGCACATTTGATGAGACAAAGACTGCACTTGATGCTTACTTTACCCCACCCCAAGAAATGTAGTGCTAGAGAGGCATACATTCAGACAAAGAAGACAGATGCAATCTCATACTATTGATGCTTATGTGAATGCTCTGCGTGAACTGGCTGGATCACTCTTGAGGCAAGTTTGATACATGACCAAATTTGGGAAAAGGTTATGTAGTAATGCTAACAGTAGCAAGAGCTTTTGAGGCTGCACAGGCTGAAGCAAGCACACTCTCTGATGGCACACAGAAAGATGAACATTTACTAGGAATAGACATAGACAGCATGCAGCAGGACAGAAATGTGACAAGTTCTGGAAAGGAAAAACATAACGGTAACAACATTACTGCATGAATCAAGAGGATGAAAAACAGACCAAATAAAATCAGAAAAGCCCATTAGTGGTGAATGAACAAAACTCTGACTCTGTCAAATTAGGGAGGGGTCGTCATCAAGAGATTATAGCCATTTTCAAATACCTTACAATTCATTCCCAATTTTTCTCTGCTTGAGTGCTGTTTGCTGTATCACTGTCCTACACTGACCACATTGGGTCCATCTCAGTCTCAATTCCCTGCACATTTCTCCACTTAGTGTGTAAGGTGCTGTCTAAAGATTTGGCAATGTTGCTCAAGGTGAAGTACCAGGACAGTGAAGGGACTTCCTCAGTAAAGGAACTTTGTCGTCTAATGTTTTGTGCAAATTCAGCAAATAATCAGCTTGCTCAGCCACAGGGATCCTGTTAACTGCAAAAATGTACACATTGGTTGACACTTATAATATTTGGGTTCATGTGGAAAATGGACTTTCCGTTAAAAGAACTAAAGATAAAATACCAGTTGTAAGATTAAAAGTAAAATAAGAGTCCGTGTGACAACCACGACGGGAAAAAGTTGCTCGGTTTAGTTTCGTGCAAGCAGACACGATGAGAGAAAACTGTTGTTTGAAAAGTAATTTATATTTTGCGATATTTTGACTATTTGTCTATCTTATTTGTATGTATGAGTGTTGGCCTCACAGTCAGGAGGTTCATGGTTCGAATCTCCGTTGGGCATCTCTGTGTGGAGTTTGCATGTTCGCCCCGTGCGTGCGTGTTTTTTTTTCGGGTACTCCGGTTTCCTCCAACATTAATTGGCGACTCTAAATTGTCCATTAGAGTGTGAATGGTTGTATGTCTGCCCTGCGATTGACTGGCAACCAGTCCATGTGTACCCCATCCAAAGTCAGCTGGGATAGGCTCTAGCATACCCTCGACCCTAATAGGATAGAAGTGGTACAGAAAACCACAAGGCATAGACCTATCTAATATGGACTGAATTAATGTTCAGACCCCAGAGATTCATAAAAACACAGTATGTGATTTTATGAAGCCTTTATACTATTTGCAAAAATGCAATAAAAGGGACCTCAATATGACCTGTCAATAATCAGTACCCATTTTTTACAGCAGAGGTCGTCATTGTGCTCAGGTGTATGAGAAGGATGTTGGCATATACTGTACAGTATGGCCTGCGCCCCTATGAGGATAAGCGGTATAGAAAATGAATGAATGTACAGTATGGCTGATAACAGAAAAATATCATTTACAATGGTGGGTCTTCTATTAAAAAAGGGGCTCAGAGAGACTCAGATGGTGTGTATGTGTCTTAGCAGAGAGAGCAAACAATGCTCCAACCACCAAGACTGCGCACACCTGAACTTATATACTAAAAGCACAAACACAAAACAGATGCGTGTAATTAACAACAGTGGCAAATCAGGGCGGGTAGGAAAAAAACATACGAAAACAAGAACACAGGCATAATAATCAAAACTAAAATACACTGTCACGCACACAAACACCGATCGTGACAGGCTTTTCCCTTCAGGGGTCACCACAGCTAATAACTTGCCTCCATCTAACCCTGTCTTCTGCATCCTCTTCTCTCGCACCAACTACTGTCATGTCCTCTTTCACTACATCCATAAACCTCTTCATTGGTCTTCTTCTAGGCCTCAAGCCTGGCTGTTCAAAACTCTGCATCCTTTTATCAGAATATTTGGTGAGAACCTCTTTCTCACTAAAAAAGATTTGTTTTTTTATTTGGTTCATTTCAATTCAAGCATATCCAGAAATACTGTGAGAGGAGCAGGTTAGAAATTCACTATGTAATTGTGGCACACTTTGTAACATAGTTAACATAGCTATTTATTTATTTATATTAAGTATAACAAATGACTGGTTACCACTGTGATTCATAATTCTGATGTGCAAGTAAAAGCGCAAGTAATTGCACCATGGGCACAGCTGGGCCCAATCTCAATTAGTTGAATTTACAAGCCCAGTTCAATAGCTATGCTACCTTCCTGTACCTGGTGAGTTCCGTAACTTAGATCCTTGGCATCTCAGATTTCCATGTACTGTCATAGAGCCTTTTCCCTTTGTCGTTTTTTGTTGGTATCCTGTGACACTTTGAGTTCCCGCGTACCTGTTTTGTTCATTAAATACCTTTTTTTGTTTCTGCAACCTGGGGGTCAACTTATTCTCCTGCTCCACTACTTGTAACAACAGCAGTTTCAATAAGAGTATTAACATTCATTTGTATATCCCTTTTTTTGTCTTGTAGCACTAAGTTATTGAATTACAGGAGTCTTCTTCTTTTCCTTTGGGCTTATCCCTTCAGGGGTTGCCACAGCGAATCAGTTGCCTCCATCTAACTCTGTCTTCTGTATCCTCTTCTCTTGCGCCAACTACTTTCATGTCCTCTTTCACTACATCCATAAACCTTCTCTTTGCTCTTCCTCTGGGCCTCCTGCCTGGCAGTTCGAAACCCAGCATCCTTCTACCGACATATTCACTATCTCTCTCCTCTGGACATGTCCCAACCATCTCAGTCTGGCCTCTCTGACTTTATCTCGGAAACCCTCTTAAATGTGCTGTCCCTCTGATGTGCTCATTCCTGATCCTGTCCATCCTGGTCACACCCAAAGAGAACCTCAGCATCTTCATCTCTGCTACCTCCAGCTCTGCCTCCTGTCTTTTCCCCTGCGGCACTGTCTCTAAACCAAACAACATGGCTGGTCTCACCACAGTTTTGTACACCTTTCCTTTCATTTTATCTGAAACTCTTCTATCACACATCACACCCGACACTTTTCTCCACCCATTCCAGCCTGCCTGCACTCGCTTCTTCACCTCTTTTCCTCACCCTCCATTGCTCTGGACTGTTGACCCTAAGTACCTAAAATACTCTGCCTTCTTTATCTCTTCTCCCTGCACTTCGTAGTCCATGGAGATTCCTGTCTAACCTTGTCCGTCAGCCTGTCCATCACCATAGCAAACAAGAAGGGGCTAAGAGCTGATTCCTGATGCACTCCCACATTCACTCGGAAATCCTCTGTCACACCTACAGCACCTCACTGACCACATTTCCAGCTGTGCTAAAAACACGCTCAGACTGGACACTTATAGGTGGACAACTGAGATGCTGCAGTGCAAAGCGTGTAAGATTGGGCCAGCACAGAAGCTTGCTTGACCAGTATTTCACTGGGTCTTCAGTAAGGCTGATGTCCCCATCTGCCAGGTAGGCCTCCACATCACCTGATGGTAAATGTGTCCATCTTGGCCTAGCCCCACTGTGGCGTCCTGATCATCATCACCATCCATGAACTGATCAGATTCATCCTCAGATTCCTCACCAGCATGCAGTGACCTGATGATGGAGCACAGGCCATGCAGGAGGGGGATGACCTCAGAGATGGAGGCGGTGTGTTTTGAGAGCACCCGTGTGACCTCCTCAAAAGGACTAAGATGAAGGACTAATAGATGATTGTTGGAGCTTTACCCATGTTAGACTCCTGTGTCTTAATCTGCACAGCCCTGCGCTGCTCCACCAGCCGCTGGAGCATGTAGAATGTATAGTTCCACCTTGTTTTTACATCTGCTATGAGTGTGTGCTGGGGGAGGTTCAACTGTGTTTGCAGCTCATGCAGTCTGTTGCTGGCTTTGCTTGAGCAATGAACATGGCCAGATATGATCCTGGCTTTGGAGAGAAGGGATGTTCCAACCCTGTCCTTCTCCAGTGCTTTGATCACCACCAAGTGAAGCATATGGGACACGCAACCGATGTGCCCATATTCAGTCAAAGCTTTCACCATGTTTGCTGCATTATCTGAAACAACAGACTCTTCCCACTCTCGCATCTTTTCCTTAAGGCAGCACAGAATGTTGTTGTTTGATGTGTGCTCAATGTCCAGCACACTAACATTTAGCAGCCCTGCTTTCCTCTGTACTAAAGTTTCCCCTACACGTTCACACCAGTGCCCAGTAAGACAGAGCTATGCATCTGCGATGTGATTGCTGGTCCAGAGATCTGTAGTGAGGTTGATGACACCTCCTTCAGCTGCCTTAAGCGACTGGACCATCTCCCCTCTCATTGCCTCGTACAGCTCAGGCACTACAGTTCGACTGAAATAGTGCCTTGAAGGTATCTTATACTTGGGCTCTAAAAAGCCAACAAGTGTCCTGAAGCCTCTCCTCTCCACCACAGAGAAAGGTTCAAGATCAGTGCAGATCATTTTAACAATCATCTCTGTAACTTGTTTTGACCGGGAATGGTTTGCTGAGAATGGCTGCTTTGCTGCAAATGCAGTGAGTATTGGTGAAGAGGAAGATGAATGAGAGCCCTTAGCAGCACCCAGCTGCACACCAGTGACCCGAGAAGGAAGAGGAGAGGAGGAGGAGGTGGCTGATACAGTGGGCTTTCTCATGTGATGAACATATAGCAGATGGTTATGTAGAGATGTTGTGTTTTAATGTTTTGCTTCTCTACCTCTGCTCAGCTTGGACTTGCAAAGCTTGCAAATGGCTTTGGATGGATCATTTTCAGAAACAGTGAAAGAGTTCCATACTGCAGAAGTCCTCTTGATCTTTAGTGGAGGAGGACTTCCATCCCCAGATGCAATATTGGTCTTAGTAGGGGAAAGGTGGGTGCTACTGCCACTGTTTTCATTGTCACTGATTTGACCCTCACTGTCCTGCAACGTTAAGCAAACTCTGACCAGTGGTGTGGTGTCTGCTGAAGTACTCTCTGTATCACTCATTATTCTGTATCACTGATCATGAGAGGGAGAAGGGGGTGTCTGTAGCTTCATTTGTAATATTATTTATACCACAACTACCTTTACTTTATTTTTTTATAAAATGCAGCAAGAAAGTGTCAGTCAGTGCGTGGAGCCAAAAAACTGGTTAAAGCCAGCTGACGGTTAAAAAAAAAACCCTCAGATGACGGGCAGAGAGAGAGGGAGAGTGTGTGTGTGCAGATAAATAATTTGTAATATATTTTATACCACAACTACCCTTTTAAATGTTTTTTTTAAATAAAATGCAGCAAGAAAGTGCGTGCAGTAAAAAAAACTGGTCAGGGCCAGCTGACGGTTTGAAAAAATAAAAAAAATTATCCGACAGGCAGAGACGCGAGTCGCTTTTACCAAGCACCACGTCTGAACAAACCCCACGTTTACCACAACTCTATTGGTTAACAAGTAAGTACTACAAAAAAAACCAAAGTAAAAAACAAACCTGAAGCTGAAAAAACCCTAAAGGTTACCGGAAAAAAACCCGCAAACCTGAGTGACTGAGGGAGAGAACAGAGAGAGAGCGTGCGGTTCTCTTCTCTTCTCAGTGTTCTGTGTGTGTGTGTGTGAGCAGAGCGGGACACACACACACAATAAATCGGTGTGTGTGTGTGTAGGGGAGTGGCGCTGGGACTCGCCTATCACACAACGCCGACACAGTAAACTACCCAATGAGAATTTGTATTCAATCCGAGCACGGATATTGACTCATTTCAGCCGAGTATCCGTCTCAACTCTAGTAACTACTTATGTACTCATTCTTCACGCTCTGTGATTGTCCAGTCACACACAGCGACCGCACCTCCCCAGACAGACTTGCTGCAGCAGGAGGAGCCATGCCTCACTCTTTCACACACGGTCACTGATGATCTCTCTTGGCTTGCTTGGCTTGACGACAGCTTATGTTGCTGGAATCAGTACGCACTTTTCTTCAGCTTGTCTCAGTTTGTATGATATTTCAAGTTATTTGGTAAATTTGTTTCGTAAAGTGGCGGTGTAATTGTCAATACAGAGTTGAAAACGGCTCGAGTGGCATCCTTCACTCAGGACATGTTTTTTTTTTAGGTTTACTCAGCTCATCTCAATTTCGGTTTGTGTCTAAAGTTACTTAGTAAACTTGTTTCACAACCTACGTGGTGCATTTGACAGAGCTGTAAACAGCTAGTGTTGTGTGGCCTTTGTATGGGCCATATACTGTAGATATAAAGTCAGGTGGAAAACTTTACTCGTAGTACTGAATGAGGTGCTTTTGAGAAAAATACACTGAACAAGAATGACAGATTGTTTCCCTGTTTGCATCACTGGGTGTTTGAACTTCACACATATCATTAAAAAATAATTAAATAATAAAGTTTTACTGATCACTTACACACACACTATTTCAATCTTAATTTTGAGGTGGTTCTGTAAATAGTTTTCGCGTAAAAAATAAAAATATTAATTTCTTATCAATTTCTGACTTAATTATAGTGTACTGACTAAAGTCCCAACACATTAAATCACGCCCATTTCCGGTATAGAACAGTCTGAGTACAGACAAAGATACAGACAATTTAAATGGTGAACAGATACAGATAGTGGATACTCGCTCATCTTTAATATGTAATATATTATTATATTTGATTCATGTTGCAATTCATATTGTTATTTTTTTATTATATACGTGACTAGTTATGACTGTGGCGCATATGCTGAATGAGGTTGGTGAATAAAGACGATCTACATGCTGAAAAAGTCTTTTAATTAGTGTGATTATGGAACAGAATCCCCAATACATTACACATATTAAAAAGGGTTATTGAGCATTTATGTTCATAAATTGAAAGGGAAAATATTTCAACACGTGACGTCGCAAAAGCTCTTTTTGCCAGCATCCCAAGGGAGGACGTGGATATTGAGTTTAAATGGACCGTATTCCGTGCCTCCAAGGCTGAGGCAGCTGGTCGAAGTTGTGGCCGCAAGGTGGTCGAACCCGATGGTGGCACCAAAGGTCAGTGCTGCCGTCAAGCTGAAGGAGTCCTATCGCGCATGGATTACTCCCGAAGCAGTTGACAGATACTGACAGGCCAAACAGCATGCGGCTTTGGCGGTGGTTGAGGCAAAAACTTGTGTGTGGGAGGTTCTAGCAAACCGTCCATCGCCTCAGAAAAGGGATACAGTCCCCAGTTCACACTGCTTACAGTGGGGACAGGGGCCTGCTGACCTCGACTGAGAATATAGTCGATTGGTTGAAGTAATACTTTGAGGCCCCACTCAATCCCACTGACACACCTTCCATAGAGAAAGCAGAGTCTGAGGACACGAACAGTTCTATCACCTGGTGGGGTCAAAAGGCTCCAGGAGTGGACGTGTTTCGCCCTGAGTTCCTCAAGGCTCTTGGCTGACACGTTTCTTCAAAGTCGCATGGAAGTCGGGAACAGTACCTCTGGACAGGCAGACCAGGGTGGTACCCATTACCCATTTTCGAAAAAGGGTGACCAGAGGGTGTGCTCCAACTATAGGGGATCACACTCCTCAGACTCCCTAGGAAAGTCTATGGAGAGAAGGGTATGACCGTTAGTCAAACTACGGTTACAGGAGGTGCACTGTGGTTTTCCTCTTAGTCATGGAGCACTGGAGCAGCTCTACACCCTTGCAAGGATACTGGAGGGGATGTGGGAGTTTGTCCAACTGGTCTACATGTGCTTTGTGCACATGGCATGGAAAAGAAAATTCGACAGCATCCCTTGTGGTCTTTTGAGGGGGTGCTCCTAGAGTACGGGATTTGTTGTGTGCTACTACGTGTCATTTGGTCCTTGTACAATCAGAGCAGGAACCTGGTGTGCATTGCCAGCAGTAAGTCCAGCGTGTTTTTTGTTGGTCTCCGCCAAGCCTCCCCATTGTCACTGATTTTTTTCATAACATTTACGGACAGAATTACTAGGTGCAGTCAAAGTGTTGATGAAGTCCAATTTGGTGGCCTTATAATCTCATCTCTGCTTTTTGCAGACAATGTGGTCCTGATGGCTTCATCAGGCTGACCTTCAGCGTTTACTGGAACAGTTCACAGTCAGAGACCGGTGAATTTTGCCCTCCAGGTTGGAAGTGAAGTCTTGCCGCTGGTAGAGTAGTTCAAGTATCTTGGTGTCTTGTTCATGAGTGAGGGATGGTTTCGAGCATGAGGTTGACAGACACTGTCAGGTGCTGTATTGTACCGGACCAAAGTGGTGAAGCTGAAAGCTTTCACAGTGAGCTGAAAGGCAAAGCTTTCTATTTACTGGTCGATCTATGTTGCCACCCTAACCTGTGATGTTGTGAAGTCTCTCAGTCGTCCAGGAGTTATCCATAGTAGTACATATCTAAATTGTCTACAATACAGGTCTCTGATTACAGGTCTCCACTACCCTCACCTATAGTCATGAGTTACGGGTCATGACTGAAAGAACGAGACAGCAGATACAAGCGGTGGGAATGAGTTCCCTAGGGTGGCTGGACTCACCCTAAGAGATAGGGTGAGGAGCTCAGCCACCTGGGAGGAGCTCAGAGTAGAGCCGCTGCTCCTTCACATCAAGAGGAGGCAGTTGAGGTGGCTTAGGCATCTTGTCCGGACGCCCACCGCATGCTACTCTGGTGAGGTGTTCCGGGCATGCCCAGCCAGGATAAGGCCCGAAGGAAGACCTAGGACACGGTGGAGGGACTATGTCTCACAGCTGGGAACGTCTTGGTGTCCTCCCGGTGGAACTGGAGGAGGTGGCAGGAGACCGGGAAGTCTGGACTTTCCTACTGAAACTGCTGCCCCCATGACCCGGACCTGAATAAGCTGAGGAAATTGGAATGGAATGGAATGTTTATGTAGGCACCAATATACACTCCATATGGAAAGCTTTGAAACACCTCTGGAGTCTCTTTTTTTCACAGCATCCTTCACCCAAACTGGCTGCAAACCAAGCTTCTAACTGTTACAGCCTTCTGCTGCATGCACCCTGAATTACAGCTCAGGATTCTCACCTGAGTGATTCTTCAAAGCAAACTAAAACTGTTTGAAAACATAAATAGTCCAAAATGACTAGAGCATTCTGTCTGTGATGTGTTTTCAATTGGTTGGGAAATTTCAGTAATGTGAAACTTGAAAAATTCCCCTTTCATTTTCAATGGGAAAACATCTCTGAAATTGCTAAAAATCTGTGAATATTGCAGATATAATTTTTAGGAAAGACCTTTTTCCAGAATGAGAGGATAGATTTGATGTATCAATGGTTAGAAATTGGTTGAGAATTGTGTGACTAAAATATTAATAAGGAAAAGATGAAAGAAATGATGGAAAAAACGGTTGCATCTCAACTCTATTCACACTTAACACTCAACAGTTTCTATGAACCAATCCAATCTGGCTTCCGACCCGGTCACAGCACTGAAACCGCTCTTCTAAAAATCACCAATGACCTTCTCACTGGAGCAGATTCTGGCCTCATCGCCATCCTCATCCTCCTCGACCTTAGTGCAGCTTTTGATACAATTTCTCAATCTATTCTCTTTGTTAGACTTTCATCTCTTGGTATTACATCTTTTGGTGTTCATACTCCTTAAATCCTTGCGGTGTTCCCCAGGGTTCTGTCGTTGGCCCCCTCCTCCTCATTTGTTATCACTTTCCCCTCGGCCATTTATTCCGTAAATTCAATGTTAATTTTCATTGCTTTGCGGATGACACCCAGCTCCACCTCTCAAGCAAACCTGCCTCCACACTTCCACTCCCCTCCTTCACCAACTGTCTGTCAGAAATAAAAGACTTCTTTTACTTCCTTAAACTAAGACTGAGTTTTTCTTGTCCATACCAGATCCACTCTTTCCAAAACCAATACATTTTCTCTCTCCATTGACAACTCCATGGTATCTCCCTCCCCCCAAGTTAAGAGTCTGGGTGTCATCCTCAACAGCTACTTATCATTTCAGTCACACATCAATAACATTACTCGGTCTGCCTATTTCCATCTTCGTAACATAAACCACCTTCACCCCTCCCTCACAGTCCACTCTACCTCTGTCCTTGTAAACAGCCTCGTCACGTCGCGTTTAGATTACCGTAACTCCCTCCTTTCTGGTCTTCCCCTCAAATCTCTCCATAAACTTCAACTGGTCCAGAATTCAGCTGGCCACCTTATCACTAGAACCCTCTCCTCCCACCACATCACCCCGGTCCTTCAGCAACTTCACTGGTTTCCAATCAAATTAGGAAATCACTTTAAGATTCTTCTGTATACTTTTAAGGCCCTTCGCAATTTCTCTCATCCCTACCTTTTCTGACCTCCTCCACGTGACCTTCTCGCTCCCTCCGCTCCGCCACTTCTCTTCAGCTTTCTGTCCCCTTTGCCCGTCTCATCACCATGTGGGGCAGAGCTTTCAGCTACTCTGCCTCAGGTCTGGAACGCTCTCCCATCCGACCTCTGCAACATAGACTTTCTGGCCATGTTTAAAACGAGACTCAAAACCCACTTGTTCAGGACAGCCTTTTCCTCTTACACTTCCTTTTTCTGTACTGATGTGTTTTTGTCTGTTTTCATGTTTTTAAAGTGTCCTTGAGTGTCGGAAAGGCGCTGTTGAATTAAATGAATTAATATGGTTATTTTTAAAAGTGGTGCAGAATCTTATAGACGCATTCACACAATTAATGCTTAATTAATGCTTGAGGCCTGTGGCTGTATGATGTCATGTATCCACAAGAGAGCGAGGAGGGAACGAGAGACAGAGAGAGAGAGTGAGAACCTTGCTTGAGAAGCGTCATTCCTCCACAGTGTTGTCTCTGCAGTGCACGTCGTGCGTCACCACCTCAGCTCATTCAAGCGCGCCAGTCAATCCTCTTTCCCGCGTCTCCGCCGGCTAATTCTACATTTTTTTATTGGCACTCTCTGGCTTTACCTCCAAGTTTCTCTAGCAACTTGGATGTAGTCAAGGGAGACGGGGACCGTTAATCGCATGTGTGTGCGTGTGTGAACGCAGACGTGTACGTCGTGGAGAGGATGTCCCTGCAGGAGATGAACGCGAGTGTGGTGGAGGGGACAGCCTGTGTTGAGCCGTGGAATATCAGCATAGAAGTGACCAGCATGAATATGAGCAGCACCAATGGATCTGTCCTCCCTAAACTCGCCAACAGACCCAAAGGTAAGTATTTATCTCCCTGCCCCTCTCTTCACCTCCTATTACCAATCTCGCTACTTCTTTCCATCCATCCACTGATCCACCACAAATCATCTTTTAATGTGGAACTAAACAAAAGTGTGACAAATAAGCAATTTGGGGTTTTGTTATGGGCACGTTCGTCTGTGAATTTCATCAGGCCATCTGAAACAGTTACTACAGTAACAACAGTATGCCTGCTTTAAAATGCCATCATCATGCCTCCTTCATATGATAGATGTGTTGGATTAAAGCAATCAGAAAAACGTAATCTATGCTCACTCAGAATTATGTTCATGCTTGTCTTGAAAACCACCTTCAGATTTGCAGCAAAAAACGCTTTCCAGTCCACCCTCCACTGAATAAATTATTCACAAGCTTTCCTTTGTGTAGCATCACTTGTAGGGAAATACAGTGACGTGCAAGGAGAGCCTTTAAAAATATTTTTTCCACATCACAGCACTTAGTCTACCCTTAAATCTTTTGCATATTTTTGGACCTAAAAACCCACGCCCCTTTGAGGATAAGCAGCATTGGAAATGGATGCATGGAAGTACAAAAGTGCTGCCCTGGGTTAGCTTTTTTACATGCCGTAGTAATGAATTCACACTCAGGAGCACAATTTTTGTTGCACACCTTGTTGCTGTTCTAAAAGGCATTTTGAGCATCAATTTATCTCAACTTCTATTGATGTTCTAATCGTACTAATTATCATTAATTCGTATTAATGAAGTCCCTAAGTATATACAGTGGTACGTTGATTTATGAGTTTAATTTGTTCACACACCTAGCTCCTACCTCAATTTCCTCGTATGTCAGAAAAATTTTCCCCATAAAAAATAACGTAAATGCCATTAATTGGTTTCAGTGCCCTCAAAAACCAATTTTTATTGTTTATACGTTTTTGAATAAGAATGTGTCTCCACAATCAATAATGTATAAGAAACTTATATTAAACCATTATAAAAGAAAGGGTAAAGAAATAAACATGTTTCCTAAAGTGTACTTTACCTTGAAGAGCAGACGGAGACGTTGGCGAAGGTGTAGGAGAGTGGTGGAGGAGGTCGTAGTGAGATTAGGTATTTGAACTAATGTACGCTACATAATTCCATCCATCCATCAATTTTCTATGCTGCTTATCCTCATTAGGGTCGTAAACAAAAACAACACTGTACGGCACCATTGTTGTTTCCATGTTGCAGCTATGACGCAAGCGCTTTCATAGAAGCTTTTCGACATACGAGCCGTTACGCGAACATAATTTTGCTTTGGAATATAAGCTTTGATGTGACCTACGAGCGTACAAACATCTATTAAAATCCCATCCAAATAAAGACGATCCGAGGCTTAAATGGACAATTACTTTATCTAACCCGCGCTTTATCCATACGAAGTCGGCGTTTTCACGACCACTTTTGAAACCAGGTCCCAGAGTGGAAAAATTTGAAGACGTCGTTAGCGTCTGCGAAGCTCCATAGTTACGGCTTGCGCTCAGGTTCTATGAAAGCAAGCGCTTTCATAGAAAACACTCCACTCCATTTGTCTTTGTTTTTTCCATTTTATTGATGATTTTTCTGTTTTGTCTTTGTCTTTTCCATTTGTTTGCTCACTCGCTCGGGGAAGACCCGCTCTAACCGCTGGCTGTTTTTCTCGGGACCGTCAATAAATTACTATTTTGGTGAAGGAAAACACAAATACCGGTATCAGAAAAATATCCCGTTCCCAAAGATGTCAGGAAAAGTCTTTGCATTTTTTCTTTAGTGCTTCTGAGAAAATAAGGTTTGGAGAGTGTCCAGATTTAGGGAGAAATTAGCCAAGTTGGCCACACCGGGCTATACATAAGATGGGAAGCCATTCACAGTTAAAGAATACATTAAACATGGTTTATAAAAATATCAGAGCATATATTCTCTAAGAAAGAACACGTCTGGGCTTCCCTGCTTAGTCTGCTGCTACCGTGACCCGATAAACAGAAGAAAATGGATGGATGGATATTCTCCTACTTAAAAAAATAACCAGGAAATTATTCAGAAAATAAACGAATGTCTCTCTTTGCAAAGACAGTCAAGAACAGGATCAACAGAATAGTTATTGATGACAATCAGTGCAGAAATAAAACAACGGTGAGATGCAAGTAGAGAATGTGAACTCTAAATGGCTTTTTTATCTTAAAGTTGACACACATTTTTTATTTTACACAAATAAGTTCATTGTTTAAATTAGCTCACAGTGGGTGTACACATGTAGCTGCACTTTTGTTTGGTGAATCATGTGGTTCTAACATTAACATTACAAAAGATTACACTTTTTTAAAGTTTACATGTTCTGTAATGTTTTCCGGCACCCAAACATTTTTTTTATTGGAAAAGGATGCAAAATGGCTGTTTTGATGGTGAAGGTTGCTGACCTCTGTCATAGACAGTAACAAAATATAGTCAACATGACAATAATGACGACATCGCTAGTGACACACAGACATCTTAGCGGGGCCTGCGGTTCAAGGCGGCTATGGCTGCAGGGATCAGGCTTTTACCAAGACGGGCATTCCTGAACTTAATTATCTGCGCCCTGAAGGTAGTGAGATGAGATATTGATGCAGTGGGTGAGTGATAACCTGTGTGATTTTTGTTTGCTATGCGAAAGATGGACATGTTGTTTAATTGGGTGTGGGAAGACCGATGATTTTAGCAGCTGCGTTTGTGACGTGGTGAGTTTGGTCCATTTGGTGGCAGATAGCATAGTGTGGGAACAATACAGGAGGCTCAGTTGAATAATGCTTTTATATAGTAATAACAAGAGGTGGGGTGCAACATGTAGTCCTTTGAATTTGGTGATGACTGACTGAATTTAGTTTAGTTTATTTATTTAGCAGTCAGGTAAAAGTAGAATTATTACAGTAGAGTACAGTTAAAACACACAAATTCATATAATGCAGAATGTACAGGCAACATTAAAATGTGCAAGGGAGTGGTAGAATCCAAAGAGTCTTATTCACTCCCTGAGAAAAAAACCCAAAAGATGATGACAAACTAATGCTCTTCATATCAGATAATAATAAAGTTCAGAAGATTTTTCTGTCAAGGTATCCATCCATCCATTCATCCATTTTCTTCCACTTATCCGAGGTCGGGTCGCGGGGGCAGCCACCTAAGCAGGGAAGCCCAGAGGTCCCTCTCCCCGGCCACTTCGTCAAGCTCTTCCCAGCGGATGCCGAGCCGTTCCCAGGCCAGCTGAGAGACATAGTCTCTCCAACGTGTCCTGGGTCTTCCCCGAGGCCTCCTACCGGTTGGACAGGCCCTGAACACCTCCCCAGGAAGGCGTTCGGGAGGCATCCTAACCAGATGCCCGAGCCATCTCATCTGACTCCTCTCAATACGGAGGACCAGCAGTTCTACTCCGAGTCTCTCCCGGATGTCAGTGCTTCTCGCCCTATCCCTAAGGGAGAGCCCAGTCACCCTGTGGAGAAAACTCATTTCTGCCGCTTGTACCCACGATCTTGTCCTTTCGGTCACTACCCAAAGCTCATGACCATAGGTGAGGGTAGGAACGTAGGTCGACCGGTAAATCGAGAGCTTTGGCTTTTGGCTCAGCTCTCTTTTCACCACGACAGATCGGTGCAGAGTTTGCATCACTGCAGACGCTGCCCCAATCCGCTTGTCCGTCTCGCGTTCCATCCTTCCATCACTCGTGAACAAGACCCCTAGGTACTTAAAGTCCTCCACTTGAGGCAGGACCTAATCCCCGACCCGGAGATGGCACTCCACCCTTTCCCGGGCGAGAACAATGGACTCGGACTTGGAGGTGCTGATTCTCATCCCAGCTGCTTCACACTCAGCTGCGAACCGATCCAGTGAGTGTTGAAGGTCACTGCTCGACAGCCAACAGGACCACATCATCTGCAAAAAGCAAAGATCGAATCCTGCAGCCACTAAACTGAAGCCCCTCGACGCCCTGGCTGCACCTAGAAATTTCTTCAATGAAAGTAGTGAACAGAATCGGTGACATAGGGCAGCCCTGGCGGAGTCCAATCCTCACTGGAAACGGGTCCGACTTATTGCCGGCAATGCGAACCAAACTCTGACACCGGTCATACAGGGAACGAACAGCCTGGATTAGGTGGTCCAATACCCCATATTCCCAGAGCACTCCCTACAGTATCCACCGAGGAACACGGTCGAATGCCTTCTCCAAGTCCACAAAACACATGTCACTTTCAGGTATACCCTGAAAGTGACAGTTAGTGGGTCGTTTTTTTGTAACCCGAGCAACATTTAACATGTAAATTGGCTGATTCATTCTACTGACACGGAACACCCCTCATACATGGGGAAAAAAACTGTTCTGCACATTTAATACTGTATAAAAAACCTTTATTGTAATACAAATGTACGTAATGTAATAATAAAACCTGAAATAGAATATATATTGAGTTAAAATTTTAAAAGTTTCTTCCCTTTAATACGCAGCGAAGTGCAGTACGGCATTTAAACTGGCAGCGATAAAGCAATCAGGGAACATTACATCATACGTAATATGCTCATATGCTCTTCCTGCAAAGATACTACTGTAAATGTAAGTTATGGGGAGCCAGGAATTTTGCTAACTTGTCAAATCTGGTAAATGGGAAAGGGACTAATTCAATAATACTGTACATGCTAAACATTTATCCGTGCTAATGTTGTTGACCGGGGGGGCATGGTGCTACCACAAACACTTTTCATTTTTACCATATTTTTCGGGTGGGGGGGGGGGGCACTGAAAATCATTTTATCTCAAAAAGGGGGTTCTCCAAAAAACGTTTGGGAACCACTGGGCTAACTTAACATGCTAACACTCTTGTAGCGTATTTCTTTACAACAAGTTCAGTTCCCTGAAAAACTACGAAAAAACTGGATCCACTGACACCCTTTTAGTTTGCCTTTTTTTCTCTGAGCTTTTTCAATTTCCTTTTCACTTTCCCAGATTTTATATTACTAGGCAGCAGAAACATACTGTAGAGCACATCTGCTCTGCTGCAACTGCAGACTGACAGGCAACCTTCTGCAGCTACACTAAATTTAAAAAAAACAAAAACTTTTTCACACCACTGTATGTGCGTACTGTATACCAAAGCAGTATATAATGTGCGTATTATGAGACAGGGGGTCGGGTGCAAAGAGAGCTGGGTGGCGGCCGGAGGCAGAGGCCTTGGCGGTCCGATCCTCGGCTACACAAGCTAGTTGTCGGTACGTGGAATGTCACCTCTCTGGCAGGGAAGGAGCCTGAGCTGGTGTGTGAGATGGAGAAATTCCGTCTAGATATAGTCGGACTCACCTCAACGCACAGCAAGGGCTCTGGAACCAGTCCTCTCAAGAGGGGCTGGAGTTCATTTCACTCTGGTGTTGCCAGCAATTAGAGGTGACGGGCAGGGGTGGCAATTCTTGTTGCCCCCCAGCTCCAAGCCTGCAAGTTGGAGTTCAACCCAGTAAAAGAGAGGGTACTTTCCCTACGCCTTCGGGTAGGGGGAGGTGTCCTGACTGATGTTTGCGCTTATGCGCCAAACAGCAGTTCAGACTACCCGCCTTTTTTGGAGTCCTTAGAGGAAGTACTAGAGAGTGCTCCCTCGGGGGATTCCCTTGTTCTGCTGGGTGACTTCAACGCTCATGTTGAAGGCAACAGTGACACCTGCAGATGTGTGATTGGGAGGAACGGCCCACCTGAACTTAACCCGAGCGGTGTCTTGTTATTGGACTTCTGTGGTCATCACGGATTGTCTATAACAAACACCATGTTCAAGCATAAGGGTGTTCACATGTGCACATGGCAACAGGACACCCTGGGCCGCAGTTCGATAATTGACTTTGTGGTTGTGTCGTCGGACTTGCGACCACATGTTTTGGACACTCGGGTGAGGAGAGGGGCGGAGCTGTCAACTGATCACCACCTGGTGGTGAGTTGGTTCCGATGGTGGGGGAGGGTGCCGGTCAGACCTGGCAGACCCAAACGCTTTGTGAGGGTCTGCTGGGAATGTCTGGCAGAGACCCCTGTCAGAAGAAGTTTCAACTCCCACCTTCGGGAGAGATTTTACCATGTTCCGAAGGAGGCAGCGGACATTGAATCAGAGTGGGCGATGTTTCATGCCTCCATTGTCGATGCGGCCGATTAGAGTTGTGGCCGTAAGGTGGTCGGTGCCTGTCGTGGCGGTAATCCCAGAACCCGTCGGTGGACACCAGTGGTGAGGGATGCTGTCAAGCTGAAGAAAAAGTCCTATCAGGCCGTCTTGGCCCATGGGACTCTGGACGCAGCTGACCGGTACGGGAAGGCCAAGCGGTCTGCAGCCCAGGCGGTCGCTGAGGCAAAAACACGGACATGGGAGGAGTTCGGACAGGCCATGGAAAAGGACTTCCGGATGGCTTCAAAGAGATTCTGGACCACCATCCGTCGTCTTGGGAGGGGGAAGCAGTGCACAGTCAACACTGCGTATGGTGGGAACGGTGTGCTGCTGATCTCAACTTGAGATGTTGTGCACTGGTGGAGGGAATACTTTGGAGACCTCCTCATCCCCACCGACACGCCTTCCAACATGAAAGCAGTGGCTGGGGACTCTGAGGCGGGTTTGCCTATATCTGGGGCTGAGGTCATCGAGGTAGTCAAAAATGTCCTTGGTGGCAAGGCCCTGAGGGTGGATGAGATCCGCCCTGAGTTCCTTAAGGCCCTGGATGCTGTGGGCGTGTCTTGGTTGACACGACTTTGGAGCATTGCGTGGACGTCGGGGTCGGTGCCCCTGGACTTGCAGACCGGGGGGGTGGTCCCGCTTTTCAAGAAGGGGGACCGGAGGGTGTGTTCTAACTATCGTGGGATCACACTCCTCAGCCTTCCCGGTAAGGTCTATTCAGGGGTTCTTGAGAGGAGCATCCGCCGGATAGTCGAATCTCGGATTCAGGAGGAGCAGTGTGGTTGTCGTCCTGGCCGCCGAACTGTGGACTAACTCTATACTCTCGGCAGGGTCCTTGAAGGTGCATGAGAGTTTGCCCAACCAGTCTACATGTGTTTTGTGGACTTGGAGAAGGCATTTGACCATGTTCCTCGGGGAATACTGTGGGGAGTGCTCCGGGAATATGGGGTGTCGGACCACCTAATTCAGGCTGTTCGTTCCCTGTATGACCGGTGTCAGAGTTTGGTTCGCAATGCCGACAATAAGTCGGACCCGTTTCCAGTGAGGGTTGGACTCCGCCAGGGCTACCCTTTGTCACCGATTCTGTTCACTACTTTCCAGGACAGAATTTCTAGACACAGCCAGGGCGTTGAGGTTGTTTCAGTTTGGTGGCCGCAGGATTCGATCTCTGCTTTTTGCAGATGATGTGGTCCTGTTGGCTGTCGAGCAGTGACCTTCAACACTCACTGGATCGGTTCTCAGCTGAGTGTGAAGCAGCTGGGATGATAATCAGCACCTCCAAGTCCGAGTCCATGGTTCTGGCCCGGGAAAGGGTGGAGGAGTTTAGGTACTTCAGGGTCTTGTTCACAAGCGATGGAAGGATGGAACACGAGATGGACAGGCGGATTGGTGCAGCGTCTGCAGTGATGCGGACTCTGCACAGGTCTGTCGTGGTGAAAAGAGAGCTGAGCCAAAAGGCAAAGCTCTCAATTTACCGGTCGATCTACGTTCCTACCCTCACCTTTGATCATGAGCGTTGAGTAGTGACCGAAAGGACAAAATCGCGGGCACAAGCTGCCGAAATGAGTTTTCTTTGCAGGGTGGCTGGGCTCTCCCTTTGAGATAGGGTGAGAAGCACTGTCATCTGGGAGAGACTCGGAGTAGAACCGCTGCTCCTCTGCATTGAGAGGAGCCAGATGAGGTGGCTCGGGCATCTGGTTAGGATGCCTCCCGAACGCCTTCCTGGGGAGGTGTTCAGGGCACGTCCAACCGGTAGGAGGCCAAACTAGGAGGTAAGGAGGTAGAGGGACATCTGTGCTTCCCTGCCTAGGTTGCTGCCCCCGCGACTCGACCTCGGATAAGCGGAAGAAAATGGATGGATGGATGGAGTATGAGACAGTCAGCTCACAAATCGACACTTAACACAGATCCGGACCTCGAGAGATGTTAACATTAATTTTAACAAAAGTACAATGAAAAATATCCCCGGATAAACAACGTTTTTATTTAACAAGTCAAAAAACAATGCATATGCATTCTGAAATGTTTATTGTCCAACAAATTGATGTGATTTTTATGGTCAACATTTTTTGAGACCAAATTTACCACTAATGTGATGATAATTTATAAAAATACAGTAATATGGAATAATACAGCACATAAAAATAATGTGGTATTCTTTGAAAATGCTCTTTGAATAAGTTGGCGGAACCTCCTATTAGCTTTGCTTCCGCTAGCTTCCTTCCATTCACGTTCGTGATGGAAGCTTGCATGCTATTGCAGTTGTGTGTGCGACTTGGGGTGGATCAGTATATTTACCATGTTGTGTTTTACCGCTTTAATGTAAGGAGCATTTTACAATGCTTGGCGACGTGCAGATTCTGAGTGAAAAAAGACAGGAAACACGTTCAATTTTACACCTAGCTCGTTAAGCGTAAACAGACATTCTCACACACAGAACATCCTTCCAGCCTTCAAAATAAGAGCTCCGTTTGATACATGTCTAACTGGAAACAAAATAGGCCTTTCATAAAAATATCTTACACATAAAGTTGGAATTGCATGAGTGACTACATCTTCCTTAATCACAAGCACGGCAATTACAGTATGTTGAAGATTTTGTAGCAATGTGTGCAGAAGCTGACATTCCATTAGAAAAGTTAGCCCAACTGCATCCATTTCTCAATTACTGTGCTAAATTGTCCATTGATGGAATGCATCAGTAAATGTAAATTTTTTTGCAACTAATTAAATGACCTTTTATTCACTAACCCAAAAATGACACACACAAAAATCAAAAATAAAATAAGTGTAAAATGTAATAAAACATTTTTTTTTAATACTAATAATTAAAAAGCAAAAAACAGAATTTGGAAAAAAAATAGCTCAAACATCTATGTGAGTGTTGATTGTCAGAACAAGCATCTTTTTCGCTTCTACGTTACCTCCTCTCTACCTTACCTTGCATTGCTCCTCACAAGTTTATAGTCTTGAACTGTGTGTATGCTAGACGCCCGGCCTCCCCCCACAGAGACAAAGTGACTATATGACTGGATGCTGTGGTTTTATGAAGCGTGAAGCCTCTTTCTGTCTGTTTGGAGGCGAGAGATGACAAAAACAGTCACACATGCACATGGCACATGATGGGCGGTAATGTTATGTAGTTCATTTTCATTTATCATGATTGTTTGTGTATATGTGCCCGTGACGGATGTCAGCTCGCGCAGGGTGTACTCCGCGTCGTGCCCAAAGTCAGCTGGGATAGACTCCAGCATAACCCCGACACCAAAATGGATGGATCGATGGCTTTTTCATACCAGGCACTTTCTATGTTATTCCAATGTGTCTATTGACTAAAATTTGTCTCCTATTATCTTCCGGGAATTAAATTTGCTTGGACTTTGGGCAGGAGGCGGGGTACACCCTGGACTGGTTGCCAGCCAATTGCAGGGCAAATATAGACAAACAACCGTTCCCACCTATTGACAATTTAGAGTCTAACATGCATGTTTTTTTTAATCTGGGAGGAAACTGGTGTACCCCCACGCGTGGGGAGAACATACAAACTCTACATAGAGTTGCCCAACACAGATGTTCCAGATCACCTGAGTGGCCAACACGCTAAGGACAAATCTTTTAATTTTGTTAATAAATCTTCCATCCATCCACTTTCTTCTGCTTATTTGAGGTTGGGTTGCACGGCTAATAAATCTTGTTAATAAAAAAATACAATAGATACATTTTGATACATAATGTGATGGAGCACTTCCGTCATGGGTTACCTGCAGTTAAATCATACATAAACATACATACACACACAGCCGCACTGTCCAGCTGTCCCATAAAATTTTATTAGAAATACTATCAGCACCATTCCCCTCTTTAAATACACAGAATTACCGTGACACCAGAAGAAACCAAAACAGGGAGCAATAGTTTTCCCTGAAACTGTAGGAATTATGCAGCATCTTCATACTGCAGCAACCACCAAATAATCTTTGTAGAAAGTTCTTGCATCATTACTAGTGGTCTGGTAAGAAGCCCTGCTCCTTTGCTCTTAAGATAAACACAATCAACATGAGGTGTTGAAACTTGAATGCTCCCTTTGACACAAAGTGTCGGTCACCCTTGCAAAAATGTTCCATGCCAACACTCTGGGCCATGTGCTTTTGTTTGTCATGTACAAACATTTATAGATGACACGCAGTTGTCACACTTGTGGAGTTAAAGCAAACAAAGTAAATTGCCCAGGACTCATAAGTCCCTGGGGAGATGACATAGTGCTGTTCCTGGGGAGATAACTTATTGCTGGTTCTTGTTCCCTTTTCACTCCACATTATCCCAAAAGTTTGACATTTGTGGAGCAGATAGCTTCTGTTCTGTTACTGTAAATGAGTCAAGTCAAGCAAACTTATTTTATACTGAATGGTTGGAGGGAAAATGTGAAAATTGCTCATGTATCAAGATTCTATCATTGTTGTATGTTCATGTTTTTATTTTCACAAACTGTAATCATGTTTGTTATATTATGTGGGTGAGATAACTAAAAGCTGAATGAGCCACACACACGTATGAGAACGCTCAAGTACCTTTCTATATCATATATGTTGGGGAATGGCCTTATTATACATTTAATAAATAAATTAGTAACCTAATAAAGCATAATACTTTTACAAATAACAGTGGATGTGAGTGTTTATGGTTCATTATTGTTGCACGAGATGCAGTGCATAAGGAATTCCTGTGCCAAAATGTGTCTTGAGGCTTTGCTGCAGACTTTTGAACTTCTGCTTTGTCACCAACTTTAATCAGCATGCTCAGTCAGCGTAACGCTCAGCCTTTCTCGACCTCGTCCTGTCACATGCTTTCACTCTCAAACAGATTGATGGTGAGTGTGGAGTGCCCCTAAAAGGCTGAGTCTGTGCTGTCCTGCACTCAGTGATGCTCATCTGATGTTGATAGCGCTTGGGCTTAAACCTGGGAAATAGATCTTGTACATTCATAAACTATGTTTTGTTTTACTGTCTGTGCATAAATCCAATAAACCCAGTGTATAAATATTGATCGCAATCAAGAGACGGATGTTTAATTTTTATCTCCTTTTTCCAGTTTGACAAATGCTTCCGAAAGCAGTGTGCTTAGCCCTCTTAAAGTTGTTTTGCTTCAGCTTTCTCTTTCAAGATAGCAAATATTGACACGAAGAATATACCAAACAGGCTGGCTTCAAATCTCTGTTTGACACCTCTGTGTGGAATCTGCATGTTCTCTCCGGGCTTGTGTGGTTTTCCTCCGGGTATTCCAACATTCCAAAAATATGCATTAAATTTAATTCATAATTGGCGACTCTAAATTTTCAATAAGTATGAATGTGAGTGTGAATGGTTGCTTGTCTATATCAGTGATGATTGTTCTAAGACCGCAAGGGAAATATCCATTAAAAAAGTGGTGAAACATGTACTGCAGTGTGTACGTTTCATTGACTAAATATGCGCTAGAATAGCTTCTTTTGTTCAGAACCAGCTACTTATAACAGGTAACTGACACCACTTCCTTCTCATTCATCCCCGCAGCGCCACACTTTTGCAGAGTCAGACGCTGAGCATCTACTGACTTTGTGGGGGAAGCATAGAGTGGGTTAATCTTGTGGAGGCTCTCGTCCAGGTGACTTCAATCGCATTAGAGATCTGAATTGTCGACTGGACTGGGTAGTAAAGTTACAGAAGCACTTCCCTTACCGAAGAGTCTAGCTGAGGAAGCCCCTGCGAATGGAATTGAAATGTTGGCAACTGCCCAGTCCAGTCGACAATTCAGATCTCTACTTCTAACCGTAGACTGTGTTGCCTTCAGATGTGTGATTTATTTGCACTTTCAGTGCTCCACATCAGGCTCTCATTGTGAGCAAACTGACTGTACTTTACCGCTTCTGACTGTCTTTGGGACCTGTCAACCGGACCCGCTTTTGCTCAGTGAGAATACAAAATGCAGAACAATAAGTGCTTTCACAATACCAGAAAATTCCACAATGATGCCATAAAAAGTAGCTAGTATTGTCGCGAGTCACTTTTGAGAAAATTTGTTGTCAAGGGCGGTTGAAATGTCGTCAGTTATAGGGATAATATCAACAAGTTGGCAACACTGCCTGCTGGCCATTGAGAAGACACTGGTCAAGTTGAGTAAGACAGGGTCACAGATAATTAAATAACAAATAATTCTTGAAATGGAACGGAGGCTGGAATTTGTAAATAAATTAAAACATATTCAATGTAGGCTGGAATAAATAAGCTTCCCTCCTTGAATGACCAGCACCCTCCAGGTGCCTAAAGCTGTGTCTCATTTTGGGGTCTGCATCCTTCAGAGGACCCAGCCTATGCGGTCGACAAAGGCTGGGTCCTTATGAGAGTCCGTCAGCTGTGGGTAGAGTGACGTAAAATGGGGCAGCCTAGCCCTCAGAACACTTTCTGGTTGTGTCACGTGTTAACACCATCTTGCTACTTACAATATGCTGTTTAGTCCACAGACACAAAAAGGTGGACAACTAATAAAATATGAAATAACAGCAACAAAGTTGCTATTATTTACTAAACTATTATCTACAAATATCTACAAAAAAAGCAACGCCAGAGTGGAAGGCCACCAGATGCTCATGAAGAAATTTCTCAGGAAAATTCATATTTAGATTTCTTTTTGACATTTTATTCTTTGTCTTTATCTCTCCTTTGTGGACTGAATCAAAATAACTTTTTTTATTGAAAGCATTTGACCGTGTTCCTCAGGGAATACTGTGGGGAGTGCTCCGGGAGTATGGGGTATCGGATCACCCAATCCAGGCGGTTCGTTCCATGTATGACCGGTGTCAGAGTTTGGTTCGCATTGCCGGCAATAAGTCGGACCCATTTCCAGTGAGGGCTGGACTCCGCCAGGGCTGCCGTTCGTCACCGATTCTGTTCACTACTTTCCAGGACAGAATTTCTAGGCGCAGCCATGGCGTTGAGGGGTTTCAGTTTGGTGGCTGCAGGATTCCATCTCTGCTTTTTGCAGATGATGTGGTCCTGTTGGCTTTATCGAGCAGTGACCTTCAACTCTCACTGGACGGTTCGCAGCTGAGTGTGAAGCGGCTGGGATGGGAATCAGCACCTCCAAGTCTGAGTCCATGGTTTTCGCCCGGGAAAGAGTGCCCGGGAAAGAGTGCCAGCTCTGGGTTGGGGATGAAATCCTGCCTCAAGTGGAGGAGTTTAAGTACCTCGGGGTCTTGCTCACGAGTGATGGAAGGATGGAACGCAAGATGGACAGGCGGATTGCTACAGCGTCTGCAGTGCGGACTCTGCACCGGTCTGTCGCGGTGAAAAGAGAGCTGAGCCGAAAGGCAAAGCTCTCGATTTACCGGTCGATCTACGTTCCCACCCTCACCTATGGTCATGAGCTTTGGGTAGTGACCGAAAGGACAAGATGGCGGGTACAAGCGGCCGAAATGAGTTTTCTCCGCAGGGTGGCTGGGCTCTCCCTTAGAGATAGGGTGAGAAGCACTGTCATCCGGGAGAGATTCGGAGTAGAACCGCTGCTCCTCCGCATTGAGAGGAGCCAGATGAGGTGGCTCGGGCATCTTGTTAGGATGCCTCCCGAACGCCTCCCTGGGGAGGTGGGGAGGGCATGTCCAACCAGTAGGACGGCTCGGGGAAGACCCAGGACACGTTGGAGAGACTATGTCTCTCAGCTGGCCTGTGAACGCCTCGGCATCCGGCGGCTTCCCTGCTTAGGTTGCTGCCCCCGCGACCCGACCTCGGATAAGCGGAAGAAAATAGATGGATGGATGGATATTTTTATTTTTTCTGTCTGTGATTTTTTGAAATGCAATGAACATGAGATGCTGTACATCACATTTGTGTTCATGTTCTCTCCTTAGAGATGGACTCGGTGCGCATTCTGCTCTACGCGCTCATCTTCCTCATCAGTGTGTTTGGCAACCTTCTTATCATCACTGTCCTAATTCTCAACAAGCGCATGAGAACAGTCACCAACTCCTTCCTGCTGTCGCTTGCGCTCAGTGACCTGATGATGGCCATCTTCTGTATGCCCTTCACGCTAATCCCTAACATACTGGAGGATTTCATCTTTGGGGCCGCCATGTGCAGGACCGTCACCTACTTTATGGGTGAGAATACTTTGTTTACAACTTGGCTCAACTACTGTGAGTGTTTCGCAATCATTTCTAACGCCAGTTTTACAATGCTAATGTGTTTCAACAAAGTTTGGTCGTGACAATCAAATATTTAAATGATCAATAATGAATGAGTTTTGCAGATTGTGTTGAACTGATTAATTGTATTTAGAAGAATTTTATGTATAATGGTCTCAACTGAAACAGTTTTTTGGGGGATGCTGCAGTCCGTTTCTCGACTGATGCTTGCATGTGTGATTCTTGTGTGGTTTAATCTCTGCAACACAGTATAATAATTATATAATAATAGGCTCACAGGCCATTTAAGAGGTTTGTCATCATCATCATCAGCTTAAGATTTATGTTATATGTATAGTTTTGATTGGAAGGGGGAAAAAAGTGCACTGGAGATGTGCCGGGTAATCTAAAAAAAAAGAAAAACAATATATATACAGTATATATACTGTAGATGGGCCGCACGGTGGTCGAGTGGGTAGCACATTGGCCTCACAGTCAGGAGGTTTAGGGTTCGAATCTCTGTTGGGCATCTCTGTGTGGAGTTTGCATGTTCTCCCCGTGCATGCGTGGGTTTTATCCGGGTACTCCGGTTTAATCCCACATTCCAAAAACATGCATGTTAGGTTAATTGGCGACTCTAAATTGTCCATAGGTATGAATGTGAGCGTGAATGTTTGTTTGTCTATATGTGCCCCGCGATTGACTGGTGACCAGTCCAGGGTGTACCCCGCCTCTCGCTCAAAGCCAGCTGGGATAGGCTCCAGCATACCCACGACCCTTATGAGGATAAGCAGCATAGAAAATGAATGAATGAATGAATGAATTTGAACTACTGCATCGGCTAAACACAACACGCCAAGTGAATTAAAATACAAAATAAAAAGTATGCAAGAGACTCCGTCCATTTTCTATGCCGCTTGTCCTCATTAGGGTCGCGGATAAGCTGGAACCTATCCCAGCTGACTTTGGGCGGGCGTGCGTGTGCGCCGAGGCTGCGGCCCCAAGGTAATTTGAGTTTAAGACCCCAGCTCTAATGCATCAAAGGCGAGAGGGCTGCTGGGTTTTCTTCCATCTTTCAAAAAATAAATAACACATTTAACAAATGAAAGAAGAACTACAGAGACCCCAAGAAAGACCTATGCAGGTATGGTAGTGTTTGGACAAGAGTAATGCCTTATATTGAGGAGCTCGCCAAAGTTTTGTGCCACCGAAGGTTGGTTTAAATACCACAATGCTGTACGTCTCCAAACTCCACCTGATCCTCTGTCCTCCTGTGATCAAGTATCCTTGTATCCTTGGGCAACATACTAAAGGCCCAATTCAGTCCTGATGGTGCGTCATCAGTAGGCAAATGCAGAAACATTGTCAATACACGTGAGAGACCAGTGTAGCGGAATAACACAAGCCACACAAACAGGTGCCTTTATTCTTCTGGCTTAGATTTTGCACCGTGAAAACTACAGAATAAACAAACAAATTATGACACTGTGCTGTAGTTTCACAACCAATTCACAAAACACTTATCAATATAATCACATGAAATCCAATACAATACATTTTCATGCTGCAATATGCAGCTTCACGTGAAACATTTTAACAACTTCGCTTATATTACTGACACACACACACATATACATATACACATACATATACAATATACATATACGACTAGCCTTTTCATACCTGATCCCGCCTTCCAAGTCACTAGCTTAAACACAAGGTAGTCTTCCACGTTAGCCTACCACCCAGGTGGACTTTTTACTGCCGGAAACTTTCCAACAACTTTGATTGTGAACAATGTAATGAATACACAATTTGTCATAAAAGGATTTCTCACAAAGTTTAGACAAACAATCGATGTAAACAACTTTTACCTGAGAAAATACGAGAGCACATTGTCATGTGGGGATGCAAGCAAAGTTCCACTTTTCACACAGTGTCCCACCAAAATAAAAGCGTACCAACATCCGGTGGCAGAATTACATGTTCTTCAAAATAAGTAAATGAATAACGGAGCATAAAAGAACGTAAACATGCCATTTACAACCAGACCAACAGAGTGCCCATTACATGTCAGTATACGGCAGCCTCAGTTATAAAGTGTGGATGAAGGAAAACGTGACAAGCAAGAAAGAAAGATTTCATTAGCTCAGCATTGATTCATCTATCTGACATGCACCCAAAATATATTTAAGAACCTCCCCAAGAGGAGATACAGAGAAGGAAAATTAGTTTTCTGGATCATGCTCATCCAGTAACAATGCAGCATTGACAATTTCAAATGAAGCTGCAATAGCAAAAAAAGTTGTCTACACAACAGAACTCTTCTGTTCACTATCCATCAAACTATACTATATATACTATTGCTTATAAAGACCGGGATATGGGAGGCCAGCTAATTGATGTCCATGGGAGGAGCAGGAGCTAGTCAAAAGTCCTTGGACGTCATGAACTCATGTCATCTCAGAACTATCAGACCCTTTGCCCGTGATAGTGGTCATTGTAATGGTCTTCTGAAGCTGCATTAAAAGCAAGAAAGTAAAACCTCACCCAGACTCTGCCTCAAGCGGCCCCAAGGTAAATTGAGTTTGAGACCCCTGAATTACACAATTTTAATCAAAACAATCATCTACTTAAAGTCTTTCAGTCAGTATTTAGGATGCACCACAGTACAGAAACAGCTCTTGTAAAAATTACAAACGACCTCCTCACCACCTCAGACAAAGGCCTCATTTCAGTATTAGTTTTACTAGACCATACAGCAGCATTCGACACAATTGACCACCAAATTCTACTACAGCGATTAGAACTCACTTTTGGTATTAAAGGAACTGGATTAAAATTGTTTCCCTCCTATCTGTCAGACCGCCTGCAGTTTGTATCCATTAGATAAAAATAATCCAGACACGCGAAAGTCAATCATGGTTTCCCTCAGGGTTCTGTGCTAGGACCAGTATAATTCAGTCTTTACATGTCCCCTTTCGGTGATGTCATTAGAAAAAACTTTGTTAATTTTCATTGCTATGCAGAGGACACACAACTGTACTTATCAATGAAAGCTAACCATGGTAGTCAGCTATCCAATCTCTAGGCGTGCCTAACTGACATAAATAACTGGATGACTTCAAACCTTTTACTGTTGAACTCAGAAAAAACTGAAATCATAGTCCTTGATTCCCAGCACCTCAGAGACAAGCTTGCAAATGATATTACTGCTCTAGATGGTCTTGTACTCACCCCCATAATACAGTCAGAAACCTTGGTGTCTTCGATCAGGACCTTTCCTTTAGTTCGCAAATACAACAAGTGTCAAAAGAACAGCCTTTTTCCATTTCTGAAACATAAAGAAAATTAGAACATTCCTGCCACTACCAAATGCAGAAAAACTTGTCTATGATTTTGTAACCTCCAGGTTGGATTATTGTAACACTTTGTTAATAGGCTGCCCTAAGAAATCTTTAAAGACTCTTCAGCTAGTCCAAAATTCTGCCGCACGAGTCTTGACTGAAACCAAAAATAAAGATCGTATCTCGCCCGTATTAGCCTCACTGCACTGGTTACCAGTACAATTTAGAAAGTCAGGTGAAATCAGAAATCATGTGAGGTATTTAAGCAGTTTAATGCCACAACAATCGCAAAAAATCGGAGTACGGTCGGTCATTTATCTGCACCATTGTTTATGTGCAACTTTATGTCTACATTTTTTTTGATTAATGAACGATTTTTGTCTTTTATGATAAGCTGTTATTCCTGTTTAAATACGGTGTGGGGTTTGACAGGCGCAAACTTTCAGCAACGTTTAATCATCCACAAACACTTTAAAAACAAAATGATCTATACCAAAAATCATAAAAGATACAAAGGGGAAATTACAAATTAAAATGAAAAATTCTGCAATCTCATAAACGTTGCATGATCAAGAATAAGTGAAAAAGAAAAATGTTGCAAATGTCAAATAAGCACACATGCATGAGAAATGCTGCAAGTCCAAACAAAATGGACGTCTGGCTCAACAGACATAAGTGGGATGGCCAGAAGAATACTATAATATATTACACCTTAATCTTGAAATAGGCATATTCTTCAGGTGTTCCCCTGCTGGGGGCATGGCTATTTGCCTGGTAGCCTGGCTAACATACGTATTGTTCCCAGGTGCTGCATTTCTCTTTGTGTGTGTTTTGGGGGTTCATGTGTGTTTTTGACATTTTTGAAATGTGTTTTGCATTCATTTGCATTCATTTGAGGCTAGTTGAATTATTTAATGCGAGGGCCATCACCTATAGAGAGTTCTTGCCACAGAGCCAGACCAACCAGCATGTCTAGAAAGTGATCCTGTGGTGTTTGCGTCATTCAGCGCACCAGAAGAGCCGAGAGATGTGGCAGAACAACTCGTGTTGCTTCACCATGACAACGCGCCTTCTCACTATACATCCAACAGTTCCTGGTGGAGAATAACATTGCTGTGCTGGAACAACCTCCCTACGTATTCAAATTAGCTCAGTGGGATTTTTTCTTTAAATTTTCTTTTTTCCCAAACTCAAGGGAATTTGTTATGAGGATATGGATGGTTCTGATGACTAGGCTTGGGCAACGAGTCTTGAACATCAATGCGAAGCGGGTCTAACTTGCCAATTCTCCCAAGATATTTGTTCCAGCCCCCTTGAGAAGAGTGGAATAAAGTGTAAATATTGTACCAACCCAAAAGAAACATGTTCCTTAATGGCAACATATTCATTTACATGTGCATGAATGTTAAACAACAGTGAGAAAACAATGAAAGCAATAAAAATTAATAAGAGATGTTGTCATGAAAAATTACACTTTACCTTTCGGGTCGAGCGAGGTGAGCTTCATTACGCAGGAGGAGGCGGCAAACGGAGTTTTGACAGATGGCAGAAATCATACATAAGTTTACATACTGTAACTTCATTTAAATGACCTCACCACATTACATACTTAACACCATGACCATGACAGAGGAGTACGGGCACACCGAGGGAAGTCGACCGCTGTAGCCGCGAGCCGAATAGCCAGCGTCCAGCAGCCGTCCTGAAGACTGGATCAGGACATCCCTATTTATTAGTGTGGATAGTGTCAGGGCCATGTGCGTAAACTCAAATACGTGTTCCTTTTCCACAATAGATGGGCTTTTCTTTTGTTGTACTTTGAAATAATATTATTAATGTAGATAGTTATAGATGTAGATTTGCGGGTGTTGAGAATGTTGATTATTTACTCCTGTGTCATTTCAGTGAGGGATCTGAGATTTTTGTTCGAGTTTAAATCCAGTTGTTAAGTTACTAGGTACACTATCAGAGACATTTTTGTTTTAGACTAGGGGTCTCAAACATAACTTAACGCCACGGGACGTTGAGTATAGATGAGGCTGGACTGCATCAAGTATTCCATACAAAAAGGGTTTCAAGTATTCCAAAAGAAGTACAAACCATCCAGTATTCTCACGTTTTAGTAATACCAGTTCAAAACACGTCAAAAAACAGTTCTTCAGAACGTTGGCTTCTGTTGCCTACTCCTTGCTCCCAGAGATCTGCCAGCGCTTTCCCCTTACACAGCTGAGCCACATTTGGTTTGAGGGTATCGAATCACAGGAGTGCCAAAATTAAAAGGAAATACATGTGATCAATCAATAATACAATAATTTACAAATGTATTCAAATTCTTTTTCCATTTTGTCTTTGCTTTATCTGTATTGTCTCTCCTGTTTGGTCTCTGTTTTTTTTCATGTGCTTTTTTCATTGCCTTTACCGGATAGCTCAAGCTGATAACAAAAGGCAAAGGCAAAACAAGGACAAGGGCCGCAAAGGCTGTGGGTGGGTCCTGCCAGGGTGACTTACTTTACCCCGATTCCTGCTTGCAGTGACTATTGATCGATTGATTGTTTTATGATTTATTTCGAGCCACACAAAATACACAGAACAGAATCTAATCAAAATACACATACAGACAGATAACAATTTTGCTTGAAAAGGAGTGAGAAGAAGACAAGCTTATTTACACCCACTCTCTATTTGTAGCACTAAATCCAGTTATATTAACACAATATGTAGCAATACCTAAACAAGATATTACACCTACACACGTACAATATGCATTATTATTAATATGTAATACCTTTTACATCTTATCAATACAAATGCGCTATTAATTGTTATTAATACCATCATCATATATCGACATATCAATCTTGCATTACTGTACAGTGTATATATTTTTATGCATACAAAAAATTAATAATAAGTACAATGGTTATTAGTGTTGATGATAATAATGATTAGCTTGGATAGAACGTGTTGCATAGCCAAGAACTATGCGGAGTTGTTGCCAGAAAGGAGCTGCGCTGTAGCAACACCTCCACTGTTGGCGAAGTGTGCTGTGCATTAAAAGAGACAATATTTTGGAGGTCTGCTGCGAGAAGATGGATGATCTCTTGCAGCCGGGCCTCCACTTGTCTGCCTTAATCTGATGATTTTGTTATATGAGTGTCCTATGCTGTGCATTAAAAAAGACAAGATTTTGGAGGTCTGCTGCAAAAAGGTGAATGATCTCCTGCAATAGAACCTCCAATTGTCTGTCTTTATCTGTTGATTTTATTGTATGAGAAAACAATCCTAAATAAGACAAAATGCGCATGCTATAACATACAATCTACAAAAAAAGGCAACAGAACCAAAACAGTGATTTTGGTTTAACTTTATTCTACTATTTAACAATACACTCAACATATTTTTTAATCACTCTTCTTCCACAAATCCATCAAAGTCCTCATTTTTTGTATCAGTATTGAACAGCTGGGAAATTTTGCCATCAAACATGTCGGTTCCGTCTCATAATTGTCATAGTCAGGTGGCTGTTCAGCAATGATGCCAGACAACAGTTAAATTAAATACCTTCGCCCAGACATCCACAATCCATTCGCAAATGGTTCCGTAACTTGCCCGGCGCTCGGCGTTGCTTCCCAGTCTTATTGTGTTGGCCGTCTCTAATCCTTTGCTCCTACGCTGCTCGCAACTTCACTTTGAACGGTTTATACCAAAGTCCAGGGGTTGGAGTTTTGTTAATCCTCCCGGAATGATGGCAAGATCCAAATGAATTTGCTTTACTTGGTTTTTCACAGTAGCGGTGAGATGTTCTCTGATTGGTTTATCCAGCGTACGTACAGTGCATATTACGTAATGTTTGGATATTGGAACTCGGTGCACACATAAGGCGCACTGTTAAATTTTTAAGAAAATTCAAGGATCATAGTGCGGAAAATACGGTATTACCATCATCACTTTTACCTCTGTTTAAGACCAATTCAGTCTATAGTCCTGGATCATAATTTAGGTTGTTATGTCTGAATATAATAATGACAGTAATAATAATGGTAATGATCATAATCAAGCAAGTAATTGATGCTTTTTTAAATAGGAGAAGATACCATATTATATACTACTCTACTATACTACACTATATACTATACTGCTCCCTGAGCCCCCACCTTGTCATGGTGGAGGAGTTTGCGTGTCCCAATGATCCTAGTAGCTAGGATGACCCTGACAGAGTCACCCATGACAAACAGTTCCTAGGGGAGGGACCAGACAAAGAGTGACTCAGTAGACCGGAATGATGAATAACAAAAATGGACTCAGTTTTCCCTCACTCGGATGGGGGTCACTGGGGCCCACCTCTGGAACCGTGCTTGGAGGTAGGGCACAATGGGGAGCACCTGGTGGCCAGGCCTGCACCCATGAGGCCCGGTCAAGCACAGCCCAAAGAGGTAACGTGGGTCCCCCTTTCCATGAGCTCACCAATTGTGGGAGGGGCCAAAGGGGTCGAATGGTGGCAGATGAAGGTGAAAGCCTTGGCGTCCGATCCCGGGCTACAGATGCTAGCTCTGGGTACATGGACTATCACCTCTCTGGCGGGGAAGGAGCCTGAGCTGATGTGTGACGTGGAGAAATTCCGGCTAAATATACTGTAGTCGGACTCACCTCGACGCACAGCAAGGCCTCCAGAATCAGTCTTCTCGAGAGGGGCTGGACTTTATTCCACTCTAGGGTTGCTGGCAGTAAGAGGCGACAGGCAGAGGCGGCAGTTCTTGTTGCCCCCCGGCTCCAAGCCTGTACGTTGGAGTTTAACCAGGTGAACGAGAGGGTAGTTTCACTCCGCCTTCGGGTGGGGGAATGGGTTTTTTCGCAGCAGTTCAGAATACTCACCCTATTTGGATTCCTTAGTGGAAGTATTGGAGAGTGTTCCTACGGGGATTCCCTTATCCTCCTGGAGGACTTCAACGCTCATGTTGGCTGCAACAGTGAGACCTGGAGAGGCATGATTGGAAACAGCCCCCTTGATCTGAACACAAGCGGTGTTCAGATTTTTGTTACTGGACTGGGAACGTCTGGCAGAGTCCCCTGTGAGGAGGAGTTTCATCTCCCACCTCCGGGAGATCTTTGACCTTGTTCTTGGAGGCAGCGGACATTGAGTCCGAGTAGGCCATATTTCCTGCCTCCATTGGCTGTGGCCATAAGGTGGTCGGTGCCTGTCATGACGGTAATCCCAAAACCCGTTGGTGGACACCAGTAGTGAGGAATGGCGTCAAGCTGAAGAAAGAGTCCTATCGGGCCTTTTTGGCTCATGGGACTCTAGAGGCAGCTGACAGGTATTGGCAGGCCAAGCGGTCTGTGGCTCTGGAGGTCACTGAAGCAAAAACTCAGACATGGGAGGAGTTTGTAGAGGCCATGGAAAACTAATTCCAGACGGCTTCAAAGAGATTCTGGACCACCATCTGCTGTCTCAGAAGGGGGAAGCAGTGCCTGGTCAACACCTTGTATGGTGGGGCTGGTGTCCTGCTGACCTCGACTCGTGTTATTGTGGACAGGTGGAGGGAATACTTTGAGGACTTCCTCAATCCCATCCGGGAGCGACTCGAAGTAGAACCGCTGCTCCTCTACATTGAGAGGAGCCAATTGAGGTAGCTTGGGCATCTAGTTTGGATGCCTTCCAGACGCCTCCTTGGGGAGGTGTTCAAGACACGTCCAACTGGTAGGAGGCCTGGTAGGAAGACCCAGGACACATTGGAGAGACTTTATCTCTCAACTGACGTGGGAACACCTTGGGAGGAGCTGGACAAAGTGGCCAGGGAGAAGGAAGTCTGGGCTTGCCTGCTTAGGCTGCTACCCCAGGGACACGACCTCAGATAAGTGGAGGAAAATGGATGAATGGATGCATTATACATGTGTGATCTGAGGTCTATCATTACTTCCAATGGTATGATATTCTTATTATATTCTTAATTGATATAAAACAATGTAGTAAAAATTTGAAAAATTCCCGGTGGAAATTCTGATGGACATGCTCTGTGTGCTGTGAACCTCTGGCCCGGTGTCTGGTGTCATGCGCTTATATAGCCAAACTCCATGCCATTTCTGTATATATATGAGGAAATGAGCTAAAATGGTAACGTACTAACTGGTGGAATCCCAATACTTAGCTAGATAGCAATATACACCAAAACCACCAAGGCACTTCTATAGTCTCCCAATATCATAAAATGTCTGTATTAGCCTCTAAAAATGAAAAAATTAACCAAAAATGCTAACATGCTAACTGGTTGAATCCAAATACTCAGCTAGATAGCAACATACACCAAAACCGCCAAGGCACTTCTATAGTCTCCCAATATCATGAAATTCCTGTATTAGGGTGAAAATGTAAGGAAATTAGCAAAAATTCTAACAGTTAGCCTGCTAGCACCTTGAAAGACAGTGCCAAGTCCAGAAAGTGGCAAGGCATTCCTGTAGGGTCGCTACATAAAGACTTATGTGTTTGTTGCAATAACAGTGCAATTGTCAACCAATGCAGGCAGCTTGGATTATGTGGAACGATACTGAAATATCAATATTTGTCACCGTTGCTTAATACTCCAATTGGTATCAATTGGGAAAGGAAATCACTGTGGTTGCACTTCTCTACAGACAGCACCGATGTATTGTAAAAGTACTGTAATGAAAAGTAGTGAGGAGGAGGGAGGGGCTGAGTAAACGAGGATTTCAGAAGAGGGAGGGGCGGATTAAAAAAGGATTTCAGAGGAGGGAGGGGTGGAGTAGAGGCGGGAAAAGCAGCCATAATGAGAGTGAGTTAGCTCAAGCATTGGAATTGTGAGAAAAGTTCATGTCATACAAAAGCTTGCCACGACCAGACGATTCGAGGTATTGATACATAAATACCACTGTGAGCGACCTGAGGCTTTAGGTTACACGTAAATCTTTTCATTTTTTTCATAGGTGGACAAATTGCTGCGATAGAGCGATGAAAAAACAGTGAAAATTGAAGATTTTGAGGAAGAAGCGGCGGCGATTGC
This sequence comes from Oostethus manadensis, assembly GCA_024372805.1. NCBI lineage: Eukaryota > Metazoa > Chordata > Actinopteri > Syngnathiformes > Syngnathidae > Oostethus > Oostethus manadensis. Next base: position 204,439 of record QODF01000081.1, on the reverse strand, counting down.
AACACTGGTGTCAATGGGAGAAATTTTAGACTTTTGTCCCTTCAAGGGGCGACAGAGGCAAATCTGCACACACCACAGGCATAAAGGAGACATTTTCGGAAAGAGGACGAGTATGTCTACGTTTTTAGCAAAAATCTTCGAGCTGGGCTGAACGGTGTGGCCAGGAGGAGGACTTGTTTGCAAAAAAAAAAGTATTTAGTTTAACGCCACATACACACACACACAAACTTTTCCTGGTGGTTCTACACTGCTTGAATTTTTTAAAAGTTACCCTCAGTTTATAACCTGCTTCTGTCTGTGTGAAGAGCTTTTGAATATTAGTAGGAAGGATATTTTTATTAGCTTTATATAATAAATCTGTGCAGTATAAAAATCAACTATATCAAAAAACTATAACAGTTTAGACATTTCTAAAATAAAGTATTGGTATGATCACAAAAAACAACCAACTGCTGTATGTAGTAACTATGTATAAATGTAGCTCTTTGAGCGGGTGACCAGAAGCGGGTCACAAACAGGAGGTGGTATCACTATCATGCTACCACGGCCATACTTTGCGCAAACGTCTTACACCCACAGCAAAAAATGTGGATTCAGCCTTGTTTTTATTGACATAAAAGCCACCTTCAACACAGTGGACCATACCATCCTTACCACACATTTCTTTCAGGATTCATCAGCAAAAATACCCTACAATGTGTAGTAATTGGGAAAGTATATAAGAGAATACGAGATCTCGCAAGATTAAAACGTGACAAGAGTTTTTGTTTGGAGAAAAGCTGTCCCGCGAGAACGAGGTAGCCACAAGCCAATCCGATTGTGAACATATCATGGCTACTATGAATGGTAATAAACTTGCTATAACAAAAGTGGCAGTGGTGTGTTTTGCATCATGCATTTATTCAATATTTAAATTGAAGCTTTAAATCCTCCACAATGCAACCTGACAGAGACGGGCAGAGTGTGGACACAGTGCTTTTTTGTCGCAGCACCTCGCCTTCCTGGTGAAGCACCCATGGGTGTCCAAAGTGTGGTGAGGGGCCATCTGTGTAATGTAAAAAAAATAATAAATGAGGTAATAAAATTAAGGTTAACTGGTTAGACCCCTAACTTGTCAGGCCGTCTCAAGTCCTTGCAGCAGAAGAGTTGCAATGTGGTATACACCACATTGACAAACAATGGTTTACGCCGCATTTTTGTAACAATAATAGGAGTGTAAAGGTGACTAAAGGAGTGTTATTTCATGTAGACAGGGCTGTAATAATGTTAAAAACCATGTTTACAAAGTCAGAAAAGGTTCTCTATGTTCTAACTATGAAAATATTTAATTTCTTGACACTGAATCCTATATCGCAGAAATTCATTTAATGCTTTTGGGTCTGGAATCAATTAACCACTGTATACAAGGGACAATATGCCCTGTGACTGGCCTGCGACCAGTTAATGGTATACCCTGTCTTTCACCCAAAAGTCAGCTGCGATTAGGCCTGTCACCCTAATCGATAAATTGATTAATCAAACAATTAAAAATAACAATAATTCCATTCCATTCTATTCCATTTTCTTCTGCTTATCCGGGTCCGGGTCACGGGGGCAGCAGTTTCAGTAGGGAAGTCCAGACTTCCCGGTCCCTGGCGCCCTCTTCCAGCTCCACCCGGAGGACACCAAGGCGTTTCCAGGCTAGCTGTGAGACATAGTCCATCCAGCGTGTCCGAGGTCTTCCCCGGGGCCTTCTCCCGGCTGGGCATGGCCAAAACACCTCACCAGGGAGGCGCCCGGGAGGCATCCGGACTAGATGCCCCAGCCACCTCAACTGGCTCCTCTCGATAAAGGAGCAGCGGCTCTACACTGAGCTCCTCCCGGATGGCCGAGCTCCTCACCCTATCTCTTAGGGTGAGTCCCGCCACCCTACGAAGGAAACTCATTTCCGCCGCTTGTATCCGCGATCTCATTCTTTCGGTCATGACCCATAACTCATGACCATAGGTGAGGGTGGGAACGTAGATCGATCGGTAAACAGAGAGCTTTGCCTTCCGGCTCAGCTCTCTCTTCACCACGACGGTCCGGTACAGCGACCGCATTACTGCAGATGCTGCACCGATCCGTCTGTCGATCTCACGCTCCAACCTTCCCTCACTCGTGAACAAGAACCCGAGATACTTGAACTCCTCCACCTGAGGCAAGACCTCACTCCCAACCCGGAGGGTACAGTCCACCCGTTTCCGACTGAGAACCATGGCCTCGGATTTGGAGGTGCTGAGTCTCATCCCAGAAGCTTCACACTCAGCTGCAAACCGCTCCAGTAAACGCTGAAGGTCACAGCCTGATGAGGCCATAAGGACCACATCGTCTGCAAATAGCAGAGACGAGATCCTAAGGTCACCAAGCTGGACTCCCTCAACACCTTGACTGCGCCTAGAAATTCTGTCCATGAAGATTATGAACAGAATCGGTGACAAAGGGCAGCCTTGGCGGAGGCCAACGTTCACCGGAAACAAGTTCGACTTACTGCTGGCAATGCGAACCAGGCTCCTGCTTTGATTGCTTTGATTGAAGGACCGAATGGCACGTAGTAGCGGGCCACCAATCCCGTACTCCCGGAGCACCCCCCACAAGACATCACGAGGGACACGGTCGAATGCCTTTTCCAGGTCTACAAAGCACATGTAGACCTGTTGGGCAAACTCCCACATACCCTCCAGTACCCTTGCAAGGGTGTCGAGCTGGTCCAGTGGTCCGCGACCGGGACGAAAACCACATTGCAGCTCCTGTAACCAAGATTTGACTAACGGGCGTGCCCTTCTTTTCAGCACTCTGGAGTAGACTTTCCCAGGGAGGCTGAGGAGTGTGATCCCCCTATAGTTGGAACATGTTACACATGCAGTTTGCTTTGCGGATGCAGCGTGTGGTGTAAATGTCCATGACAGAGGGGAGAGAGACTCCAATGATTTTCTCGACCGTCCTCACTATCCTCTGTAGGGTCTTGCGATCCGAAACGGTGCAGTTCCCAAACCAGACAGTGATGCAGCTGCTCAGGATGCTCTCGATGGTCCCTCTGTAGAACATTGTGAGGATGGGGGGAGGTAGATGGGCTTTCCTCAGCCTTCTCAGGAAGTAGAGACGCTGCTGGGCTTTTTTTACTGATGGAGCTGGTGTTTAGTGACCAGGTGAGGTTCTTCGCCAGATGAACACCATGGTATTTGGTGTTCTTGACGATCTCCACGGATGATCCATCGATGATCATTGGAGAAGGGTCACTCCTTGCTCTTAAAGTCAACAACCATCTCTTTCGTTTTGTCAACGTTCAGAGACAGGTTGTTGGCTCTACACCAGTCTGTAAGCTGACTCGTCGTTCTTGCTGATGAGACCCACCACGGTATTATGAGGTACCCTGAGATTCCCAGCCCTACTACTCACATGGTACAGAACTAACACATACTAAACACATTGTATATTTCATTTACCGGTTCAGGTTGGATTGTATTTTGTGCACTGCAGTAATTTGCTGTGCACTTAGAATATGAAAGCTGTGTGGGGATTGCGCACGCACACAGGTCAGAGGGAACATTGTTTGAATGTGTACATTACAAAGGGACAATGAGTGAGGAATCAGGTGCAGCAGTAAAATGACAGTTTGTGGTGGTTACTACACGTTGCAGCACAGGATAATGCTGTGGACATAGTCCTGAGGGTCTCCTTTGTATTAGCTAGTGACATGCAGGTAGAGATTTAATATTGGTATTTGCGTCGTCTTACCACACAGCCGATGAACTAAGCCTGCTTTGGTCTGCAGATTGGGTGACTTAATTTCAATTATGCTGTACCAACATGCTTATAGAAATAACACTGCCATGCATGTAGAGACTGGCACTGACACTAAAAACCTTCTTACTCCTCTTAGAAATACAGTCATTAGTCAGTGTGTTCACATTTTAGCTTTCAAACTATGCTTGATTTCGGACAGGTCAAGTGTACACCATAAACATCTTTTTGCCAAACGTTAAAAATATGTCTGCTAAACCAACCCTATTGTATTAAATGTTGCTTCTCTTTTCTTCCCTTCAGGACTCTCCGTCAATATCTCAACCTTCAGCCTGGTGGCAATTGCCATCGAGCGATACAGTGCAATTTGCAACCCGCTGAAGTCCAGAGCATGGCAGACCCAATCCCATGCATACCGTGTTATTGCTGCCACCTGGGTGCTCTCGCTCCTTATTATGATTCCTTATCCAGTGTTCAGCATCATCAAAACTTTCCCCAAGATCAATGGCACTGTGGGCCACATGTGTCGCCTCCACTGGCCCAGTCAACAAGCTGAGCAAACCTGGTTTGTATACATTATCTATCTTCTACCATTTGTGGTGGTCAAGGTTATGGTCAACTGGAACCAATCACATCTAAATAACTATATATATACATTATATAGGCCTGTCATGATAATCGATGTATTGAATGATAAGTTTAAAAAAATGTTGGTCATTTTGCTGGCCTCTATGAATCGACATGTGCATGCGTTTCTTTTCTTCTATCTCCTCAGTCTTTACCGTACAGGCAGGATGATAAGAGGCTTCACTCTGCCCATTGGTGAAGTTAGTTTCATGTTGGATGTAGTGTATCTGTCTCCGTCGCTGTTAATTTCACGTTGGCAGTGGGATATTTGGCTCTACCAGTGGGCTCTACCAGTGGCTCTACCAGTGGGATAAGTGGTAGCCCCCCTCACTGTGCCTGGACTGCTCTCTCATGGTGCAGGGAGATCGCACCATGTCCTCACATACACTGTCCATCCCTCTCCTGAACAAAACATGTTGAGATGGCAACCGGAAAAATTGGCTAAATTGGCAAAAAAACATTGTTACTCTTACTACCCACCAAACATCATAGCAATAGTCAGTTTAAGCTAGCTGGGTGAGCCACATGTTAATGCGTCTGTGTGTGTGTCAATTTGTGTTGTGCCTTAGTGCTTGTTTGAGTAAACCAGCATTTTAGGTTGACTGCTGACTTTGTCCAAGCTGTGTTTGAAGTAGAGACACAGCCATGGCTTCAATTGGGACTCGATAGGCATCTCACTTAACCATAGTCAAAACATATTTTCAAGAAACATTACAATTCACTTTTCCAGCCTTCAAAATATCCTCATTAGCGTCAAGCTACTACAATTGCATCTTTTATTTACAAGCTCTTTACATTCCAATTAGAATGTTAAAATACTTTGTAAACATTCAAGTTAATTGCTTTTGCACTTAATGCACTTGCATTATTATAGCATATAACTGATTTAAAAAAAATTGTCTAACAAAATGTTGTATGTAATATCGATTATCAACAATAACAATAATGTTAATAATACCAATTATCAACTAAAAAGTCGTCCAGCAACATTTCACAACGCTTTTTGGATTTTTATTACATATTAATCACATACTTTATCACACATAATTCTTAGCACTTAGATTGCATATTCCGGTGTACAGTTGAAGAGCTTGTCAAGTTGTGCCTTTCCCCAGGCCCTGAAGCTGCACGGACCTTGGTCAGCTTCCCACAGATAGGACAATTATCATCCAGCAAAATTTGTTATTGTGACAGGCCTATAGATACTGTGTATCATTGTTGACACGCACATGCGTATGTGTGTCGGTGTGTATACCGTATATAAGTCGAAGGGTTTATATATACATACAGTATGCGTGTGTACAGTATATTATATATACACACACACACACAACGCTAAACTGATGTGAGTGTTTGACAAGTGAGAGATATGGCTGCATTGGTAGCAGCTTCCTCGATTAATAAGAACCAGTCGTAAATTGTTAGATTAATCAATTGTAGAGATATGCACCGGGTATCAATTAAAACCATTGATACGCATGTTCCAGCTTACAACAGTGGTTCTCAGTTTTTTTTTTGTCATGCCCCCCCATGGGACAGAAATGTTTTCACGCCCCCTCAATTTGGAATACTATTGAGAAAGCTGATATCTAATTGTTTGTCTGTAATGTACCAAGGAAATGCAACAAAATAGAGAGCTGTGAAGCATATAAACATATTCAAGAGTCAAATTGTATGACACATTAGGAGGTCTGCACTAACATTAAAAGTACTCCCAGCGTAGTAGGAACGTAGATCGACCGGTAAATCAAGAGCTTTGCCTTTTGGCTCAGCTCTCTTTTCACCACGACAGATCGATGCAGAGTCCACATTACTGCAGACGCCGCACCGATCCGCCTGTCCATCTCGCGTTCCATCACTCGCAAACAAGACCCCGAGGTACTTAAACTCCTCCACTTGAGGCAGGACCTCATCCCCGACACGGAGAAGGCACTCCACCCTTTCCCGGGCGAGAACCATGGACTCGGACTTGGAGGTGCTGATTCTCATTCCAGCCGCTTCACACTCAGCTGCAAACCGATCCAGTGAGAGTTGAAGGTTACTGCTCGATGAAGC